>VXAL01009880.1:348823-368101 GCA_013399475.1 Chauna torquata
AAAAGAAAACAAACGGCCCCCCGCCCGCTCCGCTCGCCGCCTGGCCCTGCGCGGCAGCCGCGCTCCCGGGCAGCAGCGCGGGTGAGGCGCAAATGTCACGCCCGCATCGCTCGCTCTGTCGCCGGGCTCCCCGCGTTTCCCCCCGTCCGCAGGAAAAAGTGTTTTTTCTTTTTCTTTTTTTTTTTTCCTCCTCTCTTTCTTCCTTTTTTCCCCCTGCCGGGGGTGGGAAGCGCGGGGCGCACAGCGCCGTGGGGCCGGCCCTCGCGGGGGCTTTCCACGCCGCGAGTAGGCGCGGGCAGTGGGCACGGAGCGGCGCGGCTGCGTCCCGTCTGCCGGGACCCGGGAGAAGTTCGTGTTTCGCCGCTGGGTCGCGGTGGATGCCAGCACGGCTTCACGTAAGCCCTCAAGTACCTCGCAAGGGGATGTCACTTGAAGTATCTCAGGAAATTTTTGTTCTGCTTCCCCTCTCCAAAGCAGTTTCTTGTTCTGTGGGATTTATTTCTCGGTAAGAAGACTGAGGCTCTCTTCTTGAGTGCTGTAAGCTTAACTACGGTATCTGTTTCTCTGCGTTGACTCTTTCTGGGAAGAAATCACCTGTGGTGTTTGCATCCATCATCTTGATGTTTACTTCTATTTTTTCATAATAGACGAGGGAAGAGGTTAATTGCTAATAGTTAATCAACCACATTTTGATTTAGAAAATTAGTCTGTCATCAACATTCGTGGGTTTTGATGGAAGCTAGAGTAAAGGTGGTGTAAGTTGAAGGAACTGCTCAGTAGCCAGTTGCTTGGCACTCTGGAAAAAAAAATTTCCACTCCATGACAACCCCCCCCCCCCCCCCTTTTTTTTTTTGCTGTGCATCTGTTTGCCATATTGTATCCTGTTTGCAAAGATACAAGTATACTTATTTAAATGGACTGTGTAACATTGTGTATTCCTGTCCTGGCAGTGAAACCTCAATTTTCAAAAGTAAAGTTGGATCCAGAGCATGGGGAGGAATTGTTTCCTGATTAGTTCATTTTATTATGTCACGATCATACCTGTTCTTAATAAACCATTCGTTTGGTCCTCACTTGCCATTCAACCCAGTCCAAATGACAGCACGGAAGTCATTGGAATGTATACTGTCACATAATATCATCACTATCACAGTCACTTCTTCAAATTAATCTCAAAATAGTGATGTCCTACTGCAATTTTTTGCGTACTTAATGATGCTTAATAAGAAACTTTGAAGAAACATTCAGTTCATAAACTGTTTAGACTGTTATTTCTTCTCATCTCTCATCTTTGTCTACTGCCAACGACATTTGTATCCAAACAGCATTTCTCTTTCTTCTGTGTTCACGTGCTCCTGCTGTTTGATCACCTACCTGAAGTCGTAATCTTCTATTTGTGACATGATAGTAATTTCCCTAATTGTTACTTTAGGTAGATATAAACAGCAGGAACAGTTGAACTCTGAAGAAACAAGAATCAAATTTTAATGCATACATCCTCCCTAATAAACAATGTCTATGCAGGTAGAATTGGTTTGAATAAGATGTGTCGAGTTCATGAGAGGTGTCAGCAGCTCTTTAATGAGGCAGAGGCAGTGCCAGCATGAGTATGAATAAGTTTATACATGAAAGTAGAGGTGAAGTTATGAAGTTCGCTATTTGGTTTGTGAATTCAGTGCTGTGAGGGGTGCCAAGCCAACAGTATTGGAGACTGAAACCCAGAAAATGGTATATTTGTGGACTGCAGCATCCTCTCTGCTTAAAGAACTCGCCTCCCTGTTCTCACTGACTCAAAACAACAAACAAACGAAAAAAACCCCAACACAACACAAATGGACAGACGTTTACAACTGAACTGTGATTATTAGTGTAAGGAACCTATGGCAGACTGGTTTACCAATCTGGAAAGCAATAAAATTGGTATCCTGGAAGTGCAGTGCCCTGTAAACTAGTAAGGACTGGAAGATGTACCAGGCTGTTCCTAGCCAGGAATGGAAGCACATCGCAAGGCACCTTTCTATCGAAGTCCTGCAAGGACTGAGATAAGCCAGACCCTGCTGACATTTCAAGGACAGATATTTAGACTTACAGGAGGTGGGGGGTTGATGTCACGACAGCCAGCTGTATGCGTGGGTTTTTGTTCATTTGTTTTCTCCCCCAGCCCATATTGTGGCTGATGGAAGGATGGGGTCGCTCTCCTGGAACACCCTGAGCCTCGCCACAGTCCAGCCTCTGTGCTCCTCTCCTGGTCCCTGGTTTGATTTGGGGGATTGGGCTTTCCTCCTCTCTGACCATCAACCGTGCTTCTTGAAGCCGTTCCCCGAGAGTCCTGACGGAGGAGCGCGCAAGACCTGCTTTGTGGCAGCTTTGTGTGTCCTTCGTGACAGCTGTGAAACCAATCAGGCCCCTGTTAGGTAAATGGCAGTTGGAAGGAGGCAACCGCAGTGGCATCACGTCTGTCAGGGAGCTACAGATAAGTGTAAACAGGTTTCGGCTTATTAAAACGTGTTGAAGAGGTAGCTCTACCTTCACAAGTATTCTTGGCTTAGTTTTCTTCCAGAAATAATTTTCCAGTCAGCATGCAATTGCAGTTTTGTTTTGTTTTTTTTTTAAACTCTGACCATACAGAAAGTGTATGAAGCTCTTGTTTTAACAGGGATCTTATAAATGATGTTTGTGCAGACTTACTGAATGTTGCAGACCTCTGTGCTTAAGGTCGGTTAGTAAAGAAATGAAAATGACTGTTTGGTTATGGGCATTTGAAAACTTTTTCCCTCTTATATGTTCAGAAGAGAGTTTGTTTGAATCTGTTGTTATTAATAACTTGCTTTTGATAAGCAGAACACCTTTGCTTTTTTTGTATCTTTCTAGGTAGACTCATTTGCACATAGTTTAGAAGAGCTTAATGTTCAAGACGTGGTAAGCTGTGACTGGAGGTATATGCACAAATTTTTCTACCAGAAATCAGAAAATGGAATAAGGCTTTTTACTTCTGAAGCAGTCAGGCTGGAGATGAAGCATGGGGTTTAATCTGGAGCTACCTTTTTGCCTTCAGGCAAAAGGTCCCTTGACCTAGGACTATACAATACCTAAATTTTGGACTTGGAAATATCCTTTTTTTTTTTCATTATTATTTTTATCACCATGATGTATTTCTCCACCCAACCTTGAATAGACCATATTCTAGTCACATTTTTCCATTGTATGATTCCTTAGAAATCAGTGCGACTTTGTCTGCTGTGGTTTCCAATGCATTTTCCTCTTTCGTCTGTCCATAAAACAGTCTAAAATTAACATGATCTAAGGTGTTACAAAATCCACCATTACTTTAATAGTTTTTGCAATTGTATCTTTGTGATAGTTCACTATCATTGGATTGCTTTAGCTTTTTTTTTTTTTTAACTGAAAAATTAGGACAGAAAGCTTGATGGATTTTTTTTTTCCTTTTTTTCCCACTCTGCTTGTGAGGTAAGGTGAAATAGCCTTTATGGCAAGGAGCACTGAAGATGTGAGGAAGTTCTGGGTATGTGGATGAAGCTGTGTATATCTGCTCACAGGTGTGTAAAGATGATGGGCTTCTTGTATCATTCAGTGGGAGTTCTATACAGATATTTGGGTGAAAATCTTCGTTCATGTTTCACAGCAATACTTGTTAGAGGAGCATTAATCAGGTTTTATTTTTTCTCCTGTGAATTGATTACATGTGCATTCCCTGAGTTCTAGATAATGAGGGAATTTGGCTGGAAGTTGCAGAATGGGTAGAGGGTTTTTTTGGAGGAAGATAGGTCAGACATAGGAACCTTTTAAACTCTGTCTTTGGGAGCTGGAGAAATCTGATTCCTTTGGACATATGTAATCCACCTTTATGATGATGTCGCATCTCAAAAATGCCAGCTTCAAAATATCTGCTGCAGTGCATATAATGCAGGATTTACTTTTTAGTTCAAATGAAGTAGACCACAGATAGTTGGTGGTTTTGGTTTTTTTTTTCCTTCTGAGGGAGTGGGGTAGGGGAAGAAAACAGGGAAACAACTCTCAGCTTCTGATCTGTCACCATTCATCTCTTCTGGCAGCCAGTCTTCAGACTTAGACACTGTATTCTTTGTCTCCAGCATATTTAACCTCATTAATTTCCTATGAAATGCTAACTGCTAGGGTTGCTTTGCTGGTGGCTTCTTCAAAAGAGTCCACATCCTTGTACTGTAGGGAGGGGTACACGTTATTGTTGAGCGGCACCAGAAATGCAGTTTTTCCTAGAGCTTTGTTGCATGCTTCTGCTTCTGGCAGGGCCAGGTGCTCTCAGCCCCGCGTGCCTGGCAGTGTGTTCAGCTCCTCTCCTAGATCTCCCATGGGGAGCCTTCGCTCACCTGAGAGAGGTTTGGTTTGTAAACTGTATGTGGCTGGTAAAATCCTGTGCTGCCACGCACTTTGGTGACACGTGGAGGGCTGTTTGTACTTTGAAAGCAACCGTTGCCTATGAAGCACAGTTTACCTTGGGAAGGAATTTCCCGCAGAGGGACTTGTACCAGCAAGTGGTGTAAGTTGCTTAGGAAGACGTGGGGGGATGCAGCCACCTCACAGACTTTGGGAACAGTCAGTGTTCGTGCTCACATAAAGCAGCTGGCATTGCTCACAGAGAAGTTGAGCCATCAACCCTAAACGCTGTTGGTGTGTGTACATGGTGTTTGGGATGAGCGTGCAGTGACTATTTACACTCTTTCTGAGCCGAGCGTTGTGTAGTGATGGCTCTTCTAGGAGGCAGTTGCTAGTGCATTTCTTTGCTAGTTGAAAGAAATTAATTCTTCTCAAATAACAGCCTTTACTTAGACAGCTTGCACCTCACTTGTGTAGTTTCAGAGTATAACGCTTCAGAGCATAACATGCTCTAAACAAAGAAACTGCGTGATTCTTTTGCAGTAATTGTCTAAGGCTTGGAAGGAGAAAGCACTACATCTCTAATGGATTGTACATAAATGCTGAGTATTGACACCCTAAACATTAAATAACTTTTTTCTATTTATATTCAGCAGGCAGGTTAACCCAGAGAGCCTTCATTAAGCTCTCTAGATATTCTTGTAGCTTTTAGATACTTATGGAGAGAGGAGATTCACAGCGTTAGTAGGCTCAATATTTGCTCCACATGGACAGAAGAACTTGGCCCTGACAATAGTGATGGTGTTTGCAATTAGAAATTAGCTTCTTGTTGTTTCTGCCTTTTTTTATGTTCCTCTGTGCTATTTTATGAAAATAGGGGTTTTCTTTGCCTCCTTGAGATTATCATGCTACAACCCTTTCTATTTCAATGCAATTGGCACAGTCCCCTACCAGTTTTGAAATGTAGTCAAACCTACCAATCTGTGAATACAATGTGAATACTGTAATACCTTTTTCCATTTGATTTATAGTATACTTTTAAGAACATACTGTTCAAAGTGTAGGTTAAAGAAGCTATGGCTTAGTAATATTTTGTTTCCTTTACAAACTGTTATAACCTTTGGAGAAAGCATGTCAGTTTAAAAAGAAGGAATGCTTTTTGAGCTTCATTATTTATATGAATAGAACAATAAGAAAATGTTTTAAATATAAACAGACATGGAAAATGGCAACATTCATACAGATTTTTTTCAGTATCTTGTTACAGGATCACATTACCTAAATAGAATTACTCCCTCGTGATATAATCAATGTGGCAGAAATGGGATTATAGTTTTAATTCTGTTTATGAGGGCCATGTGTGAGCTCTTGATGTCAGATTTGAAAAGTAATCATATCTGAGACAGAAAATCTTAATCAACTAGCTATATAATTTTGCTTGATCAAAAATCATTTGTTTTCCTTCTCTATGATACTGTAATATAATTTTTTCATTTATATTTTTCCTCCTACTCTTTTTTCACTACCTGTTCCAAGGGGAAAAACATATTTTTGTGTTGTTTTAAACTGTTTATGCCTCCAAAACATCTCAATAATAAGCATTCTCCTCTATCAGTTGTCAAACATTTCTAGAAGGTGGCCGATGTGTTTGCTTGAATTCTGGAAGTTAGGGGTGTGTGGAAGGTGACTTAGAATTTCAGATATTTTTCCTTTGATTGTTGTTCTGTCAAAGCAACGAATAAAATTTTAGCTTGTACTCATACTATTAGTGTTACTTAAAATGCTAACGCAGCAGGAATCCAAGAATCCTCTTACCCTCACAAGGTTTAATAGAGTAGAAATACTGAAGTTAAGAACAATGGAAGAGTAGGAAAAAGTAGCTTGTAAACCTTGTAGTGACTCTTGTTATGTCCATTTGGAAAATGCGTTGGTGTTCTAATAATTCAGAAACTTAACTGATGCTCAGCAGTTAATCTTTACCCTGTAGGTAATGGTTATGTTCATAAGTAAAATAATTCCAAGTTGGTGTGTGTGTGTGTGTGTGTGTTTATTGGGTTGTTGGTTTTTTCTTGGATTACCAGAATGAAGTTGTATTCAGTATGAAAAAGACCAGATCATTTGCATTTTTTGAGCGGTTGTCTGTGTGTCTACATATATTTTTTCATGCATAAAAAAAAAATGTAATTTCTAATGCAAGTCTGTTGAAGATTTGACATTAATTATGCTGGGATGTGAGTGTTTCTGTGAGTTTGAAAAAAAAAAAAAAAGATGCAGGTCCAACTGTGTTGCAAAAGGAAAAAAAGTGCAATGATTTTCAAAATTCTTGAAGTATGTGTACATCTTTCTTTACCCTTTAAAAATAGTTCCTAACTGTTCATTTGAACTGGAATAGTTATTAATCTGTAGTAAATTTAATATAGTCTTAAGACTTTGACTGTTAAGTACAATTTTGGTTTGAGAACTTTTTTTCCTCTTGGCTGATGGAAAGTTTAGCTTTAAACTTGCACTGTGAGTATTTCATTTCGGTTTTCTTATAAATCTGTTTTCTATTTGTGCGAATCCTTCATATTTTGGAACATTTTTGATACTGTTTTGTCTTGAAGAAAGTATTATAACTGTGTGAGAAACAAAATCTGTGAACTTGTATGGACAAAGAAAGTGTTTTACTGGTAGGAGGTATAGCGTTTTTTTTGTAATTCTCAGTATTTGTTATGATGGATGAACTGAGAAAGATGCCATTCACCAAGCTTGATCTGAAAGTACGCCACAAAGTAATCACTGGATAGCTGATACGTTGTTTGATGAAGAATCACAGAGAGGCAGAGATGAAAACGTGATAAGCCTTTGAGGCAGTGGTGCTGCGGTGCTGCCTCCCCCTCTCTCCCCCCAGTTTGTTGCACTTTTATGTCACAGCTGAGGGCTGTCACTTACTCTTGCAGTGCACTTAGCAGTGCTGACAACTTTTTCTGGTTTATCAGACATTCAGTCCTCCAGTTGGGTCCTTTGTGCTAAATTCTGAGGTCATGGTTTACAGAAACTTCCAGATAGTACTTCAAAAATCTTTAAAAAAAAAAAAAAAAAAAAAAGAGAGAGAGAACAAGTAAAGTTTTTTGTTTGTTTGTTTGTTTTGATGTTTCCAACCTGATGTGAGAGACTGTTACACTTTAAGAAATATTAAGCAATGCACCATATGGGCTAGGTAGGCATGCCAGCTGAGATAAATTGCTGAAAAGGCCATCTAAAGGTAGCTCAATGACTGCGAACTTCTTGTCAACGTGGAAAAAGGTGTTGTTAGTTTGAAGGCAAACTAATGTGCTGCTGCTCAGCAGGGGTTTTTTGCCCCGTGGGAACTATTGGCCCCTTGGCTGGGGCTGTTCCCACATGGTGCCTGCCTGTATAACTAGGGCCCTCCAGCTGTAGGGGTAAGGGAGCTGGTGGGGATGTGTGAGAGCAAGCGCTCCCAGGCTGCTCTCAACTGGACGTGCATCCCCAAACATGTATGCTGTCCAGCTCATGGACTGCGATTTTTCCAGGCTAGCAGCAAACTTTGGAGCGCTCCCGTCTCGGCTTGCTGAGGCGTACAAGGCGCGTCATGTGGCCGTTCGCCTCCCTAGGCCCTGGGAACTGCCTCTGTCACCCCATCACAGCATCGTGTCTCAGTGCTCGAATTCAGTGGAGGGTCTTAAACAGTGCACAGTCTCTCAACAGCGTCTTGAGGGATTTGATACAGGCTTTTGGTTTGTTTTCTTACTCTTAGAAGCTCTGTAGGAAATGATGACGCCAGAAGGTGTGAAGGGTAGTGTTTTTTTTTTCAGTATGATCTGTTCATCTTATCTGTCATCATATGGCTTCAAGTTTGGATTGCAAAATACATCCCTATTCAGATGTGGGACTCTAATTGGTACAGTGTGGCAAAACAAGATATCTTTTTCTGCATGAGCAAAGGTGCGTGCTCGGGAGAACTGTCAGAAACATACCTTGCAAACGGGAGATGTTTCGCAGCAGTATATGTGCATATTAACTTTTTCATTAATCAGTTTGTGTCGAGGTGCTTCCAGTAGAACTAGGGAAGTATTGCCCATGTGCGTGGAACTGATGTGACTTCATCTGCATCGCTGCGTGTTATTCTGACAACTGTTACAGAAACTGGAAGAGTATTGAAGGGAGGTTATAAGGATGCTTGAGGAAATGGGAAGCATAGCAGTGAGGTTCTGCGAACGTTAATATGGATCATGGTGCTACTTGGTCACACATCCCTGTGAGCCTTCCTCCTTACCAGAGTCTGCTGTTGTCCCAGGAAAGTGTATCGTGCTGCTGCCAGGTCACCTTTATTTTTTTGCCTCTTTGTGGCTCCTCCTTGTAAGCAACAGGATCATGGCAGAAGGTTGCAGTTATATACAGCTGCAAGCAGATGCCTGACCAGGCAGCATAGATCTCTGCTCATCCTAGGCTGTTGTCAGCAAGACAGATTCAGCATATTAAGTTATGAATGTGTCAACTGCCGGTCAAAGTGGTGTCTTTTATCCCCGTGAGAGTGCAATGGAAAGAACTTCAGAGTAGAAGAGTCAGTGTTACGGAAAGACGAGCCAAGTCACCTTTTCCTTGCTGAGATGGGTGATCAGCATAAGCGTGGTACCAAATGCTGAGACATGCTCTGATAATTTGGAAATCATCAACTGCCAGCTTTATGGATCTGTTGCTGACAAGGTGATTTCATGGGTGATGCCTGCCATTCAGAAAGTTACTTGCACGTGATACACTGGAGTTCATGGTGTACTTCAGTCATACGTGCTTTTTCTATACTGTGTCAAGTCTGTTGACTTTGTATGCCTGGACCTGGCATTTCTATCCTTTCCTGTACTTTTTTTTTTCCTCCTCATTCTCTTACCCCCATCCTTCTAGTTCTTTAGTAAGAGATTTTTTTTTTTCCCCGATTATTGAGCAGGTTAAAGGATGGCATACTGCCTTTGTACCAGCAAGTCTTGCACAGATGTCTTCGTCTCCACAGCTCCTGTCTGGCCGGAGTCCTGCAAAACTAACAGTAGCGACTTGGTGCAGAATCCAAGTGCTATTGTTGCTGTTTGATGTCTTTGCTTTTGCATTGATGTTTTCACTCTTCTCGTTCATTGGCAAGCCTGTTTCTGTGACTTTCTGAGTTGCCACCTGAACAGCCCTTAGATGGCTTTAGGATGTGGAATATGCTTTAGATTAGCTGAAAAGGGGAGAAAAGGACCTCTCTGACAAACTTGGGCTGCCTCAGGCTTGTTTACTAAAGTCTGGTTGCCTGCAGTGTCCTGCAAGTGTATTTGTGAGAACAAGATAGACGAGAGCTCTCCATTCACAGTGAAGGTGGAACGAGGGCTTCTGTTAAGTCAGTTCATTAGCCTGTGTAAAAACAATTGTGTGAGATAAATCAGGAAGACTGTTGTGATGGGCCACTTGGTATAAAATCCTGGTGCTTGCTGGAGGTTTTTCCTGGAGGTTTTTTGTTTGTTTGGTATGTCTCCCAGGCTTTTATTCCCAATGCTATCTCAACTGTCCATGATGGCGCTTACTCGCTACAAACACTGCATTCAGTTATAATTTTCCAATACCCTTGCTCTACCCTTGCTCCCACGTGAAGGGTAGGAACCTAATCAAAATTCTTGACAATTTTTTTCCTTCTTAGTCTTCCAGGCTGAGCAGCAGAACTTGGATATTCACAGAAATCAAGTATACAGAATTCTTTATAAGTGTAAGCAGTGATGAAGGAATTTGAAACCTGGGGAATCAAAGGAGAGTCCTCACAATTTGACTATGCCAGAATGTTCTCCACCAAGAATTTTTCTTACGTTCTTGTGTTGGCTCTCTGTGGGATGTGTTGAGAATGGGGAAGATTGTAGTACATACAAGGAGTTTTTTATACGGAATGGCTTTGAGGAGGTCGCAGTTAATGAGCTTTGCCGGTTGTCTGTACCCACTCCTCTGCTTTTTCTTTCCCTTGTGGTCTGAATGTGGGTGCATCTTATTCCATCAAGGTGTCTGGCAAATTCTTCGTGCTTCCTCATCCAAGATGCCTCATCCAAGATGGTGTGTGTTTGCTTGGTGCATCTCATTGCTGCGTCTCCTCTTTTCCAGTTCTCATGTTTGCCATCCTTGTGTCAGTGAGCTTGGCAGTATTGATTCACCTTCAGGTGTTCAGACTTCTTCACCAAGACATTTGAGAGAGGAAGTTTCCTCTTTCCAGTTTGAGGATATCTTCTTCCAATGTAACAATCTCAGGGTTTATTAGCACTGGCCTTCTGCATGGATACTTATTTCCATAATGTGAGCACTTGCCCAGTATGACTGGCTGGGCCACAGTGGGATTCTGGTGGAGGTTGCCACAAATTATGGTGGCCACCTCTAGTCTGGTGGGTCTTGTTTGTGAACCTCCAGTTTAGGAACACCTGGTTCAGCTAATTGTCAAAGCTGATGTAGTCCTGCCTTTCCCTGTTGTGCTAACCTTTTGTTTATCTGATTTGTTCTGGCTGATGACTGGCTGAGAACTACTTTTTGGCGGGTGAGGAAAGAGTGCAGTAAGTAGCTTTCTGCTAGTTTAGCTCCCTGCATTGTCCTGCTGTGGTATCAGATGAATGTTAGTGCCAACGTGAAAGAGAAGTTGGAAACCTACAGGCTAAAAGTGGAGCTGAGGAGAAAGGATGTGGCTGCAGTCACATCTTGAGCAGATCTAACAGGCTGCCAATAAAAGGGGGGAGAGCTGCTCCCCCTTCCAGCACCCTGCTGCTTTCCTTATGTTAGTTTTGGAGTTTGCTGGACCACTTCTTGAGTTGATTCAACTTGCTAACCCAATCCAACCTTTCACTGGTGTAATGATTAGAATCAGCTTGGGAAGGGGCTCGTAACTAAGTGAGGGGGTAGAACAGCATTGCTGAGCATTGGGAATGAGGGAAAAAGGGGGCTGGGGAAAATGAGAATATGCTAATTGCCTTAACCAGGCTAAATTCCCTGTGAGTGAAAGAGAATGAGTCTGTTGAAGGTTACACTGACCTCATGACACCCAGAGGTGTCATGGATCACTGGAAGTGGAAAGGGAGCAAGCAGAAACTTGTGGAAGAGGCCTTTGGACTAGCTAAAGAAAGGTATGACAAATTCTGACAGCCTAAAGTTGCCCCTTAAACATTTTAAAAAAAAAAAAAAGTTTTTATCTGTTAAAATTAGTTTTTTCTATTGGTTCATCACTTCACATCCTGTGGGTTGCAGTATTTTTAAGCCACGATTTTTGTTGTGGTTCAAATGTGTTAAACCTTAATTTTTGTAACTTTTGTGATCTCTAAGCAAACATTTATTCCTGCCAGTTCATACAAAAAAGATTATTTTGAAGCCTAGCTTTTACTCTGTATTGGGTTCTTCTTCCTAATTAGAAGAATAAACTACATGTAGACCTCTCAGGTGGTAGATGATATGAGAACTTTTACTATGGTTTCAGCTGCGGACTTCTAAGATGCGTGTTTTTCCTTTTACTTTAGAAATGTAAGTACTTTTTTTCAATGTATTATAGTTTGGTGCAGTTAAAATATGTGTTGATGAAGTATATAGACAGGAAAATAGAAGCATATGTAAAGAGTTCAGCTTTGACCTTTCAAAAAAAAAAAAAGTGAATCTGAGTTGTATCTCCTTGCCCCATCACAACTTAAACTGTGAAATAAGCTTTGAAAGGAGTTTATCTTGGATTTCTTACCTTAGGTTACTAGTATGGTTCATAACTGTGTTATTCAAGAAAGCATCTGTGGGTCCTGTGCTTCTTTTATAGTGAGTTATATGGAGCAGGATGGAATCTTCTGCCACAGTTCTCCTTTTGGCATTGCTGTTTGAGTCAAGTAAATAGCAGAGATGATACTTGGTCCTAATGCTGCCAACTTCAATAATTAGATTTTATAGGATATTGAAGCCTTCGTGTTTTCTGGGAAGGGTTGGGGAGGGTGGGGGAACAAACCTGTTTTTTATTATTTTGGTGATGCATACTTCATTCCTGAATGTTGCAACAAATTGGAAAGCTTAGTATCCTCATCTGCCAGCCCTGTGGAATGTGCTACAAGTTGTGGCTTTGCATCAATCTGCATGAAACTGCTAATCCGAAGTGTAGCTGTGTTTCTTCTGAGCCGTCATTCAAATAACTAGTATCATTCATGAAAAGGATGTTTTCTCCAGCCATTCCTCAGCCAGCTCTGAGCTCCAGCAACGAGTGAATAACCTATGCAGTGCGGTTGTGTTAGGCTCAGCGGTGCCTTCAGGCCTCGGTGATTACACTTGACATGCCTGGTGTTCCAATTCACTGCACGCTGTGTGCATGGGTACTCTAGCTCTGTGTTGTACATAATAATGGAACCTGTACTCATTTGTGCTTGGATTTACCTTTTTTTTCAAATGCTGGGCATGCTGTCTTATTAGAGACAGCTCTGCCGGTTGGCTGCACACTTTCCTATGGTGCACTGGGTGACATCGAGCTGGCTATTAACTAGATTTTTCAAGTTACAATTATATGCAAGCTTTAAAAAGTAGATGGTTATATGCATGTCTCTTTTTTACCACTTTCAGTTTACCAAATAGTTTTTTTTTTCTTCTGAAAATGCAGTCTTTGTAAGCAACCTGCACTTAAGGAAACTGTACTGTGATTCATGTTGAATCTTTAGGGGATGGGAAATTGTGCAAGGAAGGGAAGGAGATAGCAAAGTAAGGTAATAAACATACTTAACAAAAGGTTTCTGCTTTCTGGTTTGAAGATGTCAACCCCTTCTCAATGGAAATATAATCTCTAAACTGAATATTTTACTGCATGATAAAAACTTGCTTTCTGGAGGGGCGAATACAAATTTAACATTCTTAAAAACAAAAAACTTCCCCCACAGCTATTCATGTAACTTTGTATCTTCTAAAGTTTGGCATAAATCAGTTTATATTCAGTGTTTCTAAATTTAAGCAGACAGCCTGAACAATTTAGTTTTCAAAAAAAAAAAAAAAAGAAAGAAAATAACTTCCAAACATATAGCAGCACTTGTTTAGTTTGTTTAGCTGGAGGTAGATTAAGGAACTTCTTAGTTCCTTCAGCTTCTCCCAATACACGTGGCAGTGACTTTGATAAACAGTTTTGCAGTAATGAGGGGAGTAGTCTGATCTTGGAAACTAGCTTTAGAATTTTCTGAAGTGCGTATTTGTTGGGTGTTAGTATTTCTAATTTCAGTGTGAGTTTCTCATACAAGAACTGTATCTGTTCTGGCAGTGTAGCCATGGACATTCAGTCATGCACATCTCTGGCTCTACAAATGCAGACCTTTCTGTTAGGACGTATGTCCTTTTAGAAATTTAAAATGCCCACCTATGCTGATGAATAAATCTGGAGGATTTTTGATAAATTTTGTGGGGTGACAGACAAGCATTCAGTATGCTAACCACTGTGTGTCTAGATGCTGCTGTACAGCTCTGCTGCTGCAGTGCGTGAGTAAACATAAGGAAAGGTAGATGTGTTTACTAATAGTGGTAAAAACTTTGTTTTTTTCTTAATCTTATGTTGAAGTAGGAATGAGGATGGAATTTTCATACTGTTATATATAGCTTGTGGTTAAGGACAATTAAAGGGGCATATTACATTAAAAAAATTATCTGTTTTCATAGTTACTACTTTCCGTTAATCGTCTTAGTCAGGTATTNTTAGCCACCCCGGTGGCCCCCCCCGCTACCAAACCTTTACCACGTAAACCCAATACATCTGTTTTCATAGTTACAACTTTCCGTTAATCGTCTTAGTCAGGTATTGTGTATGAAAAATGTACAGACTGTGCAAACTGATACAGTAAGCAAATAAGAGTGGTAGAGCTGAGTTTGAAAGAACTCGTTGTCCATTCATGTAGTTGTATTTTTCTGCCTACCTCTTCATACCAGCATTGACACTCAAAAATATCATTTGTCTCATGCTGTGCACTGCATTTTGTATTTGTATGTATTATATTAAAAATATCCAAGGTACATAATTTCAGAGAATCAACACACAGGTGTCTTTGATAGCTTGACATGAATCATGCTTTTATAGAAGTTTGTGGGGTGTATATTATTAAATTCTGGAAAAAAAAAAAAATCTTTGCTCTGATGGGCCAGCACTGAGTGCTTATAAGGCTGCTTTAGCTTCATCTTTCATGTTTTTATTTAAGCATCCTTCTGTACAGAACAGTGTCATATGGGCACTTCAGACCTCCATTTTCTTTGTTCTCAGCCTTCTTCTTTAATCTTATTTTAATAATGCACAGCCCAGAATAATGAGCTGCCCATTACAAAGTTACTATCTTGAGTTGTAGTACTGTGAAAGGCTTTGAGTCTGTGCTTTTCAGTCGAAATTCAAAATGTCCCCACACCTCTTTTTTGTTTGTTTTCCTTAAATTAGTAGTTGCACTGTGGTGCATCAGGCCATAAGTTGTCCTTAATAGGAGCGTTGTTAATGTGTCTGTCTGTCCCCCCACCCCTTATTTCTCCCATTTAAAGCTGCCCCGCTGTTGCTGTACGCGAACCGACGTGATCTGCGCTTGGTGGACGCTGCAAACGGAAAGGAGAACGCCACAGTGATCGTGGGTGGCTTAGAGGACGCAGCAGCAGTGGACTTCGTGTTTGTAAAGGGGTTAATATACTGGAGTGATGTAAGTGAAGAAGCCATTAAACGAACAGAGTTCAATAAGTCTGGGAGTGTACAAAATGTGGTCATTTCTGGACTTTTGTCACCTGATGGGCTGGCATGTGACTGGCTGGGAGAGAAATTATACTGGACAGATTCTGAAACAAATCGAATTGAAGTTTCTAATTTAGATGGATCATTGAGAAAAGTTTTATTTTGGCAAGAATTGGATCAACCCAGAGCAATTGCCTTAGATCCTGCAAGAGGGTAAGTCTTTGTTAAAACAAAATAATTACAAATATGAATTTTTTTGCTGCTACCTGTTTGCTGAGTGATTTTAAATACTTGGAGGTACTGTTATTGAAGTTATTCTAATCCATTTTGCATTATTTGCTTCTCTTTCTATTACTGTGATGTGAAATTAATTTGCACTTCTGAAATTGCATTTATTTTGGTTTGTGAACAACTAGAAATCATCAGATATTCAAAAAAAGTACAAGAGGAAACTTATTTTGGCAGCAGTGCAGATGATGAACAGAAATGTGGAAATTCTAAGGTAAAAACATAATTGCTCGAAAAGCCATAAAACTGCCTGTAGACGGGCTTATGCCTCACTGCAGTGTAAAGTAACTGAATTTTTGGGGACGTTGTTCGTTGTTAATGTTTATGTTTTATTGAAACAGCAGGAGAAATGAGGGGAATAAATACACTCTATTAATAACATTTTGAGACATGTTCTAGCATTTAACCAAAATTTACAGAAAGGCTCCTCTCTTCACTCTTCAGGAAACTTTTGTTTAGGGGGAAAAAAAAAATGTGTTTTGGATTAGCCCATTTTAGAACAGGTTTGATTCTTCTCATCTCTCATTTCGGTCCCTGGATGTGTCTTACAGTATCACCTTTTTGTTCTAATCTTGGGACAAAGCTGTGGTTGCCAGAAATGCTAAATTCAGTGGTGCTTTTTGTGGTGCTATGTAAATGGCTAGCTTGATCTTACCCAGTGTGTAGTCATCTGTGATAAGGTGACTGGCTCTCCTGGAGTTAAAGACTAACGGAATATCCTTGATGCCGTGTAATCTTCTGATAGTATAAATATATCTATACTACAGATTTAAAAAAAAAAAAAAATTTTTTTCTCCATGAACAAACAGCAAAATGAATCTATTGTAATGTTGTATCAAGTAAGTTTTTTCAGTGAGCTGTTTGGGGGCGGGAAATCAATGCATTTTTTTCTTTGCAAAGATGAGGACTGTTTTAGTTGCTTACAGTTTCTTTATAATCTGTTAAACTTGTGTGTTTGGGTCTTTCCTCCACAAAAAAAAAAAAAAAAAATGTTTCTTTAAAAACATGGCTTCTTTCCTGAGCTTTGTAGGAATGCTATATCCTGAATATTTTCTTCCCCAGTTTCAGTAGGCCTTTGACAATATATTAACAGGAAAAAAGTTTCCTTTGCATTACTTATATTTTTAGCTTTGGAAATAACAAAAAGGATGGACTTATTCTTTTCCTTATCTTTACAACTTATAAATCAGAGACAGTGATAGCACGAGTTTTATTTTATTAGATTCTAACACCACTTAAGGATACAAGAAAAGATGCAACACTCATGCCCCTTCCACCCACTATCCCAAAACTGATAGAAGGAAGGGAGAATAAAGTCAAAATGTTTTTGATTTGGCTTGCAACAAGAGAGACAGTGATTCGTATTAGTAAGGGATAACGCACTGTTGTCAAGCCAGTTGGACTTTTTTAGTAGAGTATTTGTATTTTCCAAATATACACAGTTAATATGTTCAGTGATCAAAACTAGATGATTGTATACTCTTGCACTCTTCCAAAATACTTAATTCGAAGAGAAACTACAACAAGAAGAGTGAAATAGATCAAAGGTAAAGCGAACTTACAACTTTTTCCGTACTGATGATCTGCTAAATCAATAGGAGTAAACACTTCAATAAGCCTACATTAAAAAAAAAAAAGCTGTAATTGAAGGACAAGATTTTTTTTTCTTCTAAATCTTTGTAGAAGTCACTCTGTAAATTATTATATGAAGGGTATGTTTTAGGGAGATAGGAAGGTAATGCAGTAATATATCCTCTTTGTTTTACCAGTCTACAGTATGGTAAAACATTGCAATTCTTGTATACAGTTCTACGGCAGAAAATCTTTCAGCTTTTAATAAATCTGGTCACATTGCAGAACTTTCTCCAATGCTTGAAATATAGGTGGAAAGGTGGCATCAGCACAGGGGTGGTTTTAAAATAAACAAAAAAACCCATTCCTGTGTATGTGCGCCTTTTTCACTAATATTTACACTTTTTTAGCCCTGTAAATGTCTTTTGGTTTCACGCTGTAGCCTGGCAGACAGTGGTAGGAATAAGCCATAAAAGGATCTAAAAATAGTTAATAAAATCTGAAACTTGGAAAAGGAAAAACCCTTTCATTTTCCTGCAGTCTAGTCCATCTCCTCTTATGCACAGTTGATGATTATTCCAGATACGGATTTATGAACTCCTGCAGTTCGTGAAAAGAAATGATTTAGCAGCAGAACTTACACTAAGATCATTATTACTCACAAGTTCAATTTTTCATTAAAGTTTACTTGACAAATATATTTGATCTACAGTAGGATATATAAAGTATTTCCTGATCATATTGAATTAAGTACCAAAATGTATTTGTCTGTTCTGTGCTTGGGTATATATTTGTATTTGTTATACATACCTTTCTTACCAAAAACATGAGAATGTCTACTTTGGGGGAAAAAAAAAAAATGTTAAGAACAATATAAGCTAGCACAAATATGCAGTAAGTAATAATGTGTTTTCTTGGTAGTGTCCCATGTTGAAAAAAAATTAGCATTCACCAACACTCTGATGTTTTCAGCAACCTATCTGTTGTAGGATACTCGGCTATTGTTCTCTGAAGGTCTTTACTCAGTGCGGGTCTGAGGAACATGATTGTTCTCTTTCAGAGCACGCTACAGCACCAGTAATGGTATTAAAGAACAACTGGTTTAGGGAACCTTTGCTACCACTGCCAAAACCATCTGTTAACTGTGTGTGAGGTTATATGTGTAACTGTGAAATACCAGATTAGAAATTAGACTTGGTACCCATGTCTGTTATCAATAATAAGTAATACATTTACTAGTGGAAAATATTTCTCAATTGATAGCTGCGACACAGCCCCCAAGAATAATTTTTGCTCTGATATTTTTCTCTAGGAAGTCATCAGAATCTAAAATGTCTGGACTCTTCTTACTGACCATCTCCTGTGTACATTTTGAAGTTTGAGCTTCTTATTTCTCTTTTTCGTATACTATGACTTACTTTACATTTTCTTGTTTTGTTGTCTTGACAGTCAATGAAATATTGTGTGTGTAGCAGGGGAGAGAAGCAACCTCAGATGAAGAGGAAGGGAATGGGATGCTTGTTCAGCCTTCCTTTGAAGTGGACTGGGGGTTTTCAGGGCTGGTTCAGGAAGGCTTCTGGGTACTTGTCATCCTTTCTGAAACTGTTTATTCCTGACCAGTGTTAAACATAAGACCCTCTTAATAAGATCAACAGCTGTGAATAACGCATACTCTGGCACTTTATTGTTGACTTTTGCCGGGGGAAGACCAGGTGGTAGATCACCCCATGTGCAGAAGAGCAATATGTTTTGGAATTGCTTGCATGAAAGCAGAGCAAGTGGAAAAGAGTTTTTTCTGCTTCAGCACTTATGAAGAAAAAAAATGCCATATCTATTCAGATTTTTAAGCAAGTACTGCTTGAAAATGCAGTATTGTAAACTTGTACTGCTGTTTTTCTTATTTTATTAATTTGTACTGCCCTTTTGTCCTCAGGGAAAAGACTTCATTATCATCATTACAGTTTCCCCCTAAAATTACCCTTTAGACAACTTGATCAGCTTTCTTCATAGGAAGCACTATCAAATGAACTGGTTTTTCTCACTTCTATATGTATTGTTCACCACAAAAGGGAATTTTAAGTGCCTCCTAGAAGTGCTGACTAATTGCTTACTTTTCAGGACATGTTTTAAATCAAGTGACTCTATAGAGTTACTTTAATTGTTCAACTCTTGTAAAGCTTTCAGGTTGTAAAGGTTTTCAGTTAATGAATGGAATTAAGAGTACAAAGAGCTACAACACTTTTTATGACAGCTGAAGTTGATTTCTGGAATGAAGTACTTTGCATGTTGGGGAAGATCTTCAGATTCAACAGGCAACCCTCCCACCCTCCCCCAGCAGACTTTTTGTTGTT
>VXAL01009880.1:369818-381797 GCA_013399475.1 Chauna torquata
ACCTCTCTAGTAAATCTTGCTGTGCTGGTTTTAAATGTTGCTGCCACTGACTGCCAATCCTCATCATACTGTCAGAGGTTGCCAGGAACTTAGAGGAACATACCAAGATGTTTTCCTTACTTTTCAGGCATTTTACCTAGTTTTCTCTATTCATGGAAGGAGATGGGAGGGATTTGGTTTGTTAGAAACCAAGTTAGAGTGCACAGAGTTGATTTGTAGAGGATGAACATTTTTCTTATACACTCAAGTACCTTAAAGCTGTAGATGCTTTTTAGCTCTAGGCAAGTTTGGAAATAAGCTTTCATCCCCACCTCCTTTGCTCATTGCTTGGGCTAGAAAACAAGACTGTGGACTGGATCAGTTGAGGGCTGTGCTTTGCCTTCTGCCAACTTTGCTGTGAATAAACCAGTAGCATCTTGAAACACTGTAGAGTTTGTCAAAACACTGACTTCATTGGCTTTTTTTCACTTGGTGTCTTGAGATTTGGACTCGTCGCTGTGAAACTTGTCAATATGGTATTTTACAGGACAGTCTATTGACAATTTATTAAGGTTACGTTCAGGAGGATGATTTAGCCTGTTAACATGTACCTCAATGTTGGGCTGATAAGGGTGGTAAGAATTAGTAAAATTTATGTGAGTTGGCCTAAAGTATCAATGTATACTTCAGATGTTTACATGCAGTGTTTGTTTCGTAGGTTAGAACCAAGTATTTAAACTGAGGTAGTAATTTCTGGTCTGTGTGAATAACCTCTGGAGATGAGTCTGTAGGCATGCTTCTGTTTATCTGCATTTTCAATCCCTACAATTATAACTTAGCATCTAAGTCTAGACTATGAAGACCTGTTGTATTTAAAAAAAAAAAAAGTGAACAAACAAGTTTTCACTAACAACATTTTGAATGAAGCTTTATACTGAGTGAACACAGGAAAAGTTATTTTTAAAATCATGATTTTATACTTCTGGTAAGCATTACTAGCTAGCATGTTAATTAAAACATGCTTGTTCACACACCTTTAAAAACTGAAATTATCCTAAGACAACTTTTAATAACTAGTAACAAACTCAAAGGAGCCATATTAATTCACAGCAGAACGTTGTGATCTGAAATGTTGTTCATTCTGTTCTTGCTTAAGAAGTTCAAAGTAGTGTTATTGTTGGGAAAGCAGAGTGGATTTAAAGGAACATCCATGCTATTTCTAGGGAAGGGGCCAGAGTAAAACAAACAGTCATCCTCTCCCAACCCCTCAAATACCACTTGCATAACTTGGAGGTGTTTATCAGGAAATCATTAGCTTAGAGGCCATGACATCCACTGGTAGCCCATCCAGGTAGTAGTGAGCGAGCTTTCGATTGCTTCGTAAAACCATTGCAACTGACTCAGCTTAACAATTGGAAATTGCAGTAAGAAATTATTTTTATACTTCAATTTAGGGAAAAGTTTTTGTTTGTAATCTCTTTACTATTTTGAGGCAGGATATTTTAGAGGTCTTTCCGAAAATGATGATGAGCCTTATAGACAATGTGCGTTAAAGCAGATCTACACCAGAAGAATGTTATTTGCAAAACTATCCTTTAGTGAATACAGCTCATTGCAATGCATTTTAAACTTTCTTTGTTCATTCTGTGCCCATCGTCTTCCCTTTCTAAATAAGCTTCACTGGCAAAAGCACACTTTCTGCCCTAAACTGAGTTTGTGCCCAAAATTCTTGCTGCAATATTTTGGCCAACACACTGTACACCTGACAAGCGTGTTTCTAACAACCAGCAGAAATATGTAAGGCAGAGTCTGCCTTAGTCACAGCAAATACAAGGAGTGTAGTAGTTGCTTGTCTTACAGTTAATGAGCCAGCTTTTTCATGGGCTTGTGGGGTATGGAGACAGAAGGAGGAATGCTGGAGGAAAAAATCTTATGTTTTCTTCATTTAAAATCAAGGTAAGGTTCTTTGTGGACTTTTATCCCCCACAGCATTTTGGGGAGTGACTGAAATGTGTCCATCTTAGAGTGTAAAGTCTGGTCCAAACTTTAGACCAAGGGTTTGATCTATACTGTAGAAAATGGAGCAGAAAGTCAGCATTGTTTCTTTGGGCAGCATTTTGTGGAGGAAGTTGATTGTTGAATTTATTTTGTTGACAAAAAAGATTGATTTATTGCTTATTTCTTGAAAATAGCTGATAAATTCTCTTGCTAGCATGATTTGAAACAGACAGATCATGTTCTTTGAATAAACTATGGATTAAGTTTGTTTAAAAAAAGTCATAGCACTCAGCTGTATGAAAGTTCAGCATGATTAACAAAGAAAAAAATAACTATAGAAGAATCATCTTTATTTGGCTGCGTTCCTGGAAAAAATAAGACTATCCCTGTGGAGAAAGAGTATATTTCAGTTTCATCTTCTCTGTAAAACGGTCAGATAAAATGTCATGGGATAATACATTGTACAGAGGACGTTGAGCAAATGCAGCTTTTTACAGTGCATCTAGTAAGAAAGGAAGACATACTGGGGACGTAAATTTTGAGTGGCCTAATAAAATGCCTAAATAAGTGTTTATAGAATTTGTATTTATAGAGCCCAGGACAGGAGAAGCTGGTTCACATTACAGTCAGTGTGCCAGGGTTCAGAGTTGGGCCTGTATATGAAGAGGTACAATTCCACTGCTTTGCTGTCTGTCTATAAAAGACCTGAAAATGAGCTGAGCAAAGCAACAGTTAGTGCTTTGGATTTCTGCTTGATGCTCGGAGAAAGAATTATTGCTTTTAACTCTTTGGTGTATTACTATAGCCTACCTGGCGAATTTCCTGTCTGTTTCTTCAGTAGGTGACAGCCCCCTTGGAAGCTGTTTGTAAAAACATCTGGCTGAGTTGTGGGACCTTCATAATAAAAGAAAGCAGTAGAAAAATCTAAACCTTGTCCATGGGAGTCACTTCAGATGGACCAGTGATGCTATTTCACACTAGTACACTGGATTTTAAATTGTGTGCTTTAAATGGATATGTCTGGGTGAGAATGTATATGTAATATGTATTTGTGGTGTCTGTCTAGTTAATTGTATCTTATAATTGAAACAGGCTAATTGTGTTATACTTCAAAAATAAAAAAAAAAACAGCGGAAAAAATAAAACAGCAAAACCAGAATCATGGAAACTTTTTTTTTTCCTTAGACTGATGAGTAGTAATACAAAGAACAGTAAAACATTTTCTGGACTTTAATATTTAATTATAATCTTTCTACTACTACTCTCTTCAAAATTGTCAACATCCATTCTGGGTCTCTTTTTTCCCCTGCTTTCCCCCCACCTCCTTTCTTTCCCCAGGGTTGTTTAACACATACTTTACATTTTCATTTCTCATGGGAAGCTTGTCATTTCTCATTTTTACATCTTAATTCTGTGTTTCAGCACGAAGTGTTTGTATTAAGTTTCCTCTGTCACTTCAAGCAAGAAGTGGTAAAGATAGATCATGCAACTGAGAGCACTGTTAAGTCTGAATGCTTTTTTCTAAATAAATCTATGCAAGTGTGAATTTTATTTTTCTTATTTAAAGGATAAGTATTCTCTCTGCTCTAGCAGGTTGTTAAATTATACTGAAATTAAAGAAATCTGTCTCACAAATTAAGTTCATGCAATTCTCTTGCTGTGTATTGTAGTGATGCATAGAAATATCTTTGGTTCTTAAGTAGAAGATTCTTGTACTAAAAATGCTTTCATGTGTTGTAGAATAAAACTCTTATTGTCTACATTTAAGGTTAAGCTGAACTTTTGAGTAAGTTAAGATAAAAGATACTATTTTGATTTTATTATTGTTATTTTCAGCATACTTTTTTCTTATGTACATTAAAAATANATTTATCTTTCTGTGAAGTACACGTTTAGATGTAAATAGAAGTCTGGTTAGTCCAAAGTAAAAATTAATCAGGAAAAAAATTACTCAAGGTGCATGTGATTTATAAAGCAGTGGGTGGGCTTCAGTAAGTCTCAAACTGTAAGAAGATACTGCAAGAATGCTTTCAGATGTGTAAAACAAGACATATTTCTTGCTGTAAACGCTTGAAAAGTAATGGAGCTCAAGTAGTTGGTAAACATCCAGAGGTGTCTGTTTTTGTTGGGGTGGGGAGCAGGGGGTGAATTGCTGCTTCACCTGACAATAAGATCTCACTCAAATGTTCTGTTAACTGTGTAAAGGGTTGTGTGTTGATTTTACTGTGCTTTCCTGATTAAACAATTTGTTGTTTTATTGTCGTAGTCTGACACGCTATTTTAAACAGTTTTTAATACCATACTTATTGTGGCCAGAAACGATCTTTGGAGGTTCTGACTGAGAATGTCTATCGGCCCCTAGGCATGCATAAAACTAGTTGCTCGACTGAGGGGAATGATTGCTGAATGTGATGCTCAAGCCAGCGCTCATCATTGAGCTGGCAGACTCAGTGCTGCTTGGCTAAATAGTCAATAGTGAAACCAGAGATTTGTTTTAGTAAGGGTCTGATCGCTGCTCATAACCACTAAAAACTTGAGTATCAAATAAATTATATAGGTCTAATCATCATTTTATAGCTACAAACCAAATTTGGATTTAAAGAGACAGATACTATGAAAGCATGAAAGTACAATGTGTTCTTGAGGTTTGACAGAAATTTGTTACTTAACTGGAGAATTGTCTCCTTGCATAAAAATGTTCATCTCTTTCAAGACAGAAATGAAACTTACAAAACTGAGTTCCTAACCAGAGTTCTCTATATAAATATATTTGTTTTAGCTTCATTAAAATCAGTGAAATTTCATCAACTGAATTAGCAAGAGCATTTTGCCCACAGTTCAGTAAGTAGCTGAAGGGCGGTCTTGTTGGTAACTGTGAAACAGAGGAGCTTTTTGCTCCATGTCCCAAGCTGCCTGGTCTGGAGCAGATATGGTATATATCATGGCCCTGCTGTTGCATGTTCTATCTTCTCTGTATCCACCTTCATATCAAATAGATGTTATCTGCAGGTCTCACACAGGTGATTAGCTTAATGAAGGTTGAAAAAAGGAAAATCCAGGCCAGAAGAAAATAGCAGATTTGTATATATCAGCTTTCCAATGTCCATCAGAACATACCTGAACTGGAGCCAAGCAATGACTAAAAGAAAGGCTCAGTGATTTTGAGTTTTGATGAGCTTTATGGTCATCCAGGGGCTGTACAGATATAGAGACAGAAGTCTTTCCATTTTCTTCAATGAGAATAGGGTTAGATGCCAAAGGGCCACCACTGAAACAGGGTGGGAAGATTAAGATTTTGAGCTCTGGTTCTTATTTAAGTTCTTTGTCACTCTTCTCCTTTTGAAGCCTGGCCCTATGCAAACAACTGCTAGTAATCTAAAGTTGAATTTCTCATTGGTGGCTGTGAAAGTATTAGTTGTCTTCTGTGACTCTCCAAAACACAAAACGAGAGACAGACTGTGCATTTGCGTAGTTTGGGACACTTTCCCGCCACCTGCATGGCTTGTAAAATCTCCCAAAAAATCTCACTTATTCCCTTCGTTGTCTTTATAAACCACATCTTAAAAGCTCCCTTAGAGAATTTGACGTGTTGTACCCTAGAAATACATGACCTCATTCAAAACTTGCATGAAGAGAAGTGACTTTATAAAGATGGTAGACTACATTATGTTTGCGCACGCATGCATACAGATATCTGTTGACATATGTGAGTGTGTGTATGCATATTTTATCTGTGGAGTTCACTACTGTGAATATTAAAAGTACATATACCAAACGATTACAAATAGGAGGTGTTTGAAATCTGCTATAGAAGTTGTTCGGTTAACTGAACAGAGCTGAGAAAAACTCTGGGTGTAGGTCTTTAAGAGGCTAAACCCTTTATATTTTATCTTGTGACCCTGTTAGTCACCAGATAGTTACACATGACTGTTCTGTTGATCTTTGCAGGACTGCTCATTCAAAATTAAAAATGCACTTGGGTGTTTTGCAGGACCCAAGGTGGATATTTAGCAGTTTGTAGTCCTGTAGCTAAGAGATTGGAGTAGCTGACTGTTTTGGAAGGATGAAAAGACAAAGGGGTGACAAACTCCTTAGTCTTCTACAGAGGAGTAGATACTCTGAGAAGTAACTATCTGAAGATTTAAAGTAAGATTAGTCATATTGGGAAAAGCTGCCTGACAGCTCTTCTACAGGCTACCAGAAGTCCTATATTTAAAGCTAGACAGGAAGGAAAACGACCCTGAAAATAAAATAAGCTAGAAGAGAACATTTCTGAAATCAAGCAGAAGGTCGTCTGTGGTAGTGACTTGATATTTAAACCTTGATTTGAGTTCTGTCTATCGTGTTACAGATTAAGGAATCTAATCTTAGGCTCCTGCTCATGGATGATTTGGCATAAGACTCTCCTATTGTTAATATCCAAGTCTGAGTTTGCCTGGGGATTGTCATCCCTGAATTTGCAATTGCCTGCTAAAGTAAGAAGAATAAATTATTTTGTGCAAATGAGTTTGTGGAAACAGCTATAAAGTAAACTTATGAAGAGAATACAAAATGATTTTTTTTAATACTACTAACTTTTCAAATAGTATATTACAAAAATAGTTGTATTCCATAAAATTTCTGCTTTAGAAAGGATAGTTAACTCAAATATTTGCATCTTGAAGTAGAGGAAGATGAGAATTTTTAATATATCTATCTATCTCAAGATTATTTAATTGTGCCTTTTTTCTCTCTCACTCTCTGCCACATTTCCCCCCACCATGTACACAACCCGCTTTCTAGACCAAACCTTTCAGTTTTCAATGTATGCTTTACATTCAAGTTTTGAAGGGAATGTATATATCAAACATATACTGTGGGGCTGTGGCTTTTGGGGTGAGGTGTTTTGTTTTCTTTTTCTTTTTGGTGAAGTTCTAGTTTCCAAACCATCTTAAAGATGGCTCTTAGAATCTGTCTTGTGAACTGCCTAGTTTTTCAGGCTTGCTAGTTGTAGTAGACCGGAGGATAGGACAGATAAAATCACAGCATTAATAGTTATTTTGCCATAACAGTGTTGAGTATGCTGCTTTGGCAGAGAAAAGTGTTTTTCCACAAAGACAGTTTGTGGCATTCCAGTGTCCAGACTTAAATGATTGTTTTCTTATTGCAGGACCTAGATGCTATTTGAAACTTCTTTTCACTAACTGCTGAATATTAATCTCAAATGTTTTCACTTGAGATGATAAAGAATAGGACTGAGCTTGATCTATGTATTTTTCCCTTAAATAAGGAAAGACCAAAATCATGTTTAAAAGTGTAAAGGATGACTGCTCTCCCCTATTTAAATATAAGCCAAATCTGGCTAATAAAATGGAGTTCAAGTGAGAATTTAAAAAATGCACAAGCAAGGTGGTAAGAACAAATATCAAATTGTATGCTTGATGATTTTAGGTGTAATGAATGGTAACCTTTGTCTCTTGCATGTGCATCTTCTTTGCAAATACATTGTTCTGGCGAACCATGAAACTTGCTATTTTCGTAATTCTCTGTTGCTTCTAGACAAGTTTCCTTTGGTGTGACCATGGTCAAGAAGTTTACATAAATGTGTAAGACACAGCTTGTCAAACACATGTTCAGTGACTGCTTGACTAATGTTTTTCTGATGGAAAAGTTCTGGATCCTTTTTTAGAAACAATAAGAAAAATCTATGGGAACAGCTAGTCTTTTTATGACTGACTTTGAAGCAGTTACATGACTTGTTCCTCCATTTCAGGCCGTCCCACTGGAATTATGATGTCAGTAAGTTCTGGCATCTATTTTCTCAATGCTGTCAAAAGCTGCGCATTAATCTTAACTAAGATGGTTTGGTGTTTTCTGTTGTGTGGCTGACTGTGGAGTTGTCAGTCTTTAAAAATAAGAACTAAATAAATGATGTTCTCCAAAATCATAGTGATGTGAACAATCACTGTATCCAGGAAGCCAACAAACAGATTGCAGGCAAGCTATGTACAGAGCAAGACTTTTGACGTTAAATCATTTTATTTCACCTAGATTTACCCTGTTTGCATAACTGAAGGCAACACTGTTTTAAGGTAGTTGTGTTTCTAAGCAGTGACAAGAAATCATGTGAGTTAATAAAGTGGTAATTTGTGGCCTGGTGCAATCTCCAGACACTGGTAGGCTGAGTTATGCAATTCACATACCCTGTTATGTAGTGGATTTGATTACAACACCTTATTCAGTGTTTCAGCAGCAGGAACTGTTGACATGCCCAATTTTGTTTCAGAGCTTCCGTCTCTTGCTTATCCAAGACCTTTTTTCATGGAGAGATTTGTTACCCTCTTTAGAACAGAAGATGCTCGATTTTTCTAATCAAAAAAACCCAAAATTTTCTGTGGTCAGCTGGTAAATTCAGAGACAGTAGTGGGTATGGGTAGCATTCTGATTTAGGGCACGGAGTCGCCCTTCAACAAGGGTAAAAAGTAATACTAGAAGAATTCTATCTTTTTTTTCCCTCAGAATTCAGTTTTATTTTAGTCTTGATCTCTTGTTCACAGGTTTGACTGAATTATAAGTCTGTGTCTAGTGCTATGTGTGCTATCTGTTGAAATAGGAAGGTATGAAAGTGGAATGGAAGGATGAAGGAGGCTTTAATAAATATATAAAAATAATAATTAAAAAAACCACAAAACCTGTCTTAAGGAAAATGTGACTTGATAAAGTGTTTTCCACAAAAACATGTGAACACCGAATCTGTTTTTCTCCTTTCTACCACTTTTTGGAACCCAAAATGATTTACTACTGTTCCTCTTATCAGAAGTAGAGTTGACTTCGCATGTCATAAAATGAACTTTTTTTGTTTTGCCAATTGCTTTTTTTCAAGTGTTCCTCTGCTTTTTCAGCCTTTAATCTGCATTGTAGTGGTGTCTGTGTCACTCTTGACATGTTTCAGAGTTCATTGGATGAGTTTGTTCAGAGAAACAGTTCTTTTATTTGCCTTTGTGTGTCTTCAGAACCACGAGAGTGAGCAAAATGTGTCAGCAGCAGTAAGCTGAATGATGCCACAGACAAACTTTTGTCACTGCCAGAAGAAAAGTACCGTTCAATTGAACTGGTGTTTTAATGGCAATAGTATATGCATTCGGTTATAAAGTTGTCTTCCCAGATCGGCAGTGATTTCCAAGGTGACTGCGAGTAGGCTAGGTGTACTGTACTGGGATACTTGTTCACGTGTGTTGGTTTTTTTTGGTTTAGTTTTGTTTTTTTGAGGGGGGGTGTTTTTGGTTTCTTTTGGGGGGGTTGGGGTTTGTTTTGGGTTTTGGCTTTTTTTGTTTTGTTTTTTGAGGGGTTGGTTTTTGATTTGTTCTTTTTTTGGGGGGGGGGGAGGGTTTTTTTTTTAGGAATTTTCTCCTTTTATATAAAAACACTCAACTAGAAATACTTTAGCCTGTGTGGTTTGTGGAGTGATTGTGGGAATAATATGTGTACCAATACATGAAAATGATAGCTGCTGGGTTGAAACCCAAGTCCACTTTGAGGCACCTGTTGTCTTGTGCACTTGGTCGGCCAGTTGGTGGGTAGAGGGTGTGTGCGCACCCACCCACGGCACAGAACTGCTTGACTGACTCTTTCTAGCTGCAAGGAGTTGACTGAACAACTTGCGCAGGAGATGGTCAGATCTGCTCTGTGTGGGCTATAGGATGCCTTTTCAAAGTGCTGATGCCCATAGGCTCAGGTAGAAGCCAGGGTGATTTGAAGAAGGTGACTTGACCCTTTCATCCAGGTGTTGTATACTCTGAGATTCTTGACCTTTTCTTGGAGATGGCAAGAACCATTTCAGTCAAGCAGCTGATATTTTGGTTTTGTCCCCTTGTGGTGCTGAGAAAACTTCCCAGGCACTGTAGTTGAGCAAGTAATGCTAGGACACTTGGGGCCTGTGGGGGTACGGCAGTGCTGCAAGTCAATAACGTAGGGTTGTGTTACTTAACTGTGGATGTCTTCTGAACTAGACCATAGTACGAGCTGTGTGGCGAGAAGATACTTGTTCTACAGAAGGTTATTGAGATTGTAGAACATGAAGGTGGTTGATGTGGAGTACATGTGGCTTTGTTTATGAGGGAAATGTTTCTTCTCTGTGTTTAAGCATATAGATGATGATTTAAAAATCACAAAGCTGCACAAAGCCTAAAGTAGGTGATTGTTCATGGGGGCGTTTAATTGATGGTTTGCTGTCTGTAAGGGCACTAGCTGCGAGTTTTCAGTATAATAAGTCTAAATGTAGCCTGGGGAATGGTGGTACTATGGAGTGAGGAAGCCTGGCAACTGGATATTTTAGTTGAGGGTCAGATGGTATTAAATTTAAAGTGAAAAGCTGTCAAACCACTTGCACAGATAAACAGGGGAGATCTCAAAAGAAAGGTTTCTGTGAGTAACCCTTGGAATAACGAAAGCATAACTCCTGTGTTTAGAAGCAAGTCAGACCAAGATATAAAGTAACAGGCATCCAGACTGTGCAGTCGTTCTTCTTAAAATATCAACAGATATTTTCCACAAATAAGATTAGTGTGTAGAATAAAAACAATATTGTTCAGTTGCATCATCTTAGGTTGCAGAGCTTAGTTCTTCAGGTAAGGAACACTTATGTACAGATTTAGCTGAAGACTTTATGCTGTGAGTTGGCAATAGTTACAAGCATGTAACTTTACAAAAGCATTACGCATTCAGTGGTGAAATGTATCTAAAAAGACAGTCTTGATAGTGGTGAGGTCTGTCTTATACTATAGCTGGGTGAAAAGAATGATCTGTGTATCACTTGATAAATGCACTGCTTGCTGCATGTTGTTTACTGCAACTTTTTTTTTTTTAAGATATGGGTGATGAAAGATTTTGTTTCTGATTCTTCCTTTTTTTTGGGGGGGGGGGGGGGTGGTGGAAAAAAAAATCGTTATTCCTGCCATAGGTTTCTTCTTTAACGTTGCATCTTTCAGTAAAACCAATATCTTTTTCCAAACATTTGCTGTTATTAAGGTGGTTCTCGCCTCTTCCTTTCCTCCCCTGCCACTCTTGAACGTGCCTGCTGAAATAGGTACAGAAATTGTCTGTCCAAATGGCTGAGGCCAATGTTATGCCTGCCTTCTGTGATTGTGTTTTAACACATGAAGCAGCAGCTGTGCTGATGCACATTCATTGTAACAGCATTGCTTGTCAAACAATTTAGATGAATTGAGAAGTGAAAAAGCAAAAATGGGTTACAAAACCTGGAATAAGTATAAACACTTTTGGGAACGCTTTGAGGGAGATGAGACAGATTTAAGGAATGTTTGTGGTATAATCACTCCTTTCCATTGCTGCATCCCCAAATGCAAAATCATGGTACTAATGTGCCAGTGAACTGTTTACAAAGAAACAGAGGTGCTGATCCATCTTACTAGTTTGAGAAGATGAATTATATAAGCTACATTAGATGGTGAAGTAAGAGCTGAAGCTTTTATTAAAGGATTTCCAGTTTGTTAAAGTTGGTATGGAATTATCTGACAACTTGTTTTTGTTGGAAAATGCGGATTCATCAAAATTGAAATGTTTTGTGGAAACACTTGTTTTGACAACTTTTCATTAGATTGTCATCCTGGTTCACATCCTTGGAGCCTTGACTTTCCAACTCTTTTGCAGTCAAACCATGCTAGCTAGTTGGAAGCTTGTAAAACAGTTGGGGATTTTCAGCTGTGGTAGTGTTGTGATCTCTTTGTTTACATCCAGGTAGATCTCTTTCAAGTGTTGATCTACTTCAGTGAGTGCTCTGCTTCTACTTCTTGTAAACTTTGTGTTTGTTTCACAGATTACACCAAGGCTTAGGTTAAAGCTAAACACTTCCTGCAAAAGGAACAGTACTGCCCTTTTCATATCCCCTGTTTTCATTCCTTTGTCAGCTCTTTTTCATCCTGGCACTCTGGTCAGTGCTACACTGGGCGTTGCCCACAGGGAAGGTAGGAGTAATGCTTGCCTGGGTCACCAGAATTTTCATAC
>VXAL01009880.1:381824-404995 GCA_013399475.1 Chauna torquata
AATTGGATGAATGTGTGTGTGTTTTGGGGGGAGACAGAAACAGAGCAGCTGAGGAGAGATGGGGACTCTTCGCCTTGTCAGAAGTTTTAGCTTCATATGCTGGTTGAGCTGTACAGCCTTGCTTGTAGATTCTAGTTATATAGGAATGCTAATTATCCACTGGTTATTTTCAGAGGCAATCTTTTTAAGAGTTACTAAGCTGTCTATCTGTCTTGTAATGTTTTCTCACTGGTGTTTTTTCTCCAAGGTTATTGCAAATTTTAAGGCAATTGTGAAGGTCTGTGTCACCCCCACTAAAGGTCTGATTTTCATGGTGACATATCAAGTCCACCCTGTGAAATGCAAAGCATATTTCTTTATTACTTGCCAAAAGCAATGTCACTAAATTGCAACCAGCAGCCTTCTAATTCACTCTGTGATTTGTTCATCTTTTGTCTGAATACTAAGCAGCTTACTTTGTGAAAGTCATATTGTCTTAAATATATGAGCAGCTGCAAAGGAGGAAATGCACACAGTTGCTTAAAAGACCCTTCTTGCCACTTGATAGACATTCTTGCTCAGTTATCTTCCAGCACAGGATGCGTCCTTGCTTCTAAAGGTGAGATTGGGAGTATAGAAAAGAAGTAGCACGTTGTACTGCAAAAATAAATAATTTGTGGGTCTCTTCCACCACTCCAATCTCATAAGGACAGCTGTTAACCAAATGTTTGACCTGCTTAATTGTGTGGGGATTGGGTACTATTTTGGTGGGGCAGTGTAATTAGTGACAGGTGGTACTGCAAACTAATACTTGTTTTCTCTATAATTTTGGCTTAACTATGCACAGCTAAAAAGCTAAAAAACCAATCCTGGCACAGACTAGTGCTTCCAGCGGAGGGTTTATCCAAATAAACAGTGAGCCATTCCATTCAGTGGTGGTACAAGAGCTACTGTTTGTTAACAGAGCAAGAGCTCTGTTAACTGTCTAGCCTTCCGTATAATTTATGCCATGGATGACCCCTGCTGATGTGATTAGAAGCCAAAATATGTTACAAGTGTGGGAGACTTGGTGGTGGGTAGCAGCTCCACTCCAGACCTTGGGCCATGTATGTGGATGCTAAGGAAAATGGTTGCTGCAGAATTTTGCTGTACCCTTAATTAGCTCCTCTGAGGTTACAGGTTTATGCATCTGAGCTTTGTGTAGCTGAGGACAGCAATGTTCAAAGCTCTATAAGAGGATTCTTTATACTGAATGTGTAAGTTTGGGTTATGCTAAGCTAGTAATGAGCACGCACACAGATATTTGATGGATCTAGGAGCTGACAATACTCTAGAAATAAGGACAAACACCATTTGTAGCTAGTATGTCCGGTGTGTGCAAATACTGTAGGTATCCAAAAATAAGTCCTAATTTGATCTTTGCAATTTGTTGCTCAATTTCAGTCAAGTCAAGGCCCCCAGCTTCACGTCCCAGTGGGAACCCAGTGGCAATGGTGCAGGTTCCTGTTCCCTAACAACATCCACATGGGACAGATGTGCTCCAAATGCTTTAGATGCTGGACCTGCTCCATTCAGTGCCTCTGTTTTAGTTAGACTTCAAGGAATCCAGCAATGACATGCTTCTAACTAGAAGACCAAGTTTTGTTAATTCCAGTGTTTACAGAGAAACTTGATTCGTTAGTGTTTTTTTGTTTGTTTGTTATCCAGAGGTTTTACCCATCACTCAACTTTAAAGTAGTTGTGTCTTGTCCTAGAAGTAAGGCAAGTAGAGAGAGTCCAGGTAGATGCCAGTTCATTGCAGGGGATGTGCAACAAAAAAAGCAGCCCTTACATCTCTGATATGACTTTTCTTGTAAGTCAGTGTGTGTAGTTTATTTAAATGACCTCAAAAAAGCTTGATTGTTCCTCACTCTGGGAAAAAAAAAATCAACTTCTGCTTTGACAGTAGTTTCATATCTCTGTAGGAGCTATCTACAGAGAGGGAGATGATGTCCCTGCTTGAACAGCAGAAGTTGATACCTTCACTTAGTGCCAGATATAACTGCCTCATTGACTGCAGTTTGGGTTGGAGACTCTTTACCTCTCTAAAGAACAAAAAAACACATAGTAACCTCTCTTGTTAGGATTTAAGTGAAAGCTGAGCTCTTGCCAAGCTGAGCAAGCCTCATTTCTTTCACTGTTATCTCGGACCACAAAAAAGAAAGAGTGAGTTTGTGCCTTTCTGTTTGAAAGTTAGCCAGAAAAAAGATCTTTGAGGGGTGATATTCACATGCCTTCCTTAGGTACCCAACTTGCTGAGTTAAGTTAGCCAGCTTAACTCCTTTTGTAGTCACTGGAGAAGGGTGGCTTTTTCTTTGGGCTGGGTCCGAGCCATACTGTAACCTCCACAGGAAGCTGCTTCATTTCTCCTCCTCACTCAAGGAGCCGAGCTGGCTAGCTCACCCTGCTGAATTAGGTTCTAAAGCTGGGCGTTGTGATTAATGCCACTTCCCCTCAGAGGACACTCTGATTGTTTAAAAATAATAATAATGCATTTCAGTGCCAACCTTGGTGATCTCGATTGCTTTTATCAACCATAAAAAGAAGGCAAAAATATACATTCTTCTTTTGAAAAATGACTATAGTTTAACAATCAATTTTAAAAACAAAAAAGCCCCCTAAAATAAACCTAACAATGTTAAGTGTGAGTTTGTCGGATAATTTCTTAATGTGGTGTAAAAGGCTGAACAAAAGGATCATCTCACTCTCCTATATCTGTTCAAGAAACTAGAGATTCATAATAATTCCAGCATTGGAGGCATCCTAATAGACGTTGACCTTGAATCAGTAACGCAAGACTGACTTGCATATATTTTAGACTCTTACAGTCATTAAAGCACTGTTCCTGATAAAACTGTGATGAAGGCAATAGTCTTTGTATTTCATCTCCATTAAAACAACTTTTATCTCTGGAGCAAAATGAAGCCTAATACTCTTTTTTTTTTTTCCTTTTAATATAGTAGTCCTCATAGTTGTTATAGCATTCATTTCCAAAGCAAATTCAGAAAATCTTCTGTTAGGCATTGCAACCCAATGTAGAGGGGCACAGAAAGGCTCTGTGTAGAGAGGATTTTTATACTGAGAGTCAGAGTCTTAAGGCAATAATACAGCCATCAATATGTACAGCCCTGTAATTTCTTGTTTTACTTGGAACTTCAGCTTCTTTGCTTCCTGAGTATAGAGAATAGTATACAGCACCTAGGGAGGAATAACCTCAAGCACCAGTACAGGCTGGGGGGCGGCCTGCTGGAGTGCAGCTCTGCAGACAGGGACCTGGAGGTCCCGGTGGCCAGCAGGCTGACCATGAGTCAGCAATGTGCCCTTGTGGCCAAGAAGGCCAACGGGATCCTGAGGTGCATTCGGAAGAGTGTTGCCAGCAGGTCAAGGGAGGTGATCTTCCCCCTCTATTCGGCCCTGGTGAGGCCACACCTGGAGTATTGTGTCCAGTTCTGGGCTCCCCAGTACAAGAGGGACATCGAACTACTGGAGCAAGTTCAGAGGAGGGCTACTAAGACGATTAGAGGACTGGAGCACCTGTCGTACGAGGACAGGCTGAAAAGCTGGGCCTGTTTAGCCTGGAAAAGAGAAGGCTGAGGGGAGACCTCATTAATGTGTATAAACATCTGAGGGGAGGGTGTCAAGAGGATGGAGCCGGTCTCTTCTCAGTTGTGCCCAGCGACAGGACGAGAGGCAGTGGGCACAAACTGAAACACAGGAGGTTCCGGCTCAACATGAGGGGGCACTTCTTTACTGTGGGGGTGACAGAGCACTGGAACAGGTTGCCCAGAGAGGTGGTGGAGTCTCCTTCTCTGGAGATATTCAAAGCCCGCCTGGATGCCATCCTGCGCAACGTGCTCTAGGTGATCCTGCTCAGCAGGGGGGTTGGACTAGATGATCTTCAGAGGTCCCTTCCAACCCTGCCCATTCTGTGATTGTGAATTATGGCTTAAGCTCCTATCCTTGAAAATGACTATTCAAAAGACTTGATTACAGAATGAATTCTTGCTTGCCTGTAAAAACCCATTCTCAGGTGGTTATGTCAGCTCATTTAGTTGATCCTGAAGACATTAGACAACTGGAAGTGGCAAAAATATCCAAGAGCCCCCTTTCTTCTGAATTATGAGTTGTGAGCTAGGGCATGGTCGTGTTACTGATGTAGAGAGCTGCTTAGAAGAGGCTTCAGCTGCTAGGGCTAGCACTAGGTAGGTCTATTTTCTTTCTCTGTGCTGTGAAAAAGCTGCAGTGCCTATTTTCTTGGATTGTTAATTAGGCAAGTTAAGGTAAATATACATTTGTTTCTCTAGTCAAGTAACAAAATACATCTTTCTGGTGTAGCTGTTCCTTTTGTGTAACTGGCCTGATTCTATCAAGCTGTCAGTGTCACATGTCCTTGAATCACAGTCTTCCCTCACTATGTATCAGTGTGCAAAGCCAAGCTGTTCTGACAGCTTCATGGTGCAGTCCACACACACACACGAGCAAGGTTATGAAGAGTTAAGGTTTCGCTGAATAAATTCACTATCTACATTTGTTACACACTTGGGGGAAAGTCTTATCGTTGCCGTGACTTCTGTGTATTATTAGTATAGCTCTGTCCTTTTATTTGAATTTCTTTGTATAGTTCTTTTCCAAACATATTTTTGTCCTTGTGGTAATCCCAAACTATTTTTTTTTTTAATCATTTACATAACTGGAGATCTGTTCTATTACAATTAAATTCAATTCAGAGAAAAGTAGTTAAACAGTAATTGTCAATAAAGCAGATAAAAGCTTTTGGTAAAATTGGATAACAAGCATGAAGGGATTACTGTTCATGACTTATGACAAAAGAAAGTATTGTTATCTGAAGCAGACCATGGAACGGACAGGCTAAGCTGGACCTGATACGAAAGGAATAAATTAAATATAGAGCAAAATCAAAATTTTTTTAAGTGAACACATTCAGATAGTTTTCAGAAATTATATTACATTTGAGGTTTGAGTGCATCCCTGATGTACATAAACTCAGCTCTCGAGGAGAAGAATACACGTACATACACATCATCTGGAATTTTACTTTCTTATATTTTGAGTGCACTCTCATGAGTGCTGGCTTGTGCAAAACTTTGAGGGGTTGTGTTGTGTGAGCCTGTTACTGCACTTCTGTGGAAAATGTAAGCTTAAAGGAAAACCCAGAACCTAGACAAATTAATCGCACTTTGCCTTGGGACAGAAATCACATAAAGTGAAAAACTGTAAATTATGCATGGCTTGGACACAAGTCTCAAGCTGTCAGCAGTCGTGCTTGGTGCTGCCATTATTAATGAAGCTATCTTTCTGCCCCAATCATTTTCACCCCTAAGATTGTAACTGTGACTTGTAGAAGTAGAAATGCTTTGTCCTTCCTGCTCCCCCCCCCCCCCCCCAAAAAAAAAAAAGATACCAGTACTATCCTGCTTCAGAGTTTACTAGTGATACACAATTATTTGGCAGACTTAATTTCAGGTTGATGGAGAATGGATGCAGTGTTCAGTCAACCTGAGAAAATCTTAACAGAAGTTACAGTTAAGTAATAGTGGAGAGGGATAGTGTTACACAAAGAACTAAAAACTCTGCTTTTGGGTGTAATAGGGATATAGAGTCGCAAGGTGAACAGCGGGAGAACTCTAGTGAAGTGCAGTTTGAGTGGCAAGAAATTTGACAGAAAATTGTATTGTTACAGTATTCCCACTAGAACAATTCCTGTAGTAGAAACAAGACTGAAACCCACCATGTTGTATGTCAGTGGTAAGAGAAAGAGCAGTATGGCTGCTGAAAACATCAATATCTTTTGTACTTTGCATTCTCACCCCTGGAAATTAAGTTGTACATTAGAGAATAGTAGATCTTTTCTAGTGTAAAGACTACAAGTGAGAATGTGACCTGAGTTTACATATAAGTGAATTATTTTAAATGCAATTTTTGTGTGAATTTGATTAGTAATTCTAAATTAATAATTAAGTTGGTGTTGCTTCTGCTTAGCTGTAGCTTGCTCTTGAAGCCCAGTTGTGCTGGAGGTTGCGTTGGGATACATTACCTTCTTGAATTTGCTACCAGGTCTATGGATTCCTGTTCGTTGTTCCTGACTTCATTCAGATAAATTATTCAGGTATTTTTGGCAAGATTTGAATGTTACTCTGCACTGTATCTTCAAGACTCAACCTCCTTCATATCTGCATTCCTAGCTGGTAATGTCTCTTCTGTGTGCTGGGCTTATATTTAAAACCTGTGTCAGGTTTTGAGTGGCATATTTTATAATTCAGGACAGAGTATGCTCTCCACTTACCTTGCGCAGTATCATCTGTTAGTTTTTGCTTACAAATTCAGTTGCCCTGCTGTATTGGTGGAGGGGGAGTACAAAAGACACTTGTGGAGTGGCGCAGAATACTGTAGGTCTCTCCCTGTTAAAACAAGTCTGATCACAAAGTAAAACAGAAACGCAAAGGTAAGACAGCATCACAGCACCAACAAGTTTGAAAGATGAAAACTACCAGCAGCTTCAGGATGCAATAGCAGTGTAGTTCCCAGCTGTATATCAACACATGCATCACTTGCTCTTTTGTGGCATTGTGCATTGCAGGTTTTCAAGCATTCCAGGCCTGAACTTCTCAGTTTTCTCTGTTTACACGTTTTAAATTATTCTTTGAAATATGTATTCTCAAGTTAGCTGAATATATTTGATTTCTGTTGAATGAAGCAGTACATTTGGCCCTAGAGCAAAATCAAAACTAAAAATCAGTTTGCAACAATTTTAAATATCTATGTACAAGCAAAAATGACTTTTCATATGTTGTGCTGGTTTAGATCCCATTGAGTGTGGGAGAGTGACCATTTCCCTTCCCCTTGATAGTGACTGATAGTGGTGTTGTCACCAACATGCTGTTCTGAAGGATAAATTATGGTGTGTGTATGTGTTACGCTTAGTAAAATGAATTAACCATCACTGTGCTGAGTATCCACAAAAATACTAAAAATACAGATGTAACAGGCATTATTATTTTTTTTTTTTGAACAAGTCGTAACTTGGTGGGCTTTCATTTTTTTTCCTTTTTTTTTTTTCCCTCCCCTTTCTTAGCCTTTAAAAGCCTTAAAGTATAGGGTAGGGAAGGAGTTGGGGGGTTGGTATTTGCTCTAAAACTTCTCTCCTCCCTTCTTGCAACCTGTTCAAACAGGGTTAATGCCTGAGCTTCTTTTGTGTTCCTGGATTCCTGTAAGCAGAATTCTCCCACTGGTTCATGGCACCTTCCATATCTGTGAGGGCTGGCTTTTGCTGTGCTCAGGTGATGTTCCTAGCTCTTTATTTTCTTTGTGCCTTCTTTCTGCAGACTTTTAACAAATTAAATGTAGTGAGTGAAAATACAGCAACAAATGTTATGTCAGATTAAATCACATGTTTAAAGTTGCCATTTTATATTCCTATATGGAAAATTGGAGTGCATTTTACAGCTGGCTAAGAAAGACTCCCAGCTTTCTAATATTACATAATTATATGCTAGAAAGATTTTTTTATGTATAACAGCAAGTCTCTAAAGAACTGGACTTTTAATTTCACAATATATTTAGATATAGAAAAGATGTCTATTTGTTTTGGAGTTTTTTTCTTTGCTTGCTTTACATGTATTAGCATATAATTTACTTTATATGTGGTTACTGTTATGTTTACCATGACATCTGGATTTGCAAGTTAAATGCAAAGAATTATTTTATTGTTTTGTTAAAAAACTCCAAAATATTCATATGAGCTTTTCTACAAAACCACTCAAATGAATAGCTTCTGTGTGAAAAGCTTAGAATCTGACAGATTTTGTTACATTTGCATGATTTCTCCTTGCTTAATACCTTCTAGTGTGGCATTCTTTTGAATTGTGCAATTTTATTTACTTATTGTTTTTGATTCAGAGGATTGGAGGTAAACCCTAAGTAGAATATCTAATTTTTAAAACAGAAGCCAATAGGATTTGCCTTGGTGGGCTGCTTCTGTACCAGTATTATAGTTGGGATTTCTGCACACCTGTACATTTTTCTCCTGCTGTCTTGGCACCAACCCCTCTCTTTCACCTTTTTGGAGCGTTTCTGTATGCAAAAAGAGCAAGAGGGCCCAGCTTGTACTACCTTTGCCCCCTTGGACTGGTGTAGTACAAGAAGATGCTCCATGCTTCACAAAACTAAAAAAGGAGTTGTTCATTAATCCCATTCTGATGGTCTCTTCTGCATTGGTTATCCCACTGTCCACCTTCTGCATTGATACAGTAGAGAGGTAGAAAAGTGGCGGCCCTGATGTGTTGGGCCAGAGGCAAAAGCTTTCATACAACTGCCAACAGCTGCATCAGCTTTTTGGTATGGTGTTTATCAGGCAGGAAAACAACTTTATTTAAATAAGCAAAATATTGCTGGAATTTTATTTTTCTGCTTTTGTGAATGTCAGAGTTTCATGCTAGGATGACTGCTTTTTTTCTGATTTTTGAAAATCTCTGTTTTTTATGAGATGTGTAATCTGTAGAGGCTGCTTATATATATATAGATAGTTCCTCACATTGCTGCCAAACAAAAGTAGCTTTCCCTTTCCCAAAACATTTGTCAGTATATCCTTGCATCATTTCTGTAGTACTCATTTCTCACTCAACCTCCCAGTCACCAACTTAGTTTCAAGACTTGTGTTTTTATCTAGTTAGGTTGTTCAGAGTGTGATACTTTTTGTTTGCTTGTTTTTCTCCATACTGTGTATCTTGTAGATGCTGTAGTGAAAACAGGGAAGAGCACTTCTCAGCTTGTTTGGAAACAACCTATATTTTTTCTAATAGCATTTAATGTAATTATTTTAAGTTCTGTAAGCAGGTAGCAACTGATCAGCACATTTTTTTTTCTCTGAACAGTTCAGGGTTGAGCTGAAAGTTTTAATATGATGCACTTTCAAGCAATTGGAGGCATGCATAAATACCCCCATGCTCAGTGTAGTTTGGGGATCTTTTTTGTTCCGTATTGGAACAAAGTGTCTTGTGAGGTTTGTGCTTGGGGCAGGTGGGAGGGAGGGTGGATTTTGGATTTTTTATTATTTTTTATTATTTCAATGCATCCCTATGCCAGAAGTGACTTGTATACAGTGTGCGTGGTCAACATTGTTGGCTCTTACAACAAGAGCAGGTGAATGAGCTGCAAGAAGCTTGTAGGGAGAAATGATAATGACTTGGATTTAAAGCTGTTTTCACTGATATTTAACTTCAGAGTTCCAGGTGCGTAAGTACTAGATATGGAGTTGCTGTTGGATGTATAGCCACTTTTCCTATAAAAATTATGGAATATTTGAGTGTTTGGTACTGAGCTGTTTAAACTAGGAATGGAAAAGTAAAAACAGTCTTACTTTATTGGAAATTATAACCTAGAAAAACCTGAGTGAAGTCCCTGAAATCTCAGTTACTTAACAATTTTTTCAACATAAAAATGAAGGGTTGTTTGCTTCATCTGGGTGTGAAGCCTTTGGCCCGTATTCAGATCACATTTACCAGGGCTTTCTAAATGCTCTGTGAAAACATTCCTCCTTCTCAATAAAAGCCAGGCTCACCTAGCTTTATATCTCCAGTATTAGGGCTCTAAGTAAATCTCCAATGTAATGTGGCCTGCCTCATTATGCATTAATTAGATTGATTCCTTTTGTTTCTGCTCTTTTTATCCTCCATAGAGTGATCTCTTTCCCATTCTTTTTGTTTATTTTTTTTCATGAACATTATGCAGCTTTTGATGGGTTAAAAATAAGGCCTTATTTTTGGTAATTTTATACTATGAAAAGACTAATTGCTGCATGTTGCTGTCTTACAGGAGAGTAAGTGATTTAGTGAGTCTAGTGGATGATCAAAGTATAGAAGGAAAAAAAATATTCAGGGCAAGTAAGACCATTTCAGAAAAGCTAAAATGAATTAGTTATTTGCCTGCATATTGCTTAGAGGGCATCAAGTTGGTTTCCATATCAACAAATTGATAAAACAAATCACAAGGGCAGGAACTGCACTGAAAATGTACTGAACTCCTAACTGTCATTATCAATTCACTTAAAAAATAAAAAAATTAAAAAAAAAAAAGCTGAAGGAATGATGGTTACATATAAGTAAGCCTGATTTCCATAGCAAACAATATGATGGAAATGATGAAAAGAGAATTAGCAGCCTGCTGGAAACATGATATGAAGGGTCCGAGCCAGTTTGGTTTGGTAGAGCATTAAAGTTTGTTAGAATTTCATGAAGGGGCCAAGAATCAAGAACGTAAAAATGATCCAGTTGGTAACAGTGTACTTAGAGAGGGGCTGAATAACTAGGAGATATTTTACTGATGAAAGACTTATTTGGAATGATCAAAAAAAAAAAAAAACCTGAGAAAAATTGCAAAAGGATCTCATGATACTGAACATGCAGCTCCACAGTTTCAGTTGATGGAAAACAGGGCATCTCCTTGATAGATTTTAAGCTAATTTAATGCCTCTCCTCTCCTCTAGTTCATGGCTGTGCCATCCTACCCTCTCATATTTTAGCACAGGTACTCGGTGGTGTGGTGAGCTGGTTCAGGGAACTGACTGGGTCCCAACTTAACCCAATAAAATACAGAATAAAGTGATTAGGTCTTGAATAAAAAACATTACCGTATTGCACTGTATGTGCACTAAGGATTGCTGGGATCATTACACCAGCAAATTCTGCAAAATGTGAATGTAGCTTTGTAGTACCATGGGTGCAGTTCATAACTCATAATACTGCACAGTGATGTACAGCGAGATGACTTTTTGCTGGAAAAAAAACAGCACAAAATGGCAAATGACAAGATTTCTCCCTCTCACCCTCATGCACTCGGCACCATTGTCAGGGTTTATGACTGTGCTCTTGCTGTGGAGAAGCGGATGTGTTCCTAGTGCTTCAATTGAAGATACAAATACAGGGAAAATCCACTGTTCTATTTAAACAACTTGAGCCAAATGGCTTTCTCCTCTTGTATTCAGGATGTATAAAGAGATGAGGAGGAGCATTCTTGTTTGTGTATGTGTGTGTTGTGTTTTTTTTTAATTGAAAGATAAGCAAATTGGATTATGAGTTAACTGAGACGATCCTTGTGTGTCAAAGCAGGGACTGAAAAAATTATGGTAGCAGCTGACTCGTGTCTAGTTTCAGCTCAAGACTGAAATTATTGATTTCTCATTAAAAAACTAAATATTTTACAATGCAAATATTTTTATTTTTAATACGAGTCATTGTAAAGGAACAAATTATTTTTCATTGTGCAAAGGACTTAAATTTTATCTCAGAAAGATGGTGAGCAATAATCCTACCAGTTTGTCACTGCTCTCTGCCATTTGTAGTTTCAATGTAGCCAAATATTCTTTTATGCTTGCTTTCAGAGTTTTGTTCAGTTCACAGGTGTGGGGACCTGTATCTTTTAATAGGATCTTTAACAGCTGTTTGAAATCGGTTGTTCTGTGCACATGGACTCCTCTTGGGCAATGCTCAGCAACTAGCACAATTAGCACTCGAGACTGAGTGGAGCAGATCTCTGAGAGACTGCTCAGCTTGGAGAGCTACCCAGATGCAGCATACCACCCTGGCTAGTTTCTTTCCTAGCCTCTTGAGACTGTGGCACAGTTGTTGTTGTGGTGGTTTTTTGTGTGCGTGCGTGTGTGTGTGTGGTTTGTTGGAAGTCTGTCAAAACTGCCAACTGGTTTGGTTGCCTTTGAAATTTTCTTCATACATTTGAAGAACCGAGGTATGTTAGAAGGTAAGAGTTGTCCTTTTGTTAATTTATCCGTCTCCTACTACATTAACTTGTGATTTAGTTTTCTGTTGGCTTACCTGCAGCTAAAAAGCTGGCTGAACTTTGCAGGGTCTGGTGTATGATGTCTGGGACTATTCCTGTATAAAGGGCTGGCTGAGGCATTCCAGCCCCCATCTGCATTTCACTTGCATCTTGCAGTCAGCTAGGGTCTAGTGGTGGTGTGAAATAGGTAACAGAGAGAGGAAGTTGTTTCTTTCTGTATTCATTTGGCTTAAGCTGGAGCAATTGTTGTTTTAAAAAAAATTTTTTTTAAATGCTGCTGAGTTCTGACAAGCTTTATTTCCTGTTTGCTCTATAATAAACCAGAAAATGGCTTCTGTTTGATAGCTGTGGAAGGCATGTTGTTAGACCTTTTGTGTCTGGAGATAGGAAAGGTTAATTTACAAGTTCAAGGAGCAAGAGACCTTTCCACCTGCACAAACAATTGAAATTCTGCCTTTGTGAGCACTCAGCAAAAACAGCTGCTTGTTTTTTAATAAACCTCTTTCTCATTTTCTTTGGGATCTGTGTCTGAAAGGACAACCATATGCATGTGATTCTGCACTGCATCAGTGTATGTTTGACGGTTAAGTCAAATGTTACTTCCCACGGACTCAGCAATATCTTGGTGAACATGAAAAGCACTCTATCCTCTGTGCTTTTCTTGTCAGATTGCCCAGCATAGTCTTTAAACTAGAATACCTGAAAACAGCCAGCATGTTGGCTGAGAGATACTTTTGCATATTAGGTTGTTTTTTCCATATAAGAAATCAGAATATGACATAACTTTGTGCTTCTATGTTGATTTCTTACAAACATCTTTTAGTATATTCTTTTTAGGACTTGTGAAAGCAATCTCCAAAATCTCATTCTAGTTTTATATTGTATTGTTGATAGTGAGCTAGAAACAAAGCATCAGCTTCTGATCACTTCATCACAAGTTTTTGTCTTTCGAAAACAGCAGCATTTATCCCATATTTTAGCAGTGAATTACAATAAAAGGGAAGGTCCAATGATAATTTTTCATTCTCCTGCTAGGTAAGGTCTGAATAGGAATCTAAAGCCAGCTCTTAAGTGGAAGTCCTTGTATTGCCAGGTGATTACAGGTGGGTCTTTGCTAATGAGTATGCTGCCTGAGGTGCTAGGACAAATGCAGTCATTTGTGTAGAAGTACTATCACCAGGGTAGCTTAATTCCCTTGAGGAATCAGTGTAGACTGTACTGGGAAAAGTATTTGTATGCCTTACAAAACACATGTTCCGGTAGACTTCTTTCTAGTGTGTGGTAGACGTACGCAGGTGTGGGATTTGGCACATCGATTTCTCCATTTGCTGGTCGAGTCTTTTAAGAGTCCTGGGAGATAAGTTATGAAGGCTACAGTAGTCCATTACTGACTTCTATTTTTGCAAGACATTACTGCTTTGTTAGCAGCCATGGCACAGTGAGATGTCTCTGCTTCAGGTCATTGTGTTAAAGTCACTGGACAGACTCCCCTCTAGTTACCGTGGTCTGAGGACTAATAATCTGGGCTGTGAAATAGAATAGCAGAGGCACAAGCACTTGTGGAGGTGTGCCAGGCCTCCAGCCTTTACCAGCGAGCAGGGGATGGAGGGTACGGGGAGTTAAAAAAAGCTGCATCTTGGTCTGCTGGTGCTTGCCTGGCATGCATTTTGAGCACATCTGGGTTTTTTAGTCATTTGCTGAATGCATTGATGTTTTTGAGGAGAATGAAATACAAAAGACTTGGTTTTCAGTGAAATAAATCTTGTTTTGTTTTTGCCCAGTTTATGTATCAATGCTTCAGAGAAGTGGTTCTGAGCCACCTCTGCTTAACTGAAATGAGAAATTGCAGCTTTGGTAGGAGCCTGTGTAAACCAGTAAGTTTAAGGGAAGGAAATTCAATGCATTAGGATGTTAATGGCTTACTACTACACACCTATTCCCCACATAGTTGCTCTTAGCACACGCAGGAGTGACGGTACAGAGGCAGATGAAAACCTGTGTAGGGTAAGTTAACTTGCACAAAAATTGCTCGAGTGCACTGAGTGTTAACAAGAGAAATTGTAGAGCAACTCTGAAAATAACGTTCAACTAATGTATATACTTATTCATAAAGACTATTACAAAAGACTACAGTTCTCAGCTAGCTAAGAACATCTCTCTTGCATTTATCTTGATCATATCCTGAAGGGATATTTCTTCCTCTCTTTTATGAAGAATTATCTCTATCGTTAATTGGCTATGTGCATTTTTTGTTTCTTCTGAAGGCCTGAAAGTATTTCCTGAATTTTGCAATCAGTTGAGAAACCTCATGCTAAAACATTCCTGTGGTACTTATAGTCCATTCAAAACTCCATTTTCTGTTTCATTCGATACATAATGTCCTTCTGAATTGCAGTTTCCCTGCCTCTGTGAACCTTCCTCGAGAAGTTTCTGTTAAGGACACTTGAATGGTCACTTACTTAGGCTGTTCCTTCTTGAAGTCCTGGAGGGCCACAGGCATTTCTTCCTCTGAAGTCGAGCTATTTTAGGTAGCCAAACACATATATATCATACATAATTTTCATGAACTACTCCTTTCTATTATTTAACTTAATTTTTCTTCATTAGATGAGTGACAGTCCTGCTAGCGTGGAACCAGAGCAGGCTGAGTGTTGAGTTTTGCAAGGACCACTGCAGAGCTGATGAGCTCCACAGAAGTTGCTGTGCTTCTGAAACCTTTCCTGGCTCTGAAGCTGGGCAGCTGTTTGGGTCCCCGTAGAGCTCAGAGGCTCTCAGGAACCCAAACAAGCATAATTGCAAAGTTGGAGCATTCACTGTGAAGGGCCTCACCAAATAATTGGCTGTCCCAATTAAGCAGCTGTTCTTCCCACAGAATAATGTTCAGGAAGGTGAACGATTGACTGCCCTGTACGGTGTCCCAATTAACTGCCTTAAAATCAGCTAAGTGTCGTGTATGGTATCGCTGCTCAATGAGTGAAACAGCTGTGTGCATCTCAACGTTGGCCAGGGTTTTAATGATATTCCTGGCAGGGGCCTAGCTTCATGCGGGATAGCAGGGCTGAAAGGATCTGCATCCGTGCTGGGGAGCATCGCAGATCAGAAGGTTGCAAAGCCAGTGGGTGCTGGCAATGAATTTCTCTCTCAGTGTGAGTACTGTTGGAAATCACTGCTAAATTATAGCATTTAATCTCAGCATTTGTACTCTGCAAGCTTTTTTCTATGTATGTAAAATCTTCTACCCTCAGTGCACCCAGACTTTAGGCTTTATTAGAAAAGAAGCTCTATTATTTACCATTTTTGTTCATCTCACAGAGCGGAACCAAGAGACACCATTTCCTTTCTTTTGCCATGGCAAAACCTTTTAATTTTGGGCAAATCACAACTAGCACAGCATGTGGTGATTTCTGATGCCTTTTAAGAGGAAGTTTTGTAGCCTGTTTCACCTTGCTTACCTGGGATGCCAAAACTATATTTAAAAAAGCTGAATCTAACGATGCATAGAAAAATATTTGTAGGGGGAAAACAATCAAAGCTCTTCCTATTGTTGTTCATTGTATTTATAGTTGGTATAACCTTATAAGATAAACGTTTTTATAGCTGGATTAGGAGTAAACAATGCTCTGGGTCACAGTCAAACAAAATACCAGCTAAGTACTGATGTCTAAGAACCTTCCTCTTTTCTATATTTCAAATACTTGATGTACCTTAATTCCTTAAAGCGGGGCTGTATCATTTCCTGACACAATGCCCAATATTAAAATTACAGAAGTACAAGAACAATTTTTTTGTTAGATTTTTGCAACAGCTTGCAACCATTTCTGAAGTCTTGCTATTGAAGTCTGATGTGCATGGCTTTTAATAGTATGATGAAAAATAGTAAGGAATTTGATTAAAACCAAAGTTTTTAAAATACAGTCGTTTATTATTTAAATAGAAAAAAACAAAACTATATACATGAGATTGGTTTTAATCTGCTGTGGTGTTATTTCTTGTTAGGTCAGGTTGAAGAGAGATTTGGCTCTATATGGGTTGATTTGATTATTAAATAAAAATTCTTCCTGCTAAGTATTGTACTCTTAAGTAAGGAAGCCTGCCTTGTATGTCTAAAAATCCTAAGACATAGGGTATATTTGTTCAACTCTGTAGTTTTTACATTTTATTGTGTTGCTGCACTACAGCTTCTCCATCCTAACTTAAACTCATCTTTGCAAGGAGTTTGGACCGAAGGAACTGGTACCTAAACTACAGGAGCAAGGTCCAGGCTGGTGTCCCCACGGCCGCCACTGGTGGGGGGTGACCTGCAAGAAGAGGCAGGAACAAGCAGCTGGATGGGTCCCCGAGCTCTCATACTGCCTGTCCTGACTGCAAGTGACTGGAATAACTATTAGCCCGAGTTATGCACAAGAAAAGCATTTCTGCTTCAGGACCCAAGCAGGCTTGCCGACATCAGTTAACAGCCTGTTTGTGTGTTGCCCTCTGGATCTCATGGTTTCAGGATTACCTGACATGGAGCCAAATTCCGTGCCTGTACCACTAGACAGTAAACATGCTGTGTATATTTTTTATTTCTTCTTCTTCTGGGCTAGAACTAAAATCTTGATTCCTGGATTTCAATTTTCTAGCAAGGTATAAGTGAGAAGACCAGCAAGTCAAACAGTAGTCTTTTGGTGCTGAGTGCCATAAGTTGGCCCAAGATAGTCCTTTTCGGTTAATATTTTGCTATATCCTGTGATCATGTGGGATTTGCTTTTTGTTTGGTTGGTTTGTTTTGTTTTTGTTTTTAAAGGAAATAATTAAATATGTTTAAAGGGGTGGTGGGGAGGCTCGGGGCGGGGAATGGCCCTTTCCTTGTCTGTATGGCTGGCTTACCATCATTCAGTAAGTCTCTGTGTCTTAACATCTTTCTGCGTGGTCTCCATGCCCCTCACCAACCATTATATAATCCAACAAGAATCTGTAAGCCTTCCAGAAGGGAAGAACTGGTACCGCACGGATGTGAGCCGTTTGACGTTACCCGGAAGAGGGATCCGAGATCTCTATAGAAAAATCCGTAGAGAGACCTCTGCAGTAATGGGAGTTTGCAATCGTGTCCATCCGTCTGTCTGCACAACCCCTGCCCCACACCTTGGCTCTCAGCCAGGTCTCCCTTGCCTCATAGTAATTGCAGGTAACTTAAAGCCTGGTTATGAGGGAGGCATTTCTTCCAGCTGTTTTAAACAATTCTTCCCATCCCCTCCTGCTCCAGCGCCCTGTGCCACTCACTCAGCTGTCGTGGGGAAGGGCTTAAGTGCACTTTCTGAATAAGAAACTGAAATTGTAGCTCGGTGAGCATTGTTGGCACTGGTGCTGGTTTAGGCAGCTACAGAAACCTTCAGCCTGCGTGCAAGTGGAAGTGTTTATAGAGCTATGCACTGGAATGCATTCAGATTGATGACTGATTTTTAGCCCAGACCTGTTCCCTGAATCCAGCTTGCTCCATAGCTACAGAAGCACTGTACTAGAAGCAAAAGATCTGCAAGAAATTGGTTAAAAGCAGCTGTCACCAGAAGAAACGGTTGTCAAGCTATAACCTGCATTACTTGTGCAGCAAGGAAAAGCGCAACTTCCCAAGTGAAACACAGCCCATGGTGCCATCAGCTGGAGCATGACTGGTTCCAAAGATTTTTAATGGAGACATTAAAACCTGAAGGCTTTTAAGCAAGGTGGTGGAAAACAAACAGATGATAGTGGAAAAAACTGTTGCAGAAACAGAGCAGAGGTCATCAGAACTGATTGGAAGCACTGCTGAATCTTAAAGCAAATGCTGTGTGCGTGTGTGCTCCTCTGACAAATAATATGGGGCTGGTTTTGTGAAGTCTGGGAAGGCTTTTCTTTGTGGCCAAACTTCCCTTACCTGTTTTTTGCTTGAGTAATTGTAGTGCACATAAGAGGTGAGAGGGAGACAGAGAAGAAGACGAGGCTGTACAGCGACTAATGAGCTCTCTGTTTCAGCCTGAAAAATCGATCTAGCAGGGTGGCCAGGACCTTGGAACCTATTAACCCTGATGAAGTATTTGGAAGTCTGGGACGTGACAGCTGGGGTAAAGAAGGGTCTTTTTAAAGAAGTTTAAAATAATTATTTCTCTTTCTGTCCTCTTCCTCACACGTGCTCTCTGGCAAAGTGCTGCCTGACTTTTTTAACTTTTCTTTTTTCAAGTATGTAGTTCTTTTATTGCCCAGCTTGACTAGGTGACTTGCTACTGTGCTACCTATCTGAAGATTATTTGTTTTTTCTTCTTCCTCGCAGGAAAACAGTTTCTCTTTAGCACTCATTCCTGTCTACAGAAATCTCACATGTTCTCTTCAGATATTTGTGCTCTGTATTTAAGACAGGCACGTTGCTCCATAAAGAATGACTCATTTGGGACAGAGTAGGGCAATATTTGTGTTAATCAGCTGCGTTTCTGTCCGCAGATATAGCTGTGCATTAAAACAAACACGCTGTAGACATGAATTAAGGGGAAAAATATGACATGGAATTTCCTGACTTTTTAAAATAAAAAAATAAATCTCTGCCAAGAATAACTTCATCTGCAAATGTTTCTTTAAATGTGTTGCACATTTGTTTTTCTTTAAAGGATGGGTGGCCAGGCCTCTTCACATGTGGGCACCATGTAGTGTCATATTGTGGTTGTGTGATGATCTAGGTTAGTTTAAAGGCCTCAGATCCTTCCAAATCTGGATTGTTTTGACTGAGCCAGGTTAGGGAGCACAGATACAAGCAGGTATGCTGGCAGATGTCATGGGGTTATGAGAAGCAATTTAGGACAGTAGGCATTTTGTCTGTCCCAGCTGCAACAACAAAATAGAGCAAGCTTCACTGACATGCTTTGTATAATCTGTTTGTTACATATTATTTCTGTTTAGTTCTGCATTCTGTTAGCAACCCAGAAAAGTAAATCAATCTTCTACCACCTGCAGAAAAAGGACAAATATTCTTCCTCCTTACTAGTCTACAGCCCTAATAAAGTGGTTTCCCTTGCTTCACCTCAGTCTTATATGCAGCTAGATAACTTCCCTCCCCCCATCACTTGCTAAGTAATGTTTAAACATGTGCCAATACTTGCTAACATGTTTTAAAACTTGCTTCCCCAGTCTTAGATTTTATGGAGTGTTTTGTCCGATCATTGGGTGAAAACTATGCTTCTAAATATGTTGACTTAGCTGCCTTTCTGTGAATTTCCCTGGAGAAAAAAAAAAGGACATGTATTCGTCTTCTATCAAATCCACTTAACTGCTTATGTGCATCTGCTATATTGGCTACAAATCTTCCTTTGCCCCCTAATGCTCTGACGCATGTTAAAGAGGTTATTTTTTGACAATCTGTAATGTCCATCTTTGCTGTTTAATGTTGAATTCTGAGATTATTGTCAAGATCTGTTGGATATCCCCAACTTTCTCTCTTGGAAGTATAACTTGACATAGGCTGTGGATTTATCTTACATTGTTTTTTCACCAGTTTTTAAAGTGACTGTTTTGTTGTGTTTCCAGAACATGTGTACCTTACCCAGTAGAACACAGCTCCAGAGGCACACTCTGTGCAGAACAGAGAGAGCCTTTGCCTTAATGAAAGTTGTATCCAGTGTTCCAATTGTAGATTTATATGATTGCTTTCTTTTTTATTTTATTTTTTATTTTTTAAATAATTATAGGTTCATGTATTGGACAGACTGGGGAGAAGTGCCAAAGATAGAACGTGCTGGGATGGATGGTTCAAGCCGCTCCATTATAGTCAACACGGACATTTATTGGCCAAATGGACTGACACTGGATTATGAGGAACAGAAACTTTATTGGGCAGATGCTAAACTAAACTTCATCCACAAATCAAATCTCGATGGAAGTCATCGGTAAGAGGTTTTTGTTTGATCTATGTAATTTTGTGCTTTTCTTAGAAGATATTGCTTAAGCAACATCATAAGCTCTGTTGCAGGGAATTGGCGTGTTAGCACTCGCAAAATTTTAAGCCAACTAGTGCTATCAGACGCTTTTATCCTTCCCCATCCTCCCCCTTCCAGAGCTGTGAAGTTGAATGTGCGCTCCTCTTTGAGGTATCCTGTAACTCACCAAGTCTTTTCTCAGAACTAGTCCCATAAAGGAATCCCTGAATGCTGTTCTTAATTGTGTAAGGCTATTAGCAGAAATTTCCCTTCTTGATAAGTCTTCTGTTTCTTTGTTGCTGTGATATTCAGAAATGCAGAAAAAGCAGAAAATAATCTGAAAAAGTGGATCATCATATAAGATGATCTTTTAGTTTCATTAAGTCTTTTAGTTTCATTAATCCTAGGGGCTGGGAAATAAGTGGAAAAGTCTTTACAGAGAACTATGCTAAAATGGCTGTTTTTTCTCTAACAGTTTTATAATGATGATGTAATCCTTTCTGATCCAGTCATGGCTACTTCTTAATTAAGGGCATAACTGGTACTTTGTATATATGCTTTTATCCTTAATTTGGAGAATTACGAGAGCTATGTCAAGTACTGTTTGCACACACAAATGATTCACAGTTAGCTTGTGCCCAGGTATCATATGGGGATATGATTTTTTGAGGTTATCCTTTGCAAATTCTTGTGTTGCTTCTGCTGGTTTACCTAGGCATAAAATATCCTGTCTTATGCTCTTCATTCTGACATCTTAGTGACTTGTCCCTTCTTTTGTACAAACATTAATCTGGCACAAGAAATTAGGCTCCCCAGAAAACCCTTTATTGACAAGATAGGTGTTTTCTTGTGAGTAGGTACATAAGCAGCATGCATGAAACATCCACTATGTTCATGTGGTATTTATTTTGAAGTCCATGGTTTCTTGTAGTGCTGACTTGAAAGGTTGTGTCATTTTCTTCCTAATGCCTGGCTGTTAAGAGTCCAAACCTCCATGCAGTAGTTTTGTAATGGTGTTTGTTTAGAGATGGTAACAGGAATTGGATACAATTTTAAATTTTTGTGTTTGGGTATATATATTATAACTAGCTTTGTCAATTCAAAACATGGAGACGGGTATATATTTTGAAGTAGTCCTTGATTTGTTATTTATTTACAAGAAAGCAAACTTATTAGTACTAAGAGAGAGATTTCGTAGTGATACTCTTGTTAAGAAAGGAAGATGGTCCCATAAGTTTTCATTTAAAGAGAAAGAGAAACGTAACTTGAGTCTGTTTTATTCTTTTTTTTAATTGGTGCTGGTTAATGGAGAGATTTTAGGGTGTTCCAGGTAAAAATGGTTTGAAGCTAAAAAAAAAAAAAAAAAAGTACATCTCCTTTGATAAAAATGGAGAGATCATGAAACCAGATGTGTAACAAAACTTTAAAAAGACTCATCTTGACTGAAATGATCACACGTGGGGCTCAAAGTGACAGCTTGCCACCTGAAAAATTGCAGCCCAAATGTGGATTTCTCACACAAATATGAAATGCTTACAGTTGGTGCAGGAGGAGCAAAATAAACCAACAAAACCAAAACAACCCCAACCTCCAAACAATAACAAAGAGAAGAAAATACAACTCCAAAAGGACTACTGATATGGTCACACTTCAAGAACCCACATTATGGATTTGTCCCACAAGATAATTAGGCTTGTTTTATTTTTGAGACACCCTTTTTGCCTTTGTCTGTTTATATGAGAGGGAAAGGACCATCGTATTACAACAACATGCTGCTGCAGTCTGGCTGATGCCTTTTTAGACTGAGAGTGTGTATCAGGTTCTGCAATAAATTGTACTGTTTTCGATAGCACCCTCTGGAAAATGATGCATGATGTAGGGATGATTTTTGAAATGGTAATTGTGTGAAAAGTGTCCACTGATCAAAATCGACACCACCACCATCCAAATCTATATTTATGTTTTTCCCACAAAGCTCAAACCTCCCTGTCTTGTCTCTCCCGTCTTTCCGGCTCCACAGCTACCTCAGTATTTCATGCAGTCACTGCTGCATTTTCAGTGTTCTGCTACAGACTCCTTTGCAATGTTTCCCTTATTGATGGTCTATTGTGCAGCAGTGTAAATATGCTTGGTTTTGGCATTTTGTTTTTATTTTGTGTTTATTCCCTTGCCTGCCTTTGGCTAATCTTGGAGATTCATTCTAAAAATGAGGCCATTATGGTGCAGATCTTTCTTGGTGTGAGGGGCTGTGCAACCTTGTCTGTCTGCAGGGAGTTGTATCTAATGGTTGTGTCTCATGACACAGAAGTGAAGTCACCTGCATCATTTACCTCATTCCAGAGTAAATTTTCTGGAATTGGTAAAACCTGTAATGAAGACCTGTATAGACAAGTAGTTCGGATTTTAGATACACTAATTATTTCTTATGTATTCATTAAAAACAAAATAATTAGTTTAATACTTAAATGTATTTTTTTAACTGATACCAAAACTTATCAGTAATAGTTCATGGGAGTATGCTAATATGTTACCATTTGAGGGGGAGAAGGGGAAAATAGTCTTTACAGAGGAAAGTGCATATGACTTCCCTTAAGCACTCAGAAGCACACACCATTTCTAACAGCACCTGTTTTTCCCTAGGCATGTGAGAAAGTTCTGAAGATTCAGAAAACAGTCAACATCTGTATCCAAGCATTTTTGTTTTGGTTTTTATTCTTTGCCATTACATCACAGGGAAAAAAGGAAAGAATTGCAGAACTTAAGCTGTTCTACAATGGGTTTTTATGTGTTTGTTTTTTTTTTTTTTTCCATCTGCTTGACCTCTTAGCCTCTGTTTATCTTAGGGGGGAAAAAAAAGATCTGGGGCTGTTTAAAGTGATTCCATTTTGTTAAATATTGTTTTTCAGTTATTCAACAAAATTCGCCTTTCTCAATATGATATTTTACAACAACTAATTCTGTATTCTGGCTCTTAATTCATTACTTTATTCATCTTTGTCGATAACAGATTATCTAATATTAAAATTTTTTTCTACATCTGCAAACAAAACAGTTCTTGAGATCTTCCTTCTAAGTTTTAAAGGGGGGGAGGGGGGAACCAACATGCAAAACCCATTCAGTCTGTTCTCCTAGTTATCCCCACCCCCAAAAAAGGAAAAACTAAGCAAACTTTTTTTTTCTGTAAACAGTGGAACTTGTCACCATCCCTTAATACACCCATGGCTCCTTGTATTCCTTCACCCAATGTTATCCCTTGCTTCCTGTCTGTGTCCCCCGTGCACTCCCACTGAGTCTGGCAGCTGGACAAAGTGTTCTTGGGCAGTTTATTTCAGCTGTTCCCCTGGTCAGGTGGGTCAAATACAGTGGATTAGGGTCCCTTGTATCTATACAGCCATCCGTGTGTTAAGGAAAACTTATAAATAAATA
>VXAL01009880.1:405044-423851 GCA_013399475.1 Chauna torquata
AAAAGACAAAAAAGTATTTGTGTGATTCCCTGCATTCCTGAATGTTTGACCAAGAGATACAAAATGTATCGGTTATGGAGACAGAGGAGGTGGATGCTTAACAGACACACCCAGAATGATTTTATAGTCTTGCTTTCACATGAAAGGATGACATAATGGGATTAGGCCAGGTTTTTTTTTTTCCACCACCACCTTTAAAATCCCTTTTTAAGAGGGCTACCTTTTAAAGTCATTTTGCTTAAGAATGAGGAATGACAAGAACATCATCCCTTGCTGTGTAATCTAACTTGAAACAGACTTTTTGGCTTCCTTATAAACTGCTAGCTTTAGTGATTTGATCTTGATATTTAGACCATTATTCTAACTGCTCTTTTTATATTTAGAAATTAAGTAATTTTTTTGTTGCTAGCTAAATTACTCCTTATTAAAACAGATTTTGTGATTGTTGTAAATGATCATAAAGTAAATGTTCTGGATCTGACCAGATTTGTTAATGTATAGCAAAGGAAGCAGATGAGTAAAGATATGCCTCAGTTTTTTTTTTTAGTGTTCTGCAATGTGAGGTAGGAGTCTACAGCAGATAGATGTGATTGTAGGAGCTTCATATAGAGCAGTATGACATGAGTTTTAATTGCTTTGGTGGAAGCGAGAAATTTAGCAGTAACAAACATCTTTATATCAAAAAAGAATTTCAAACAGTTCAAAGAAAACTGCTTTTGTGGCTTCGATGGTGAGAGAAAATACAATGTAAATAGGAAGAGATTTTAATTAGTGTCACTGAGATAAATTTTGAAGCATTGAGGTTCTGACTGCTCTAATATTTGGAATGAGTAAAAGGGAAACATTCCTGAGATATTTATGTCTGTAAGAAATGACAACTTTTTTTTGTCTTTTTGTTCCTGTAGTCTATCATGTTTCTACACCTGGGACTACACAAGAATTAAAATGTAAAGATTTGTATGTCAGAGAAGGCCATTTATATGCATGGATGCTTGGCTTCTTTTGCAGTGGTCTGGATAGTGGAAGAGTAAAGTAGGCAAGTGGGAGGAATATGCAGGGGGACAAGCACAGGAGGCCTGGATTTTTGTCACTTCTTCGGATAGGACCTAGATAAGACCCTTTAGACCCTTTAGAGTCTGTGAGCCTCTGCATCAAAACTAGAAAGTGTCATGACAGTGCTGGCAGCAGCACTCAGTAAATATGTGGTAGGGTTGTAAATTCATGAAGAAATCTGTACAGAAAATTTTATGGTGATCATAGCTAGTTACCTGCTAGCGCTGGGACCTTCTAGTCTTGGCTACTTCAGTGATGGGCTCATTAGATTAAGGAGCAAGAGCACAGAAGCTGATGACTAATGCCCTTGGCTTGCCAGCGAGAGAAAGGAACAAGCAGTTTTTCATGTCAGAATATAATAATTAAAAAATTAAATTGGCGCACAGAAGAGATTTTTTTTTTTTTCAGCTCTTGCCCTGCTCTTATCAGAGTGAACAGTTGCTTTTTGTGGGACTAATTAAACAAAACCGAATTGCAGGCAGCTCTCCTGTGAGTAGAGTACCCGAGATAGGTTGGCCTGCTAAGGCAGCTCTTGAATTAATTTTCTCTTCCTTTACCCTGCAGCAGCAGTTCTAATTAATAAGTTAACACATTACTGGCTGAAGGGAAATGCGCTTACAAGGTCCCCCAGGAAGTGTTTGTGCTAATGAGATGGGTTTTGAGGCCACTGTAAGAAAACATACTTTCAGCAACTGTCAGAAAGCTGGGGAGCTCTTGCAAGCAGGTGAATGTCTTAAGTTTGCACTTGAGCATTGATTTTTTTTTTTCTATTTTCTGTTTTCAAGCATCAGATCAGGTCTGTCTGCCAGATGATTAGTTGCAGATTTGATGAAAAGCTAAAAATATTGTGTCCCTGCATTTAGAAGGGTTTCTTTTCATTGTGTATAACGTGTACAGTGTAGAACATTGCAAGGTATAAAATACTGTGCTCTCTGTGTATCTTTGTGTATATTTCTGTGAGAAAAAAATGGTTAGTACCCTCAATCACTGAGGAGGAAGCAGTCTACAGTGAAAAGTCTGTCTGTTTTAATACCTCATCAACACATTACAGGACAGTGCAGAAAACAAATAGTGCCCTAATTAAAGCTGCTAGAGAAGCCTGCCTAAGCAGAATTAATTAAATTGTTTGGACACAGTGTTAGGGTGAATTTCTTGGTTCTTCCCCAAGGCACTTCTGAAATAAGATGCTGGGAAGGTGGAGCTTCAAAACATCTGTAGTTGACTGCCTGCGTGTAGGATAGATACGCACACGCTGTGTCTAGCTAGAGTCACTAGGTCACAGGTCTCTGCATATTTGTAGATGTTTAATAAAAATACGTAGTACAGGGAGATTAGCCCAGGTGGAGCAATGCCGCAGCTCATCAGTGCTGCTTCTGAGACCTGAAATGGCGTATGCGGAGTTAGTTCAGGATCATAGCCAGGCTGAAAGCAAAGGAAGAGCAGCTGCCGATTATGCAGCACATACGCCACCCTGCAGCCAGTGGATCTACCTGTGCACCTCCTCCCAAACTCCATCACCTCATCCCGCAACTTTCCAGTCTCCTCCTCTCTTGCCAGAGGCCTTTCATCTATACTGCATGTCATGACGGTGTTTGACTGAAAAATGACCCACAGGATGACCTCATTACTCTGCCACGGTTTTACATCTGATTGACTTCTTCAAACTTTAATGAAAGTTGTGGTTTGAAGTGTGATTTCTAGACCTGTTATTTGTTACGTGTACTTTCAGGAAGTGCATAGCAATCGCAGCTTAAAGAGGTGGCAAAAGGAAAAATATTTTGGTTTTAAAAGACAGTGTTATATCCCACAAGCAATGTTTCCTGTTTACTTTCTCAGGTAATTAAAACCAGGCTTGCATTCTGATAGGTATATTTGAACAAGCATTCATGGTAAAATTCCAGCTTAGTTTTCCAAGTTTGTTTTACAGGTGTTTTTGTTTGGTTGGCAGAAGAGGAAACCTTGTAAGCTTCTGAGGGAATCAGAGCTCCCTGCCGTGCCTTTTGGTGGCTGTGGTATGGTGTGGTGGTGTATGGCTGTCTGTTGTTTTTTCATCCTGCCTCACCTGATGGTGTGCAGGATTCATCCTGCAAGAGCTTTGGCCACATGCTAATATTTCCAGTTGTCAGAAGCTTTGTAATTCTTGGAACTTCCTGAATGCTCTGGTGTTAACTAATCTCTACATGGAGAGAAACGTTTTCTGTAAAACATAATTTGCGTCATGCAAACCTGTCTGTTGTATGCTTTTTTTTTTAACATGTAATGAACACTAAAAGTAAGGTTCAGAAGATGGGACACTCATTTTATAGTTGTCCATGAAGGAAAATATGATGAAAATTCCAACGTAACTTTCTTTTTTAATACTGGAGGGCGAGGTGGGGGAAGCCTGATAAGAATGTAGCCTACAGGTATTTTTAACTGAAAATGGATCTGGTATAGCGTAAGAAGCTATGGCATCAGCATATAGCTATAGCATTGGTGCTGGTCACTTTTTAAGTACCACCTCTTAAGAGCACAGGAATAGGCAATTCCAAAATGTCAGAAGTCAAGCAGGCGGAGCAGAAGGTCGGCTTGGCTAAGCAGGGATCTTCTTGTAGATCTTATGCAGAAAAAGAAAGTGTATTGCCCCTGGAAGCGAGGTCAGGCGACATGGGAGGACTACAGAGATGCTGTTTGCCTTTGTAGGGAGAAAATTCATGCGGCCAAAGCTCAATTAGAGTTGAAGCTGGCCAGGTCTGTGGGAGACAATAAAAAAAAAAGTTTTTACTATGTTAACAGCAAAAGAAGGACCAGAGAAAATATTGGTCTGTTACTTGATGAGGATGGTCACCTCACAAATAGGGACATAGACAAAGTAGAGATGCTTAATGCCATCTCTGCTTCTGTCTTCAACACTGATGATGGACTCTGGGACTCCTGAAGCCCAGAGTTGGAGGACCATGACTGCAACAACAATAAACTCCCAGCCAACCCCAAACTTGTATAGGATTTGCTGCTCCAGCTGGATGCATGTAAGTCTATGGGGCCCGATGGAATTCATCCCAGGGTACTCAAAGAGCTGGCTGATGTCATTGTGAGACTTCTCTCAATTATTTTTCAGTGGTGTTGGGAATCTGGAGAGGTCCCAGTTGACTGGAAACTGGCAAACGTCCCAGTTTTCAAGAAGGGCAAGAAAGAAGACCCTGGTAATTACAGGCCTGTCAGTCTCACTTCAGTGCCTGGTAAAATTATGGCGAAGATTTCTCCAGGAGTTACTGAAAAACATGTGAACGACAATGCAGTCATTGGTCATAGCCAGCACAGGTTCACAAGGGGAAAGTCCTGCTTCACAAACTTCGTGTTCATAACTTTATGACAAGATCACCCTTCTAGTTGATCAAGGAAAGCCAGTTGATGTAAACTTTTTGGATTTCGGTAAAGCCTTCAATACAGTTTCTTGCAGCACCCTTCTGGACAAAATGTCCAGGATACAGCTAGATAAAAGCATAATATGGTGGGTGAATGATTGGCTGACAGGTCAGGCTCAATGGGTTATAGTAAATGGGGTTACATCAGGCTGGTGGCCAGTCTCTAGTGGGGTTCCCCAGGGCTCCACCTTAGGGCCAGTTCTCTTCAATGTTTTCATAAATGACTTGGATGTAGGACTTGAAGGTGTAATGTGTAAGTTTGCAGGTGATACTAAATTGGGAGGAGCTGTTGATTCCCTTGAGGGTGGAGAGGCTTTGCAGAGACCTTGACACATTAGAGGGCTGGGCAATCAGCAACTGCATGAAGTTCAACAACAGCAAGTGCTGGATTCTGCACCTGGGAAGGGGCAACTCTGGCTATATGTACAGTCTGGAGGATGAGAGGCTGGCGAGCAGCCCCACAGAAAAGGATCTGGGGGTTCTGGTTGATGGCAAGTTGAACATAAGTCAGCAGCGTGCCCTGGCAGCCAGGAGGGCCAGCGGTACCCTGGGGTGCATCAGGCACGGCACTGCTAGCCAGTTGAGGGAAGCGGTTGTCCCACTGTGCTCTGCCTGGTGCGGCCTCACCTCGAGCACTGTGTGCAGTTTTGGGCACCACAGTATGAGAAGGACATGTAAATCTATTAGAGCCTCCAAAGTAGGGCTACAAAGAAGGTGAATGGTCTAGAGAGGAAGACATATGAGGAGCAGCTGAGGTCACTTGCATTGTTCAGCCCAGAGAAGAGGAGGCTGAGGGGAGGCCTCACGGCGGCCTGCAACTTCCTCATGAGGGGAGCAGAGGGGCAGGTGCTGATTTCTTCTCTCTGGTTACCAGCAACAGGAGCCAAGGGAATGGCATGGAGCTGTGACAGGGGAGGTTCAGGCTGAATGTTAGGAAAGGGTTCTTCATTGGGAAGGTGGTCAGGCACTGGAACAGGCTCCCCAGGGAAGTGGTCACAGCACGAAGCCTGCTGGAGTTCAAGAAGCCTTTGGACAATGTTCTCAGGCATAGGGTCTTATTTTTGGGTGGTCCTGTGTGGAGCCAGGAGTTGGACTCGATGATCCTTGTGGGTCCCTTCCAATTCAGGATATTCTATGATATGATTCTATAAGAAGGAAAATAAATGAAAATTTAGTAAATGCAGATATAAGCATCTCTTAAAGACTATTTTCAACGATATATAATCAGAAGGCTTTTACCTCTAGATGGTATGAATTTCCAGCTTTTAATATTATATTGTCATTGGATGCCAATACGGTAAATTTTATGGGAAAGAAGTTATGGTAGATACAATGTTTCCTTATTTTCAGAAATTTAGTGTCCAACACATATCTAGGTGCCAGCAAGGATGTATCCTGCTTGAATAAAGCTGGTATAACTAAATGCAGCAGAAAAAGATAATGTTGTATGCTTTTTTGGAATAAATAGTACAAACACTGCCCATCCTTATTTTAGTACCATTAGCACATCATATTATGAACTACAAATGAAAACTTAAATGTCCACTCCATTTTATGCTCCTGTCCCAGTTCCTCACTGCTTAAAGCTCTAATATTCAGTCAGTAATGATAGGGATTGCACAGTATATCTCATTAATGTACTTCTTCATTTTGCAAACATAATTAATCTGTTCCAAATCTTATAGCAAGCAAGGTGGAAGTATACCTATATTAATAATATTTAATCCCTCTTTATTTCCCCTATTCAATGATTCCACGATAGCCTAAAAAGCAGGTACTCGCTCACATTAATTCTTCAGGTTACTGAAACAGATGTTTAGGTAACAAATGCAGTGGTAAAAATATTTGAGTATGTATATGTAAATATATGTGTGTATATACATGTATGTATGTGAGAAACTTACATGTAAAATGTAAGTGAATATATAAATACAAATATATATATTCACTTATAAGTATTTATATATTCACTTACATTTTCCATGTAAGTGTCTCACTGTACCTTACTGTTGAAGAATTGCATTAGCTTTATGAAATTAAGGCATCTCAGATCAGTTGGAATGCTCAAACAAACATCAGGCATTTCTGTGCTTTCTTAACAACCTATTTGACATGGTGGTCCATAGCCTAAGCCAGGGAGGATGAACATGCATCCCATTACAGAACTTGCCCCACTGGTAGACAGGGTCACTGCCACAAGCCTGCCCACAGCAGCTCAGCAGCATCTCTTGTGCAGGTGCTGCTGTATCCTCAGGCTGCATATCTGAATTGCCCATGTGAGCAGGGCCTCACTGGCTGGTTGATCTAATCTTTTTGTTTAATCATATGTTTTTACTAACCCTACTTATTTTGGGTGAGAGGAGTTAAGAGGTATGAGAGAGAGCTATAATACAGGTCTATCTCTTATAGTCTCTCTTCAGCATTGAGAATATAGCAGTAAGATGAACTACCTTAATTTTTTCCCAATCTTCCCAGTTGTATTGGAAATTGGATTGCAAAGAGTGATACAACAATAGATTTTTTTTCCCTGCCTGATAGCCTAGGAGATGGAAATAGGCATGGGATCGTCCAGAGGGACACTGGAGAAATGGATTCAAACATAAATGTGAAAATTCTTGCTCCCTGCCATGGAGATTGAGTACAGGCAGCCTCAGAGGTGAACGGAAAGGAATGCAGGTGAAGACTGCATGTGACTTCTGTGCATACCTGAATCTATTAATAAAAAGATGCTGAATGAGACTTTAGTAATCACTGATTTTTGTATACAGCATTAGACTGTGGGCTCTGGTTATCTTAGTCTCGACCTGTGTTGTGTAGATTTTGGAATTCGTGGTCTTAGGTGCGGGTATCTTTTTCCTCTTTTCTTTCAGTTGGAAACAGCTCCATTGCATTTTGGATTGGATCAGTAACAATTCTGAAACAAAATGTTATTTTAGCTGGCTGTTATTTCAGCATAATTTTAATCCTGACTATTATGAATATGCATTCATTCAGTTGCATTACACCCAATACAGAGATGAGTTTCGTTACTGTTAAGCTGTGATGTTAATGGTTTAGAGAAGTACAGGCCGGTATGTCAAAACTCTCCCGGATATTCTGCAGTTATTCTCATCAGGTTTTGAAATTAGATAATTGTAATGTAGCCAGAATAGAAAGAATTTGGTTAATGATTTTTTTTTTTAATGGAGCGACAGGAGCTACAATTACATTGGATATTATAGCTTAGACAAACTTTTCTGTTAAAATTGTAAGGGGGGGAAAGGTCAGAATTCTTAAATTTCATAGCTATAATCTAGCTTCGGATTTTAATTCTACTAGTAGTTGCAAAAAAAAAAAAAAAAAAGCAGACTGAGGAAATCCTGGTTGCCATGAAGAGTATAAATTTGAAGTTAATCTTTGTTGTCATTTTACTGTTAATTTTTATTTCAAGTGAGTTTATTCTTTGTCTGAAATGCGTTATCCTGAAGCAGAAGCTGTTTGTCATTGTTAGTATAAATCTAGGTAGATTGTCTGAATTTTCTTGTATTTATTCCATTTGAGAGTTCAGTAGCCCCTTTAGTAATAACTTTTAACTTGCGAAGATAATAAAAAAGAAAACAAATACTAAAAGTATTTCATAGGTCTCTTTAACAGAATAAGAATAGAGCAAAAGTGAATGTATTTAAATTGGTTCTGCATTTTCTTCAGGCAGTAGAAAACTCTTTAGCATAATAAGTTTTTATTGTAATTGCAACTCTGATTGCCATGATGATAATATAAATAGTTGTATTTAGGAAATTATGATCTACAGCGCAGATGGAATTTAATTTCTGTGGAAATTTCTTGTTTTCTCTCTCTTTTCTCTTACCAACTTCCTTCTCTGCTTTCTCCTTCTGCATTTCCTTCCCAGCCAACTAAACAGAAGAGAGATTGTGACATTTTAAATGTCGATAACCATCAAGGTTTTTAAGGCAAATTTGTGTAATTGTATGCCTGGCATGGAGAATGTTGTTAAACTTACTGCTTGCTTAGTGCCATCTAATATGTAGCCAATTTGCATGCTGTTGAAGCCCTAGAGATGTCTCCTGAGCTCATAACATTGCTTCTCATCATGTCTCATTTTCTCCTTATCTCTGGTGTCTCTTTTTAATGAGGCTAGTAGGACGAGTACGGTGGTTTGAAGGAAGCAAAAAGTTTAGTGAATAGGACACAGTGCTTTTTGCTGTTGTATCACTTGTTCAAATCAAACCTGAGCTGATAATGTAAAGGCTGAAGGAAGTTCCTGCTGAAGAGATGTCAGGTCATGTTGGTCCAATTTACACCTGCACAGCCACAGCTGGCACCCTGGTTGGTGGCTTTTTCAGAGAGGCCAAAACCATGGAGACCTGGCTGCTCTTTGACCCCAGGTGGGTGCTTGTGCTTGTGGCTGCCAGCCATACGCAGCAGTTAAATGCTACAGGTGACATTCTTGTCCTGCTCATTCACTCAGCTATATTTAATAAATAATTGGCTAAGGCAGAAATCCTTCCTGCTCTTGTCACCCACCAAAACCGAAGCTCTGCATATCTTAATGCAGGTCACAGTAGAGCGGAATTGCTTTACAGCAGCCATAGGAAGGACTTTCCTTTCTTTCTCTTCCCTTCATTTTCCTGTTTTTAGCACCTTGTCTCTCCAGCCCTTCCCCCATCTCCTCCTCCTCCTCATTAGGCTGCAGAGCTGTCAGGCTGGGGAAGGCCTGTTCAGCACAACCCAGCTGCCGCTTCCTGGCTGACACGCATGGCGTGGTTGCTTTTCAGCAAACCTGCTGGTGCCTGTCGCGTATGTTCAGAGGGGAAAAAAGCACTTCTGGTTTTGCTGATGGGAAGTGAGCTATCCCCTTGTAATGGCTTGCTGGAAACCATATATGTGGATTACATATTAGTAATAATGCTCATCTTAAAGAAATGCAAGCAATATACACTGTTGTATTTGGGCCCAAAGACATTTTCATGTGATAGTCCCTTATAGGTACTGAGAAGAGTGATTGCTTCAAGGCTGTGGCTGGCAGCGCAGTCGAATGAAGCAGCTGCCTACTACTCCTGAATCTCTCCAGACCAGGGCTGGTTTAAATAAGGGTCACAGTTCACCTTCTGCATGTCCTTGTTACAAGGATAGATAGTTGTCCAAAAGTTGGACTCATCTAGCAGCATCTATTGTACTCAAAGATTTATTCTCACTAGGAACTGGTGGGTACTCATCACATTTAAAAATCTCTGACTTTTTTGAATGAATAGCAAGCTGCGGCTCAGAAAAGTGTGGCTTCTCTTGTCCATGGAAATGCTGTCACTGGTGGAGGTCTGGTCATTGAGAGCTCTGAACTTCTATTGCTTCTATCCCAGATGACAATTGTCGTAAAGACTTAAATAGTCACCAGTCCTGCTTTAAACTAAAATTATTCAAATTTGAAGGCATTTAGGGTTTGGGGGTGGAGTTGGTAAAATTATTCACAGAATTAGAATGCCTTTATTCTTGGTGCAGGAGCATGTTGTGTCATTCTGGCTTCATTGTTTGGCGGGTAGGTTTCAGCTGTAAATTATATTACAGTAGTCTTTGGTAAGATGCTTAGTTTATGTATTTAATTAGAAGCAAATACATACCTGACTCCAGACAGAGATAAGAAAGAAAAGATATGTCCTACTTTCTAGTGCAAAATATCAAGAAATAGAAAAATTTGCTTGGTGTAGAATTGGAACACTAGAGTGACAAGTAAGGGAATGTATGTGTTTTTCTCAGGAGCAGAAAAAAAATAGAAGCTTTAAAGATAATACATCTTTTTGCAGAAGCTAAGGTGAAAGAGCTGTAATGACTGCAGTCTCTTTGTACTCAGAATCATTGGCAGAATATGCCTTCAAGTTTCTTGCTTTAATATACTCTTCTGTTATATTTTAACAGAAAATATTTGGAAAATAAGAGTATTTTTGTCCTCTACTAAACCAGTTCAGTTACTGACTTCTTTGCAAGCAAGATATATGTAGTGTGTGGGTGTTCTCTCAGTAAATATACAGATTGTGACCCTCTTCCCTGCAAGAAGAAAACTGGGAGGCTGGTGATCATAGTATGCCCTATGCTTGAAGAAGTAGTAGAGCTGTGTGTCAGTCCCTTAGGCTTTTTAGTCCAGGAGATAGATGGCTGACTCCGTAGTTCAATGGGGGCTTGTGTACGCGTGAATGCCTATGCACCCACACAATTAAGAAGAAAGGAGGTGAGAAGAAGCACTTGTGTAAATGGTACTTGTGTGGCCCTGCTTTGAGCAGGATGTTGGTCCAGATGATGTCCAAGGTAACTTCCATCCTCAATTTTTCTACAATTCTGAAGGCGGAAAAAAAAAAAGTAAGAGTCGAGCTACTTAATTCCAGTTCTGAGGAACCTGGGTATAGATAATTAGTTTCTACATCACAAGAACCTGGAAAAACTGTCTTCAGTAATGTTTATGCTGCATTTTTGTGATGGCTAATGAGCATGTGTGTGTATATATATACATAAAATATAAGGGTATACTCTTTAATTTTGTTTATGAACCTGGAGACAGGCAGTGACCCAGTTTGCTCAGAAATGATACCATTACTATGGCAGAAGATCAGTAGAACTCTGTTTAATGGCACTGCTTGTAATGAAAACAATAGCTTAATAATCATCATAATAATGAACCATGAAAAGTAACTTTCAGGATTTCTTTATAATGAAGCTATTTGCCATTAGAGTGTTTTTCTGAGAGTTCAGAACAGCAAAACTGGAAGAGAGGGATGGATTGCTAATTGACTAAACACTGTCTCAGTTTGAAATCTGCTGAGGCTGACAGTGATGGACATCGTGTATCTGCAGGTTGCAGTCAGACTTGCATAAAATCAGTTGGTGTTCTCCACTGTTTCACATGGTGACATATAGCCCCACAGATGTGGACAGTTAAAAGACTGCTAAGAAATAGTCACCGACCTAGGCAAGGATTTCAGCTGGTGTCTCTTGGGCTTAGCATCAGAAGGCAGCCTGAAAATAGGACTCCTGTGTTACTGCCCCAAATCGTTCCTCAAACTGGGTGTACTATATTTGTTCCCCAAAAATAAGTAGAAAGTTTTGGTCAGCAGTACTTACACTGTACATTTCTTTTCACAAAGGCTATGTTTGAGCAAAACTGTAGTATGAACTGTGTTTGAGCATTCATTTTCTTCCTTGTACATTATTAGACAAGCGGTGGTTAAAGGCTCCCTTCCACATCCTTTTGCTTTGACGCTGTTTGGGGACACGTTGTACTGGACGGACTGGAACACGCATTCAATCTTGGCCTGCAGCAAGTACTCTGGGGAGGACCTGCGTGAAATACATTCCAACATCTTTTCTCCCATGGATATCCATGCTTTCAGCCAAAAGAGGCAGCCAAATGGTAAGCTGTCTTGCTTTCTTTTTTTTAACTGCGAGTTGGAACTGATTTGCAAAAATCTTAAATTAGTCTTTCTGAATGATGGCGGGTGGCTTCGCTCGTGTCATGATGTAACTTTTCCAACGCAGAGATTGGAGGGGAAAAAAACAAAGAGAAACCAAATATTCTCTACACTATTGTTTATTTAAGTTTTTATGTGGAAAAAAAAAATCTCTTGCTTTTTCTTTGACATCCACATTTATCCTGTTGTCATATTCCTTTCTCTGTTTCATGTACCATAACTTTAGGCAGCATGGTATCCATATTTTTTCCAAGTAGTAGTTCCTGAATGGAAAGTAGTGTTAATTTGGCAGATGATATTAAGCAAGACTAGCTTTGTGTAATAACCACTGTCTTAACAATTGTCTTAATTTACAATGTTTGCATATTTTTTATATATATACACAACCTATTGCATATTCAGCAACAACACGTTGAATAGTTTGTAAAAATGAGAAGAGCAGAGGTGAAACAAGGCTCTTGTTTAGAGCTAAGTGCTATTTCCCCAAGAAAGGAAACATTCAACATCCGTGTGTTTTGGTACCATAAATACCCCCACTACTCAACACTTGGAATTAATTTTTACTTGTTCTGTGTTTATCATTTCCTTCTTTAATTTGTGTTGCTGCCACCGATTCTACCACTCAAACACCGTATGTGTCTTGACACATGAGATGAGGTCATTCGTTATCAGAAGCATTAATCTGTGTGATTTATGTTTAACAGCTACAAACCCATGTGGAATTAATAATGGTGGCTGCTCCCACTTGTGTTTGATGTCTCCTACCAAGCCCTCTTATCAGTGTGCATGTCCCACTGGCGTGAAACTTCTTGAGAATGGAAAGACCTGCAAAGATGGTAGGCTTTGTTTTTTAAAAATCCTTTTAGGTTAAGCACAAAGTAGTTTGTCTGAAGGAAAGGGGTTCTTCCAGCTTCGCTGCATAATGCACATTAAGGGTGGCGAATTGTGAAAAGATTTATGCTTTTGCAGTACAGATAAAAGTGACTGGAAAAATGCCCTCCACTTTTCAAAAAAGAAGCACTCATAGCTGAAGAGCAGGTTACCCCTCCAGTCACAAAATTTAGCTTATAATTCTGTCTCTGTCACTAATTCCCTGAAATTTTTGGGGGGGGCTCTGTTGTTCCCTTTTCCTAGAGAAAATGATACCAACCTCCTCTGTTGTCTCTAAAATGTTTCTAATGTTATTTTTCATGCATTAATATTTGGCTAATAGGATTGTACAAGTAAAACATTTCTTTTTAAGATCTGGTTTCCATTTATACACACATGCACATGGCATCTCTTTCAGTTCATGTGCATAAAGTTAGGCACCTATGTCTGTCTATAGGAGCAAAACAGAATGGCGTGGTTTTAGAGGTGTTGGAAGTATTTCAGCCTTAAAACCCAAGACATGATTGAGACTTAGGGCTGCTAATTTAGTGTTTCGTTGTGGTCTAATGTATATGATTTCAAGTTGTTATGTCTTATAAGTATAGGTCTTATGAGATGGTGCTGTGGCTGCTGTAGTACATTAACAGTATCAAAATAAACACTGGGAGATTTAATTAGCTCTCATAAATAACTATGTTTATGCATATTGTCTCTATGACAAAGGTAAATGGAGATACAAATAGAAAGATACAGCAGAATTTACTGAAAATGGGCTAAATAAAATGTATACAGAAGTAATTTATTTTCATTTTATATTTTTAAAATTTTAAGCTTGTCAGCTACTGTTCAGTATTTTCTTTAATTTCATGCTATTTCATGCTATTTCATGCTCTCTGCAGTTTATTTTTGTGTGGCTATTTGTATCTGTGTGAACCTTATTAAAATAAATTGCTGCTTTTATGTGAAAAACTCAAAAGCATCTCCCAAATTGGCCTTGCAAGGTTGTTGTAAGAACTTACTATTACATGCACAAGATGTTTTTCTCCCAATTTCTGCCAGTACAAGGAACAAGCTTTAATAATAGTGCTCTGGATTGGTTATATCTAGTCAGAATGTGATGGAAATTCATGTACTTAAAAAAAAAAAAAAAAAAAAACCACTTGATATGCATGGATAAGCTGCTCTGTGGAAGCAGATAGCTAAAGCAGTTGTTACCCAGTACATATTTCCAAAAGCAGAGCTGTGTGAAAAGTCCACATGGGGGACAGGGAGTTGGGAAGATTTGGTCACCTGCCAAGCAGAGGCTGAAGGACTAAGGACAACTGTTGGAACAAGTCCTGAAGACAGAGAGAGAGAAATGGCTTCCTTTTGACTTATTGCTGATAGGAAATGGGCTAGGGACTTTGGGAAGAGGGGCAGCGTCTTCCTGCTTCGCGTGTGCTGTGTTCCAAGGAGCAGGTCAGTGTATCACAGAGGTGCCCACTTCCCCGCTCAGGTCCAGCCCCGTGTTCTCACGGAGGCAACCTCCCACCCAGGTTAACTGCCCTCTGCTAAAAAGCCTGATGTCACCTTTATAGTGGGTCAAAGGAAATTCCCAAAGGCAAATGGAGGAATGGTATTAAAAAAGAAAAATAAAAACCTTACAAAAGGACTTGAACTTCTCATGCAGAGATACTCAAAAATCATCAGCTTACTTCCTTAGCCATTCTTTATGTCTCAGAACACAGAGCTGTTGCTCTTTTCTCCCACTGCCTGAACACATGAGAAGCCAAATTGTGTATTCTTGTTCAGCCATAAAGTATGCTTGGCTCACAAAACACAGCTCCTATTTTATCAGAAATTTTGTTAACTAGTTTACTGAGGTATTACAGCATGCTGTTGGTCAGTATGCAAAAAGCATTATGCATTAACATTTATTATATGCTTGTCAATATGTCAATACAGTGTTGCATTTTTAACAACCATTCAGCTATTGCATTTTTGAAAAGATCTCTCTCTGCCTGTCCATTTTTAAGAAGGAAAATGGGTGGGGAAGGGGGAGAAAATTGAATCTGCACTTACTCAGCTCAGTGAGCGTCATGTACTACTGCTTATTGGAGTTAAACAAATTAGCTCATACGCAAGTGAAACAACCTGCTCCAGCTATGCATCAGATCCATTAGCTTCACTTAGCTCTGTGCAGGAGCGTCAAAGTTAATTTCTAGGAGGAGTGTAAGGGCCAGAGGGAGTCCTGGAAGCCTGCTGCTTGCTGTGTTTCAGCACTTAGAGCTATGCCTGCCCCAAAATAATGAAATATTGTTGACTATTTTTTTTGTTCCTCTCACTGAAGAGAGGTGCAGGTGGTAGACCTAGGGCTTTTGCGAGTGATCTACAACTTGCCAGAGCTCTTCAAGTCAGTGTTTCACTGTCATTTCTACTCATAGTTGTGAAGGCTGCAATTATTGATTTGGGGAAAGGAGAAGGGAATGGCAAACAGAACCAGGCTAGCCACAGACCAGATTTTGAGATGTCGATACAAATGCATACAGATGTACCTCCTTTCTTAGGCTGCTTAGTGATACTTGTAAAATAAAATTTATTTTCTTTTTTGTGTGTGGGGGGGAGGTGGTTGTGGTTTCTTGCTTTTTTTCCTTTGTACTTGCCTGTTTACTACATGTGCTGTGAAAGTCAAGCTGAACCCTGAGAACTGAAAATTTTCACCTCAGATGATTTCAGTTTAAATCTGTTGTGCTGAAACAGACCGAATCACTGAGTAATTACATCTCAGTTTGGAATTAGAACATTAGGACTTTGCAAGAAGAAAGGGGAACGACTTACAGGTACAGAAAAGTGAAAAATGAGGCTAAGGCAGATTCTTTTCTTTAAGACAGTTTTGTCTTCAAAGCAGTGGACTAAAATCAGGCTAGCTCCTAAACCAAATTGTTTCATGCTGAAAGGAGCCTCTTTGAGGAGCGAACTTTATTTCACACTGTGTTGATGAGAGCACTGGCCGGGATTGGCAGGATTTCGATGGGTGAATTTTGAGTGCGTGTTTGTGGTGTTTGCAGAGGTTTGGCATTGACAGATGATCCTTGCAGCCAAAGGTGAGGCTGGCTGACCCTCCCTGAGCAGTTTCCATGACAACCTAGCATTTTTGAATAATCTTGGTTTATAGGAAATCTTTTCCTCCCTCCTCTTTCTCCCCCAGTGTTGGTTTCTTGTTTTTTTTTTTTTTTTTTGTAGCTTTTTTCATTACACCTTAGGGTAATTTTACCTTTTTTTTTGTGAGAGTTCTGAACAATAATTCCCTACCCTCCATTTATTAACACTTATCCATCATGTTTCAGAAAAGGGTGATAATCTGGAGTAAAACCAGCTATTTTCCTAATAACCAGTAATACTGATTTGGTTGTTCATGTCTTTGCTACTTATCCCCCTTATGAACCAAAACAGTGATGTAACTGAGATGCAGGCTTGCAGCAGAAACTTAGCTCCACCTTTTTCTAGGTGAAAGTTTAAAAACCCCCATCCTTCAAAGAAATGAGAGACAGAATAATCAGTTTTCATGGCCAACTCTTCCTCTATCAGTAACGTCCGAAGAATAGAGGAATAGAGTCCTGTCTGAGTGTGCAGTCACTTCTAGCAGGGTGCTTTTACCTACGCTGTCATTGCATTGATGGTCATTTAGCTTGTTCTTCTGTATTCACATTTTTATAGAATAGAACAGTTCAGTTCCTTCCAAGATCATCAAGTCCAACAGCCTGGCCACTTCAGGGCTAACCGGAAGTTAAAGCATATTAATGAGGGCATTGTCCAAATGCCTCTTGAGCACTGACAGGCATGGGGCATCAACTACCTCTCTAGAAAGCCTGTTCCAGTGTTTGACCCCCCTCACGGTAAAGAAATTTTTCCTAATGTCCAGTCTGACCCTCCCCTGGCGCAGCTTTGTGCTGTTCTCTTGCATCCTGTCATCGGTTCCCAGGGAGCAGAGACCAGCACCTCCCTCTCCGCTTCCCCTCCTGTAGGACACAACTGGGATTTCTCTTCTTCGGTATTATGGGCACCACTATTCTTCCGATTTTGATAGTGCTACATTTAAATGACCTGTTCGATAGTCATTGTTATGACAAAAATTAGGTTTGTCTTCCAAGTTTGTCTTTGGAATTACATTCTTATTAGTGCCCAAAGACCTCTCTGTCCCTGTGCTCAGCTTTTGTCTTTGCCTGTAGTGAATTTTACTTCTTTACCAACCACACTTGCTATTACCAATTCAGATCTATAGTTTGTGCTGAGAAAAACAATGTTGACTTCAGCTGAGCAAGGAGATATAAATTTCCTCATGGAGGGGCTGAAAAAAAAAAAAAAAGCACTGCTTCAGACTTTATTGAAGCCTTGCTGAGGCCATCCTGTCCTCTTTGAGGAAGATGGGGGTCTTTATTTTGCCCACTGGTGTTCAGTGTGTTTCCCTAATAGGCCTGGGGCCAGTAACTAGAAATTCACACTGGGCATCCTAAATTGCAAAAGGAAACTTGCTTTGTCTGGAATAGCCAGGATCCCAATTTGACTGCACAGATCAAGATGTTAATTTAATACCCTAGCTCTTCTATTTCTTTTTGCATTAGAGAAGAAGAAGAAAAAAATCATTTCAGATACATATCCTTTTGCCTCTGTAGTGTGGTCAGCTGTGTTTTTTTGTTGTTTTTATTTTATATTTTATTTTATTTTTAAGACTGAGCGCTATCTAGATGAAAAATCAACTTGTTTATGTTGTATCAGGGGCTCTCTGGCAATAGTGACTTCACAACTGGGGAAAGACACCTAGGAAAAAATTTTATTAGTCAAATGTGTGATAACTGTATTGAGGATTTATTTATTTTATCAAGTACAGAGAAAACATTAGGTATGTCCTGGGTTTAGCAGTTCTTATGTATGAGTTCCTGAGCATGTGTCTGTGTAGCATCACTAGCCTCAGCAACCACTGATGGTTTTAAAGTTCAGTAAGTTACAAATGACTGAGGCCTTGTATCATTGGGAAGATTAATTGTAAAGGTTAGCAGGGCATTAGACATTGGATTTAAAAGCAATGTCACTGCATGTATCTGTATACTTGCTCTGTTTCCCCTTCTGTTCCACTTCCCTTGACTTCAGCCAGCACACAGATTTAAATTATTTTGATTTTTAATAGTGACTTTTTGAGGGAAGCATTAGTTCTAGGACTAGTGTAATGCGCCATCCGTGAGCTTGTAATCCCGGCTTTCAAAGTGCTTAATAAAAGTAGGCTAAAGCTCTCAAAAATAAGAGCCTAGAGTGAAGCTTTTATGTCCATATTTAGATGCCTTAAGTAAGGGGCTTGATTTTAGAAAAACTGCTAACTATCCTGAATACCTCCTGACTTGAGGCACTTCTAAAAAGAATCTCGGTCTCTAATTGGAATAGTTCATGGAAGTTGTGTGTGTGGTTTTTTTTGTTTGTTTTTTTTTGTTTTGTTTTGGTGTGTTTTTAGGAAGTTACGGGTTGCTAAGATCACTTAGGATTAGTTACGTGGGAGATTAGCGACGGGGGTAAGCAGAAGGGCCTGACTTTAAAATACAGTACAGCCATGTGCAAGGTAGCTTAGTTTGCACGGGAGCTTTGCACACGGTGGTTCGAATGCTGTGAGCACACACCCCGGCACACTAGGTGGTCTGTGCCCTCAAACCCAGCACTGTATTCAACATGCACTTCTGTCTACAGGCATGCTTTTGTTGGGTGCAGTATAGGTCTCCAGTATATGTTACAGAAAAGACAGCAGTGTGGGCAGTAAATTCTGCTCCAAGTCCCCTGTGCATTTGTCTAGATGGCTTCATACTTTTTGTATGTGCCGTACAAGGTCTCGAGAGGAAAACTGCCTCAGGTCTGCATGTGCATGCTGAAATCGGAGTGCTGGTTGCAGCCTTGATGCGCCTTTTTGAAGGCATTCGAGCTAGTTGAGGTTTGAGATGATGAGTATGTTTGTGGCCGATTCCAATCTCCAAGTAAGTGCTGATAAATTAAGAAAAAAAAAAAAA
>VXAL01009880.1:424018-435033 GCA_013399475.1 Chauna torquata
TTCTTTTTAAATTTGATTCCATACTTGTGATGTTCTCCATCATGCTCATCATTAGAGGCAGGATTTTCTCGAAGAGACAGAGTGAAGTCTGGAGATCCTGTTGTCAAATTCTAGCTTTTGTATTGTAGCTGGGCTTTGGAATAGAGGTGAACAGAACCGGTTGATTCTGCTGTGTCCTCCCAGCCTCGAGTGCTTTGAGCAGTCTTCTGACTGGGTTGCAATCAGTACCCAGGCTGAACTTCTTGCAGCTGATGTTTGCCACAAGTTCAAATAGTTCGCTTTAGTTCTCAGACTGCCTTTTTCTCTTGACTGTGATAAAGGTGGTAAGGTGATCATGCCATAAATGTGTCCAGCTCTTGCATTTGCCTTTTTTGCTATTGTCAGGACAAGCCTGAAGGCGCTTGAAGTGCTTTTCCCTCAGCCTGCCTTGAAATGAGATGTTTCTCTGCTGCTCAGTTTCTCTTTACTGAACAGAATGGCTGCTGATCTAACTAAGCAGCTGAGGTGTCAGTTTGGAAATGGTTGGGTAATAGCTTTAAAAGTAAGCTTTAAACTTTTTATTGCTTGTTTGGGATGGGGTGGGGGAATGTTAGGCAAGTCCCCAGATACAGACCATGAGATTCATAGCTCGGGGATCCTGTGTGCAACATGGGTTGGCTGAAAGGCAGTAATTTCCTTGTGCGGAATTAAGGCTTAGACATTGTGTGTTATTGGACTAAACAAAAGTGTTACAACCTGAAAGTGGGATACTGAAGCTGTTGAAATGGCTCGTCTTCGAGAACAATTGGAAGGTCAGCTGGTTAATTTAAGGGTGAGTGTGTGCAAAGGCATAGTGGTGCTCAAGCCAGTCTTCCTGGGAAATCGGCTTTGGTTCTCCAAAATGACTGTCAACTTCAGTTAGAGCACACAAATTATTTTTAGATTATGCCTTACGCTTTTTGTATATAAGATAGACTATATATAGCTTTCTAACTGTTTGGAAGTCCGAGGTTAGTGCATTCACTCCAAGTGTTCAGCTGCGTTACTAGATAATGCAAAAGTATATTATTGGTTGTTATTATTACAGTTTTGTTTAAAAGGTAAGTTGGCTAAGTGACCATGAAGTTGGTAAGGAAGTGCTAGAGATTTCTTACCTGAACCTGAATAGTTGTGATTGGTTATGTATTAGTACCTCATGTGACCATAATGCGTCTGCATGTTTGGATCTTAATGCTGCATTGTTTGATATACTTAGTAGCAACAAATACAGATGTACATATAGACTGCTGTGACAAGATTAGTTGCTTCTGTAATTATAAAAAATCTTATTAACATGTCTGTTTTCCATTTACTATGTCACATGCTTTAAATTATTTTGAAGGATGCTTAGACATGTAATTACAGGTTCCCTCTTCCTGATATTAGTTATTGTATAAGAGTTATTCACTAGAAGAACAGTTGAGTACTGTGTACATGTGTTTCTGAGCACAAGGTATTTTAGGACAGAGGATCTTAAAACTGATCTTCCTCCATTCTGGACTACCAATCAGGAACACTTGTAATAATAATCTCAACTTCAGCTGTTGAAAAGTACTGTTTCTTGCAGCACTGTGAAAGCATTTTAGATGTTTTTAAAATGTTAAACTTGCTCTAAATGAAGCAATGGCTGCTTTGGCATCTGTCCAAAATTTGGTATGCAATGAGGTTTCATCTAGCACTAACCACAATTACTGCCATTTTAAAAAAGAAATTTGGCACCAAACACTGAATATTTCTTTTAATCAGCAACCGAGTTGTTTTAGTAGTTGCTCTTTTAGTCTTCTAGCCCTTATTTATACCTTTGTAAGATCAAGACATAGGAGCATGAGCAGCATGTGGCTAGGTCATGGCTTTTTCGTTGCAATGTTTTTACATTTTTCTTAACACCCCACCCCACCCCCCGCCTCTGGCCTTGTTTTTTTTTCCCTCTGTCCTTGCACCTACATCAGCCCCTGCCAAACCTTTCCCCTCACTTTTTGAAGAGAGCTGTCGCAACATACTTTTCCCTGCATTTAGGATGCACACGTTTTTTACCTTAGCTCAGGCTTCCCGTACCTCCCTGCTGCCCGTATCTCCCTTAGACTCCAAATTGATAAGCCAATTTAATTGGAATGGGGCATGGTGGTTGTTTATCCTTCATTACACTGAAATCTAGTGAGATAGGATAGAAAATGAAACAAGAATGGGTTGTAATAGCCAGTAAGTTCATCATTGATCAGGTGCACAGCACATGTACCGCTGAACATAGGATTGTGTTGTCCTATATGAAAGCACCTTCTGCAGTGCAAGCTGATCTTAGATGTTTATTAGGATTCTGATTTTGACCTAAAAGCCAGCAAGGCTTTTGTATGCTTCAGCTCAACATGACTCCATAAGACACTGTTATTTGCCTTTATACATTCGGATAAGCTTGTTCTCAACAAGTCTGGGGAAAGCTGAAAGCCCTCCTGCTTTACGTTGTCACTGGACAGCTGTCAGTTCCCAAACCTGATTCCTCTAATAGGAGTTTCTCAAAGGAGATTTACTTGTGGTGTTCTGTGTTAGTTACATTTTCCCCCTGTAAGGGTGTTGTTGAAATATACAACTTGTTTGTCACAGCTGTCCTCTATACCAACAAGAGCAAACAGTAAATTCTTTAATTAATTTTTCATCTAAGAGGCTGCAGGCCATCTGTTATTTGCAGAAAATTGTAGCATATTCACTGCATATCTGTTTCAAAACCTTCAGAGGGAATGATGTGGATAGTAAACAGGTCCAACATAATAGATTTTGAAGAAGGAAATCACCGTTGAATTTTCTCTAAATACATCTTGATTTCTTCTGCAGAAGAGTAACCTCACATTTGAAGCCTTTTGAGTGAAATTCTCTGCTGGTGCCCATCACTTTGGTTAGGTCCCGTGAAATCACAGTAGCTAGACTAGCTTGCACCAAATGGTGGAGAATCAGGTTCACCATTTATAGGCTTACTGCGCAGTGTTTGTAAGATGGTTGTGTTTTTGCCTTATGCATGTAGGTGCTGCTGAATTGCTGCTTCTAGCCCGCCGGACAGATTTGAGGCGGATTTCCTTAGACACCCCAGATTTTACTGACATCGTTTTGCCACTGGAGGACATCCGTCATGCCATCGCCATTGACTTTGATCCTCTGGAAGGGTACATCTATTGGACCGACGATGAAGTTAGGGCCATCCGCCGCTCATTCATCGATGGGTCAGGTAGTCAGTTTGTTGTCACAGCACAGATCGCTCATCCTGATGGCATTGCTGTGGACTGGGTTGCCCGAAATCTGTATTGGACTGACACTGGTACAGACCGTATTGAAGTTACAAGGCTTAATGGGACCATGAGAAAAATCTTGATATCAGAAGACTTGGAAGAACCCAGAGCTATTGTGCTGGATCCTATGGTTGGGTGAGGAACTGTTCATGAGTGCTTTTTTAAATGTCAGTCATATAAAGAAGATACTTCTGTGTAAGTGCATGCAGATAGTGGGATGCCATGATAAACTTCTGAGTCTTCAAAATGAAAATATTGTGCTCCCTTGAAAGTTAATGCTGTGAAGGATATGGACTACTGCTCCCTTTTGACTAGTTAGCTTATGTGTCTTTAGGTTTTATTCTCCTGTTTAAAGCTGTTCTGGGGACTGTGAGGACCTGTGCATTTATACTAGATAACAGCACTGGTTATGTCGTCTTGCTCAGCAGATTGATATAGGATTTTTATGTAAAGAATCAGTGTGCTTACACATCAATGCTATTTTGGATGTGTTGGGCATCATTATTTAGGTAAGGAAATGTATTTAGATTACAAATGTGCTTTTCTGTGTGCTGTGTGGCTTCAGGGAATGGTAGTCCAGAAGCTGCTATGTGAATATTGAAAGTTTGGTTTAATAAGAGTTCTTAAGATTTTGTTTCCATTGCAGGTACATGTACTGGACTGACTGGGGAGAAATCCCAAAGATTGAGAGGGCAGCATTAGACGGCTCAGACAGGATTGTGCTGGTGAATACCTCACTTGGTTGGCCGAATGGACTGGCATTGGATTATGCAGAGAGCAAAATATACTGGGGAGATGCCAAAACGGACAAAATAGAGGTTTGTGATTGCACCTGCATTTTTAACTCCCTGGAGTTGTAGAACATAGTTACTCTACTTTTCGAAGTCTTTAAATTCTAATATAACTCAAAAGGGCTATGGGATAATGATTGATTTCTGCTTTAAGAAACAATTCAGTTCTTCTCTGGCTTTAGACAAGTTACTTACTAGTCTTTCTCAATTTTTCTATCTGTAAAATAGCAATAATATCCATGTAGTAGATCCCTCTTTTTAAGAATGTATGATAAGGATTGTTAAATAAGTCACTTCTCAGGTCATCAAGAAAACTTTTTATTGGGAGTAATGTTTGTAGGTTAAACAAATTTATCCAGTATTTATAATGCTGCTCTGCTTAGATGCAAGTAGAACATATTTTAAAGAAAGAAATCTCATTTTACATATAATTACCTGTACTCCCAAAAATCTTCTGTACTTTTCATCTCCTTTGTTTTATTAGGGTTTAGCAAGGGGGTAGATTTTGCTTTCTTTCTGGTATGTTCTGCTGAAACTTACTTGAAAACAAAAATGCTGTTTTTCCTCTCCCATATTGAAAATCTTGTGTTTATTTGGTTATATGTAACATTTATGGAACAAATTTGACATTTATTATCTCTTTGTCAGGTTTTGAGAAAATAATGTTGTTTAGTATTTGTTCAATTTACTACCAAAAGACAGAATTCTATCTGGAAGCAGAAGACTTGGCTGGTACCTGGTGCATAGTAGCAATACCTAGCTTTGCTATATCGTGGTCGACTTACCTTCCTTGTTGAGTTACAACCTTGCTTAGCAAATCTTTAACATTACAAATATCTTTTAGCACTTACCACACTAGGCACAATATCTTCTCTAGCCTTATGAAATTGTTTTATTTATTTATAACTTCAAATACATCAATCGGAAGTCATAGTCTTGTGCTAGAAGGTCACATAACTGTTTGTTCTCCTTCAGAGTCGAAGTAACTCCAATCCTGCAAGGTGATTTGCTTTGAAACATTCCTTGGAAGAGCCTCAGGGAGCATGGTTTTCTTTGTCCTGAAAACAAGATTTATAGTCTATAATTCACCTAACTTTTTAACCAGCTCTGAGAAAAAAGGGTAAAAGAAGCTAAGCTGTGCTTAGAGATATATATAAAACAGATTGAGCACTTCAGCCCTGATACTGCCTTGGACTTGAGTGTATTTTGCAAGAGGAAAGTTAGGCATTCTCCAGACTCATGCTTGCCAAAACACTGAGATTTTTTCATGCATTTCGGTCTTACTGAGACCGTGCATGATTCCATATTCATTGGTAATGATTCTGTTCAGCGCTGAATCGGTTTGTGTTAGAAATTTTCATCTAGATCAGGCCTTAGTTCACTGCTGCAGTTCTGTCAAACTGGCTAGAATACATGATATAATGTTTATGTCAACATTGCAATGTCTGTGGCAGGACAGAAGGTATCTGATCTGGCATAAATGATCTACTGGGACAATTTCCATTTCATTGTTTTTAAACTAATGTAAGCTTGGCAGAATGAATTTGTTGCAGGTTGTCATGTAGCGTATATGCAGGACATCCGGAGAAGATTTATCATCTTAAAGTTTCAGAATTACTAGTTATTTTTTTCCTATGAGGCTCCGTGTGTTAGAGTTATGATTTTCCTGCTGCTGCTTTTTTATAAAATGTTAATATTTGTTAACTGTTGTGGTTTAACCCAGCAGGCAGCTAAGCACCACGCTGCCATTTGCTCACCTCCCTCCCGGCCTCCCCGCAGTGTGCAGGTGGCATAAAAATGAAAAAGGTAAAAGTGCAAGAAATCATGGGCTGAGATAAAGACAGTTTAACAGGAGAGGAGAAAACAAACAAACAAGTGATGCATAGCACAATTGCTCACCACCAGCTAACAGATGCCCAGACAGTCCCTGAGCAGTGGCAGCCCCCCTGGCCAACTCCCTCCAGCTCTTATCGTTCGGCAGGACACCGCATGGTATGGAATATCCCTTTGGCCACTATGGGGCAGCTGTCCAGGTTCTGTCCCCTCCCAGCTTCTTGTGCACCCCCAGCCTCCTCGCTGGCAGGGNAGCATCCTCGATGGCAGGGCAGCAAGAGAAGCTGAAAAGTCCGTGGCTCTGTGTGAACACTGCTCTGCAACAACTGAAAACATCGCTGTGTTATCACCACTATTTTATTCCTAAATCTAAAACACAGCACCATTCCAGCTACAGTGAAGAAAATTAACTCTATCCCAGCCCAAACCAGGACATTAGCTCTTATTAATGTGCAGAAAATCTTGAAAAAGCCTAGCTAAAACCTTAAAAGCAAGAGAAGAAATTCTGTCACAGCTTTTCTTTGGCGTTTCTGGATTTTAGTTTTGTTTGAGGATTTAGTTTTGTTGTTGGTTTTGTTGTTGTTTTTATTATTTTTATTGCAGAAAGTGTCAATTTGGGGGGATGTGACATCTATTAAATCAAGAGAAGTATGTAGAAGGTGTCTAGGACTCTTCTTTTTTTGATAGAAGCATTTGGAATTGATACGGGCAGGTGATAGTTGCAAAACAAACAAAAGCAGGTGGTTCTTCAAACTGTGTGGTAAGTTGTAGAAATGCTTGCGGATGTTTAAAGCTTACTTGTGTTATTGGGAAGATTGGATATGTCTGTGGAAGGGAATTCCACTGAAGTTTACTAACAAATAAATTTACTTTCTGAACCACAAGTCACTGAACTGTAAATTGCTGGAGAATCAAAGACTCTTCTTGAGAAGTTTCCATACCTGGTGGCTCTATTCTTATGCTGTTCTATAGGTATAAGTTTTTATTGTTCTCTGAGACAAGATACCAGGATGGGTGGACCTTTGGATTGACCCCATACAGCCTCTCCGTGTTCCTGTGTTGAGGCCATTCTTCTATTTGTTGAGGCTCTGGAGAGTCTTTATTCTGTTAGTTTGTTTTATTAACTTTAGAAAAACCTCACGTTCTTCCTTCGACATAATATTGCTGCTTGCTTATCACCCTTCAGAAGGGCAGAAATGGGCTGAAAATTGATGACCTCTGATAGTGATAAATTGGAGTGCGAGTTCAGTACAACTTCTATAATTAGAAAAGCATGGAAAGGCTCTATAGGATGAAGAAGGGGTGTTCATCTGAGAGAATGGTTCAGTCTTGAGTAGGTTGTTTTTTCTATAATGTGCTAAGTAATGCAAATATAGCGGTGAGTCTCTTTACAGATGAATCTCAGTGAATTTTTTCCAGGATTTTGTGTGGTCTCTGTATTCTTTTGTATTTGATTGATTGATTGTGTTACAGTAGTCTACAGAAATCTCAGGCTGTAATGACATTATCTAAATCTGTAATAGCTAAAATATTACTAACATTTCAAGTCTTCCTTTTTTCTCCCACTGCCTTTCTCTCCTATGGCAACCATGAATCCTGAGGAGATTTGTAACACTTTCCCTGCCCTTCCCATCCTCTTTTTATAACAGTTCAATAGAAGATGCTTTGACCTTCAGTAAATGTTTTAAACTTACATTTGGGGAAAGGACAGTGGAGGAGGTGCAACAAAGAGGATATTTGTGACAGGATCAAAATATGAAACTTGAAATTGAACATGAAGATATCTAAGTACATGCGTGGTCCCTGCTTTGCTTGTACGTGTCTGTATATATTTGGGATGGGGAGTGGGGGTAAAAGCAGAGAAACATGTTTGTATACTTAATCTATTGCATTCAAGTACTACTTCATATGTGATTTTAAACAAAGTGTACTTTTTCCTTTTTTTTTTTTTTAGTATGTGGAATTATTTAGAACTATTATTTAATTGCAGCACTACTGAAATTAATGTTTTTTGCAAGCTATGTTTCTTGTTTGTTTGTGCCACATATGAGCTTTTATTATTTATTTTTTATGTACTGATTCATGCTATGCTGTTCTGGAGCCCCCAGACGATAATAAAGCATCAGCAGGGGTTAATGGAGACTGGTAGGGGGTACAGCAGGGAGCTTTTGTTCCCATTTTATCTGGCAGCCTGCAGCAGGCAGAAGCAGGCTGTGGCTCAACAGCTTCGTCATTTATCTCGGTCAGGTTTCACTGCTGATAAACTTCTATTGAAATGGATGGCTGCTATTGTGCTTACCAGTAGGGAAGATTTCTCATTGACTTGCTACAGGTTTAAAGCATTTTCCTGTCGTGCTATGAGGTTAAAAATGTATGATCTGCTCTGTTGAATTGGTCTTATGTTTTCCTGCTCAAGTGAATATTTGTCTTCTGAGCACGTACGCTACCTGTTTTAAGGCATAGGTTGGATATAAAATGGTCAGCAAACCTCATATTGATAAAGCAATTATGAATGGCTGTGTGTATGTGTGGTTGTGTGCGTTAAGAGGAAATAATGATATGGCTGATTTCTTACAATTTTTTCAGTCTATGCTTCATTTTTCTTTATTCATCTTCTTTCCTATTCTTCATTCTCTGAGCCAGAGATGATACCCGCTTACACCTACTAGTGGTGAGTTTAAAGAAAGGACTCTGCCTCCTATACAGATGCAACCATTATCTAGTGATTTTTGAGTGCAGCTCTAACTTAGTGTTTCTGCATTCCCAAATTTATTAGCCATGCCTAGCATTACTGTCTGTAATCCTCATGATTAATATGGGAAGTCTTACATCCTGCTGTTTTTCAGCATAAGTACACACAAGCTTTCAGAACCCAGCCTTCTCGGACAACAGAAAGCGGATGCCACTGAGACTTTTTTGAGCACAAAAATCTTGAACAGAGAAGACCTTTTTGTCTTTGACCCAGGAGCTAATAGCTTGGCATCCAGAGAATGCTCTAATTCACATTCTAATCCTGAAATTGCAGGGCTACATTTTCCTCTGATGACAACTCCCTCAATTTTACCACCACCCTAAAAAGGAAATGGTTTTCTAAGCATTCACCATCTATTTTCCGACTGAGAAATTTTGTCATGTAGCATATCTTTGTATTGTGAAATGCTGATGTCTTGCAAGCCTGATTATTGATCCTGCCGCATCCACCCCACTTTGAAACAGGTTCGAAAATCGAGAGGCAGAAACCGTTGAATTCCTAGCTGTTGAACACATCCACTTTTGTAAACTTGCATTAGGCTTGCAACTAAGGTAACTGAAGCAAATACTTGAAGTTACTTTGCTTCTTAATTTTGGCCACAATGCATTGTCCACCTGGTTTGGATAGTTGTGGCACATTGGGACTTCATTCAGCAAAGAACACCAAGTATGTGCTGCAGGGGGTAGGGGCAGATCCCCCTCCTCCATCCACGTTTCAGAATTTTAAAGCTTGCTTTGTCAGGGAATATCCACTTATTTCTTAATGCCTGCTAGGCCTGCATTAAGAAAATTGTAGATTTTTGAAATAAATATTATAGTAAGGACCTGGGAGTTTTCTTTTGAACTTCTGAATTAACTTAGGGAAGAACTAAATTTCATGATGCAGTCCAAGATAGGAAAACTACATTACAAAATAAATAAATAACAGCCACAGATCACATACTGGTAAGGTCTCCTGACTGTTAAAGACTGAGATCCAAGAATTTGAGTAGCCTCTTATCCATGGACTGCAAATGCCCAGCCAAGACTTCCTGACACTGTAAGCTTGTTATTTAAAAAAACAACAAACAACAAAACAAAACAAAAAATCTTTTTTACTTTGGTTTTTGAGCATGGTGCTACACAGTTGCCACTTAGACATGTACTTTTTGCAGCTGTTCAAAGAAGAAATGTATTTAAAACATCCATGCCAGTTTAGATTCAGGAACATTAAAAGTCAAGTTTTTATTGCCTTTGATAAATTGAGTATATCTGAATAAAACGGAAATGTGGAAAGTGATTATTGGGGCAGCCATTACAAACCAATTTTGCTGATGAATTCTCTGAGAAGTCCTTGGGGATGTGCTGTCAACAGCATGTCATTCTTAAGGGAACAGATGAGAGGTTCCCAGCATCTCTCAGCAGAGAGAGGACACTGAGGGAATATTTTTGGGTAGACAGAGCCAGAACTCTTGTCCAAGACTATACTGACTCTGTGACCTAGGTACCAAGCATGGTATTTTTCTAAGCAGTGAAATTGCTGCCCTAAAAATAATGTGATATTATAGAAAACTTGGACATTCCATTTTAAGGTGTTTCTTGTCACAGATCTGCATTTCTCCCTTAAGTCTGTGGGTGGCTTTTATCTTTGTCTCAGTTAAAGACCTTATGTTGTCTTTATAGAAAATATCAGAAATCAAAAGTGTGGCTTGTTTTACCTTATAGTAACTGTTTAGAATTGCTTGGATGGAATCGCTTACTCTAAAAGCACCTATTCTTTCTGTTAACTCTAAGGAGAGTTTGGAGTGGCCATGTTGCTCTGGCTTCTACAACCTTCTTGCACATTATCATTAATAGTAAAAGTGCATTTCTCAGACTTGGCTGTTGCTTACATCTGCACCACCGGATTTAAACTTTCCAACTTGAAAACTGAAGTGTTTCCACAACCTTTGGTTACAGATGAACAGTTCCGTTTTGCTAATGATAGCTCTGTAAACCTCATGGCTCTCAGTGAACTAGCATGGAAATGATTGAAGTACAACCTTTGGATCTCACTAATGTGTCATACATGCTTCCTAGGACTTAGGCAATTGCATTTTAGTTTACACTGTTGTCTCATCTAGAAAGTAACAAACCTCTATCAGCAGTCAGTATTGGTTACCTAAGGGAAAACACAAAAATTCCTCCAACTGAAGTAACTAGAGCCATTATCTGACCTCTCTGAGAGCCTGACATACTTAAAAACAATTTTTGAAGGTAAGCTGGGGAGTGACGTGAATAGATATTGAGCTTCTGATTCAGCTAGGTGATGTTTTGTCAGTCTGCCATTATTCCTTACCCTGCAATATTCTGACCCCCCCCCCCCCCC
>VXAL01009880.1:435063-446561 GCA_013399475.1 Chauna torquata
TTAGTCACATTACTGCTTGAAAAAGACCAGGGATGGTCCTTGTGATCTGTCTTAATAATTATTCAGCTTTCTTCACACAGGTGTTTTTTTTTAATTTGGTACTGTGATCTTGTAGTAGTCCTAACCTAATTTTCCCTAATGATGTCCGTGATGTTGTAGCTTTGCATAGGTCTAATGTCTGGGGAAAAAAGGGCTATAGGAAAGTTAATGCTTTCTGTTAGGCTGGTAAATACATATGGTGGAAAAACAAGCTTTTGGGCATGCGTAGGCTTGGAATTGAAGTGATTTTGCTAAAAGAACAGTTGAATCAATTTAACAATTTACTGCCACCAAAAGTGGAAAGCATTCCAGGGCCCTTCCCCCTGCTTTGTACTGGCTTATTGGACTGTTTAGTGAACCAGCTGGACTTGCCAAAACAGCGGAAAACTTTTTTTTTTTGTCTTTTTCCTCTACAAAAAAATCAATTGTAGTTACTCATGGAGGAGTCCAGAAAGCACTAAGTTTGGCAGAGAACAAGTTAAAAATAATAAGTTCCTTAGAGGAAGGTACTGAAAGTAAGTCCGTTGGGAAGGCAGAGGAGAGAACAGAGGCTTTTGCCCACATTCAAGAGCATTAGAATTTTTGCTGCCAAACTTAATTTTTTAAAATTGTTCCCCAAAACCACTGGGGAGGTTCATGTTGGCTTCGGCTAACCTCCTTTGCTTCCTGAAGTGTGCGTGTGGTTGCTCATCAGACTCAGCTGACAAATGGTAAGCTGCAAAATTGCAGTAATTAGCTTGCTTTTGATCCTCTGTTTGTACCCGTATTCTCTTATTCCCCTATAGCCTATGCTCACAGAACAGAACACCCTCAGACTGTTGCTGCTCAACGTTGCGTATTTATACAAAAATTAATTTCCATACCCAAGCATATTCATTCACCTGTGAAAATCTCTTCTCATCCTGTTCATTTCAGCTCAATTTTTCGTCTTAGCCTGAGATTTCCTGGGAGATGTTATAGCTGATCATCACAGTGTAATAAATGTAAACTCTTTTCCTTGCCTGCTTGTCACTTCACCTGACTTGAGCCATTTCATTGAAAACTCAACTAATTTTTTTTCTAAAATTAGTTTCCGCCATTCAGAAAACAATTCTGTTGTTGGCATTGATTGATCAGGGAGCTAGGAGAGTTGTCCTGTTGTGAAAGAAATGAGCTTATATGGTGTCTGTAGTATGACAGAAGGGGCTATTTATGAAGTTAATCTCTTCTGTTTCTACATATTTATCTTCACTACAGACCTATTAGGAATATTATCCATGCTCAGGAAAAATATTATTTTGAATTCTTCAGAAAAATAATTAGAGCTCAAACGAAATAGAGGGTGCTGGGAACTGTTAAATCAGAAATTGGTAATGGGTATTATAAAACAATTAATAGTAAGAAATTGCAGAGTTGGCTGGAGGCGCTTGGTTTCTGAAGCAAATATAAAGGGTTCCAGGTATCCCTTCTGCTGATTTCTTAGAATTTTACTGCAGTGAAGAGATATCTTCCCATTTTGTATCTGCAACATTCCTTACCATTTTGGAATAAAGGGAAAACGCTGTTGTCAGTAAGTTAATAGCATTGGCAGAATAGTTTCCTTAAAACGAGTTTAATGTTTTGCCTTCTCAGTCAAAGAGGGTATAGTTGATCACAACTTTTTTTTTTAGATGAGAAGACTAGTAAAATTGGAAATTTAGCAAGATGTCCCTTTTTTTTCCTCTTTTAGAGGTGCTGTTTCGTAGTAGGTACATGCTTTAATTGTGTGATAATACTGCAGCCATAACAGTAAAATCATTCTGGTCTGGTCTGTTCATGTTGCTTAAACAAGCAAGTTGAAAATACGTAGTTCACTAAAACCAGACTGAAAAAATGTTAATGTAATGTTGAGAAGGCATTCTAGCTATCTTTAAAAGTTATTTTTGAGAGATGCTGTCCCAGTTTTCTTTTTTCCTTAATCAAATACATTTAATGAGTTAGTGTTGTTTTTCACTTCTCTGATATAGTAAGGTACATGTACATTTAGGTGGAAGATGAACAGTCATATCCTTGATTAGCAGTGTCATGAACTGAGTCAGTGTTAGTTGCATCAAAGAAACAGTGCATGTAAGTATTTATCACTGAATAATCAAGGCTGAAATAACTAAGCTTAATCCTTGAATGTTCCTTAACTTTCAGGTATAATTCAGGCCTTGTTCAAGGCCGCCTTCTTCCATGTTATTTTGAAATATCTAGAATATATAGATTGAATTCAGTATTTCACAGTTATCTCAGAGTAATACTTCTTTGCAAACATCTTATGCAGAACAGTAGCGTTAATGGTCAAACTCACTAAAAATTAACTTTCTCACCTCATTGTTTTTCACTTATGTCTATTCCTGGAATGCATTAGCATGACCCATGTTGAAATTGTGAAGGTGGTAATGCTTTCTGATCTGTTTCTGCTCTTTCAAGCTATTGCAAGAAACCCAACTTGTCATTAAAATGACTCAAGAGTTTAAGATCTACTCAGGAAGAGTTCACTTTTTTTTTTTTCCCCCTGTGATATTTCCTTCACATAAGTCTGTGCCAAATGGCTGGGTTCTTTTATGCTGTAAGGTAAACTGTAAATGGATATTCTTGTAAGTAATCTTTAATCTTTTGAAGATACAGTGCTACCAGTCATTGTTTATAAATTGTTATTGATTATTGACTTCTTCTGTTCAAGTAACCCTGAGAGAACGCTTAGTATGCATGATATTTAAATGCTCCCTGATTATTTATAACTACACCCAAAATTAAACTATACTTATGAGTTAAGATGAAAGACAACAGTCTGCAACTGTAACCCTGGTTATGGAACTTGGTTAATTATGAGCAAATCATATCAGCTTTGTCTAACAGTCTCCCAGATTTGCATTGGAAAGTGTATTTTTTCCAGAGCCTGCATGCTGTCGTCTTCTGAAGCTGTCTAACATCTTGTAGACCTGGGCTCTTATGCTTGATGTTGATTTAAGTATGGCCTAACAGGAGCTGACAGTTTCTATTATTAGCATCTCCTCAGTGCTGTGGATATGAGCTGGTGTTCATCTGCCTAGTCTTCTCTGCTACTGGCCTTAGTCTGCTTGACCTGAGCACAGGCTGCTGGTCTTGTTTGGAGCCTTGCGTAGCTTTGCCAGGGCTCCTGCATTAGCTCTAACCAGAGCTGAATGTTATTTTCACAGATGAAGCTAGTATAATGATTGAGCTCTAGACCTAAACCAATCAAATGACAAGTGTAAATTACTGAATGTTCAAATCCCAGATTATCAGAAAGGTGAATTCACTGCATTAGCCTATTTATCACAGTTATTACTGGTATTGAGGAATGAATTGAATCCAGGGTATCTGGCAACAAGAAAGACCCTTAGAATATATCACTTTGCAATCCAGTCTCTAGTTTTCAGATAGAAATAATGCTTCAAAGATAATTTTCTTTATTGTTCCTGTTGACCATTAAATACAGCATATTAAAATACAACCACATATTTTCAACACTAATTCATTTATTTTGAATAAGCTGCATTTTTGAGGCCATAGGTTTGCATTCATTATTGTTCTAGGATAAGCAAAACCCTTATCCTACAAGCAAGCTGTTTGGCATTTTTCTGAGGCCATTTAATTTTGTACTTGGTTTAATTTTTTTTTTTTTGTGGAACTTCTTTCTCTTTCAGTAAAGGTAGTGTTTGTGGTTATGCTGCATCTGTTTCCTGTTTTAGTCTATATTCTCACTGTGGTTTGCAGTATTCAGAATGGCCTCAGAATGTGAAACCCACACCACACTGTGGTTACAGCAGTGTAAACCGCTGGAGACACTGCCTCATAGTAGAAGGTGGGTTTCTCATAGAGGGGATTCAGTGGTGCTAGACTTCGCTGTGGTCAACTGATCCGTCAGGGGCTGGAGAAAGGGAATGAATGCATAAAGCAGTATCAGCTGGGACTCAGTTTTTACCTGAATTTCAGTCTGTGTAAAGATTATGCTGAAATCCTTTGGAATTGATTGATTCACAATCGTCTTTTTATTTGTGTCATTTCTTATATGTATGTGTGTTTTATTCATCATCCCTGTATCCCTTGCCACTTTCCTTCTGCCTTACACCAGACTGTTTGGTACTATAGCCTACTGATAAGATTGTATTCACGTCTCCTAAAATGCAGCCAAAGTGAGCGCAGACAATGTGGTGTCATGGAACAATTCTTGTGATGGTACCCAGCTGCTAGTGGGCAGATGTTAATATTAAGTAATCTCACACAGATGTGTGATATCAGGTAAGGTTGCAGTGGGAGTAGGGTGGCAGGTGTGCATAAGTACTTTCAGACAGGTGTCTATTTTGTCTAGGTGGCATAAAACTGGCTTTCAAAATAACCTGTAAGTGGCAAAACAAAAAAACTAGTAAAAGCACATAGTTAATATTTAAGTTCTCCCATATATCTTCCTGACTTTCAGAATAAGACAAAGCTTACTTGAACAGCTGCCCATTCAAAGTTTACCAGAGAAAGTTCACCTCATACCATTGTGGTGGTTTTACCCAAGCTGAGCAGCGGACCTCCACCACAACCTCTCTCTCACTCCCCCTCCTCAAAGGAAGAGGGGGAGAAAATACAATGGAAAAGGGCTCAAGGGCTGAGATAAGGACAAAAAGGTTGCTCACTAATTACTATCATGGGAAAAACAGACTCAACATAGGGAGATTAATATAATTTATTACTATCACTAGCAGACTAGAGCAGTGAGAAACTAAAAGTGAACTAAAAACACCTTCCCCCCATCCAGCCTCTTCTACCTCCTCCCGCTGAGTGGCGCAGGGGAACGGGGAATGGGGGCTGTGGTTCGTCCATATCGCTGCGTCTCCACCGCTCCTTCGTGGTCACTCTCTGCCCCTGCTCCAGTGTGGGGTCCCTCCCACGGGATGCCGTCCTTCCCGAACGGATCCTGCGTGGGCTTCCCACAGGCTGCAGCTCTTCAAGAACTGCTTCAGTATGGGTCTGTACCATGGGGTCCATCCTTCAGGAGCAAACTGTTCCAGCATGGGTCCCCCACGGGTGGCAGCTCCCACCGGATCACCTGCTCCTCCATGGGCTACAGGTCTGGCCCGGAGCCTGCTCCTGCAGGGGCTCTCCATTGGCTGAAGCCTCCTTCAGGCCAGATCCACCTGTTCCACCGTGGTCTCCTCCATGGGCTGCAGTGTGGAGATCTGCTCCGCCGTGGTACCCCATGGGCTGCAGGGGGACAGCCTGCTCCACCATGGGCCTCACCACAGGCCGCAGGGGAACTTCTGCTCCTGCGCCTGGAGCACCTCCTCCCCCTCCTTCTTCCCTGAACTTGGTGTCTGCAGGGCTGCTCCTCACTCCTCTCTCTCCCAGCTACTGTTGCACAGCAGTTTTTTCCCTTTCTTAAATCTGCTCTCACAGAGGTGCAAACAACATCGCTCACTGGCTCAGCTCTGGCCAGCGGTGGGTCCCTTTTGGAGCCGGCTGGAGCTGGCTCTTATCTGACATGGGGCAGCTTCTGGAATCTTCTCACAGAGGCCACCCCTGTGGCGCCCCTGCTGCCAAACCTTTACCACGTAAACCCAATACAACCATACACCTTCCAACTAATTCTTTTTGCCAGTAGTTAAGCACCCCCCAAAATACAGAAGTTTTTTCCTTTTGTAAGTACAAGGCAAAAAGTGTTGTATCTAAAGATAGTGCTTTGTGATAGCGATGTTTCATTGGTTACTACTGTGTGTTTTCAGTCAACTTCACAACATCCATCAGTTCCACATATCTGTTTGGTTTGCTTAGCAAGCACTAATTGCCATATATTAATTAGTTGCAAGCAAATGGTTTATCTCAGTAGTTTAAGGGGGAGGGTGAAACAGGTCATCCCAGAAATTTAAGAGGTGTGTTATGGTTAGAGAGGGGTGGTTGGCAAAGGGAATGAGCAATTTTGCTTGGTGGTAGTGATGGTTTCTTAAAGGGATGGTGGGGTTAAGGACTATAACTCATGGGCTACTCTAGTTCTAAAGTTAACCATTACTCAGTTGTTTAGCAACCTCATTTATCAAAACAGAATGTAGGAGGCATGCTGTTAGGAATTGAGAGAGAGCCAACAGATGCTGAAAATTTCTGAAGTAGAATAAATGGAAGAGCAGAGCTTGTTTTCAAAAGGAAGTCCAGAAATTAGGCAATTATGCTGGGCTCTGAGCCCAGCTAAACAATCTGTGATAGGAAAAGCTATGTTTGGAATTGGTTATCAGTGTAAAGGACGAGTTGCAGCTTTAGGATGGTAAACTCACCCTAGTACAAAGCAAAGCTGCAAGTACTGTGCTTGACTCTCAAAAGTATCTTAATGAGAACCCAGGGAAAAAACATTTCACCAAGTAAGATTCATCTTATTGTTGTGAAGCATGTACATTAGAGCATGTGTAGAAGTTTGCTGCACACACTACTAGACTGAAGATTTTTTGGTAAGCCATTTCCACAGACTAATTATGGGTTTTTTTTTTTAAAGTAAATATGGAGCTTGTTCCTACAAACCAGCAAGTATGCAGAGCCCCTTTCATCTTTCTGTAGGAATTGTGCTCATAAAGATTTGATTCCCATTCTAACATACTGAGAGTAAACATAATAATGTCTAGAAGTTTATGACAGAGAACAGGTTTAGGGCGAAATTTAATTATTCTGAAGATTACAGCATTTTCTTGCACTTCAGTAAACTCAAAAATAGTTCATTTAATGATGTGCCCATTACACCATATGCTGAGAAAGGTATGGGTTCCACTTCTGTTTCTCTATTCCTTTCTTCTCTCCCCGTCTGTTCCTTGGTAGGCAAAAGGTAGGAGTTGCTCACCAAACTCGCCTTCTCATTTCTTATGCACTAGGAAATTCTCCTGACCACAAAACATCATCTATCTAGACGAGTTATTAAACCAATTGATCCTGAAGGTTGTCGTTGCACAAGTCTTTGGATTTGAGCCATGGGAAGAATGGGAAATCATACAGACTTGTCTATGGCTATCTAATTCCACCAAGGCAAGTGTAAGAGAGAGATTTCAAAACAGTAGTTTAGTAAGTCACCCTTTTTCAGTCCTTAACTTGGAACATCCTTGTGTAGTGGGAAGGATGTTTTAATGTTTCAGGGATTAGTATGCTATGTTGAATATTTGATTTGAATTTTGTGAATCACATTGCATTGGGAAGTTCTTACACTAAGAGGGTGGTTAGTTTATTTATTTATTTATTTTTGGAAGGGTAGTATACATGCATGCATGCATGTTAAAATGTTTCCTGTAAAATTAAAACAAGCAGAAATGTTTCAGAAGGAACTTTTCCATATATTCTGTTTAGTAATCCTATAAAATTGCAGTGGCGAATCATTTTTAAGCTTCTCAAAATATAACTCTTCACTTCTTCAGTATGGCATTTTTTTTATAATAATACTTGGCATTCATAAGGTACTTGATCAGTTGAACATGCATACCTATGTTTAATTAATCCTTTCAGTGCCTCTTTGAGGAAGTTAGGTATTACTTCTTTCTGGCAGTAACGGAAAATGACACAGTGTATTCAAGTGTCTTGATCAAAGGCATGCAATTATTTACAGACTACTAGTTTTCCTTCTAGTACAAAAAATACATTCTTCACAATTAAGTTCAGTAAAACTGGTTCTTTGTTTATATTTGGAAATGTGAACATATTCTATAGATCTTCTTGACTGTTTGCCTCCCAGAATTTGTGAGGCCTGCTCTTATTGCTATATGTAGCCTGGACAAAGCTCACTTGGGAGGGACTGTGAACTATGAGATGCTGAGCTAGGACTCCCTGATGTTGTAAGCTTGTCTTCATTTGTGTAAAACACGGCGTCTACTGTTTAAAACTGAACCAAGAGAGGTAAGTCAGAAATGAAGGAGAGAGGCAATGTATGACAGGTACACATAATATACTTCATAAAGCAAATAAAAGGAGTGTTGTGTTAGAATTTCACATTATGATCTGCTTATGGGAATAGCCTTACATATAAGGGATCTTCCACGGCTTTTAGAATGATAAGTACCTGTTGAAATACAGTCTTGTTTTATTAGACTGCTGTGCAACATTGATAGCACTTTAAACTCAAAAATAATCTACCCATTAAAGTCTAAATTTGGAGCAGGTAATTAATTAACCTCTGATAAATAGTGACAGAATTACTCTGTATACATGAAAATGTTTGTGTTCATGTGAATCCATAGGTCATGAATGCTGATGGAACTGGGAGAAGAGTTCTGGTGGAGGACAAGCTGCCTCATATCTTTGGATTCACATTGTTGGGAGATTATGTTTATTGGACAGACTGGCAAAGGCGCAGTATAGAACGTGTGCATAAGCGAACAGCAGAAAGAGAGATCATCATAGATCAACTGCCTGACCTAATGGGCCTCAAAGCTACAAACGTCCACCAGATAATTGGTGAGTGAGACTGCAGATCAAGGTAGTAAAATAAAATAGAAAATTTCAGCAGTGCTGTTCTGCAGGCATCATGTTGTACCAGGTCAGATTTTTAGAAATGGGCAGAATCCAATTTTTTGCCTGATAACTGCAGGCTGCAGTTTGATGGGGTGGTATAGGTCTTTTGTGAGGTGCTTCAGTTCTCTAACTTGGCAGAATAGCAAGATAGAAAACAAACAGGCACCCCAAAAATAGATATTCTGCTGCTTAGGTAATTGGAGTATCTCATAGGTCTGAACAACCCTGGATCTAGTAAGGAGAGAAGAAGGATAAGGGAAAATGAGAACTCTTTTTAACAGCCAGCTATTAGATTAGCCCAGCTGTTTATGAAACTGCAGCTGCAGCAGATTTTCATCCTGCAATCTGAACATGTGCTCCTGCTATGCAAAAGGTAAGAATAAGCCAGTTTTAGTCCATTCAGTGCTTTTCAAATGAATACTGCAAAATCATCTTTAAAAATAACTAGAAGTACTTTTTGCCCTGTGGTGTCTATGGAGTAAAATCACAGGATCTAGTTTTAAATTGGCTTTCAAAACACTGATAGCAACAGAGCTGTGGCATCACTGAACCCATCACGTTCCCTGAATACCCTGTCTTGGGGATAGGGCTTGCAGTTTCTTGCTGCCGTATCTGTATTGTACCCCAGGGAATTAGTTAAATGTAGTTCACATGTATCTTTGCACTGCTGCTACCACATTAACAAGATGCCTGAAGATACATGTGTTTTAAATACAGCCCTCTTTCCAGCTATTTGGCTAATTAACCTTGGTAATGGTGGGTGGATTTCCAGCATGTGCAGGTATACATGTTAGTATTGCAAAGAGATGCCTTACTAGCATCCTGGAGAAAAGAGGCCATTAAATGGGTGTGAAGATCATAGAATCACAGAGTGGCTTGGGTTGGAAGGGACCTTAAAGATCACCTAGTTCCAACGCCCCTGCCATGGGCGCGGACACCTCCCACTAGACCGGGCTGCTCAAAGCCCCATCCAACCTGGCCTTGAAAGCTACCAGGGATAGGGCATCCACAGCTTCTGTGGGCAACCTGTTCCAGAGCCTCGCCGTCCTCATAGTGAAGAATTTCTTCCTTACATCTAACCTGAATCTGCCCTCTTTCAGTTTAAAACCATTACCCCTTGTCCTATCACTACATGCCCTTGTAAAAAGTCCCTTTCCAGCTTTCATGTAGGCCACCTTTAGGTACTGTAAGGGGGTCTACAAGAAAATAATCTCCAAATTTTCCATCTCTGGAAACACATCTAGGGTATATAACTGGACCAGTGTACTGTGAAAGGCGACAGAACTTGTGCTTGCTTTCTTACGTACTTCCCTTCAGTGCTCGTGTTGTGAATCAAGATCATCAGTAGTTGTTGGAGTGCTGATCCCATCCCCTATTACTGGGTTTGTTTCGTGGGGTCAGGAAAAGAGGTGCTGGCTTTCCAGCCAGGTAGAGTAACATCAGTCTAAAGGAGTAGAGAAAACAAAAATGAATTCATTCAGAGAACAAAAGGTGAAAAACTATATGTATTTCTTGAAGGGCTCATACTGTTGTTGATACTTGTGAGGACTGGCTTTGTCTCCCAAATGAAGTCCGTTTGTAGTGATTGCTTTTGCTTTTGTTGCATGCTTAGGTACAAACCCTTGTGCAGAGGACAATGGCGGTTGCAGCCATCTTTGTCTGTACAGACCACAAGGCCTTCGCTGCGCTTGCCCCATAGGCTTGGAGCTCATCAATGACATGAAGACGTGTATTGTCCCAGAAGCTTTCCTGCTGTTTTCTCGGAGAGCAGATATCAGACGAATCTCTTTAGAAACAAACAACAACAATGTTGCTATTCCACTCACCGGAGTTAAGGAAGCTTCTGCTCTGGATTTTGATGTGACGGACAATCGGATTTACTGGACTGACATTTCACTGAAGGTAGAGATGGAAGACTTTTCCATTTATTCTGTATTGGCTACTAAGTTGCTACAAGATTCTTGAGATATATAAGAGTGGATTGACAAATATGATTTACAAGATTCAAGGGACAGGTAGAAGAGCTGGCTCTAACTAAGAAAGGCATATATTTTCATTATACTAGCAGTATTCTCTCATACAAATCATTTAAATGTAATGTGTACATTTTCACANCTTTTCCATTTATTCTGTATTGGCTACTAAGTTGCTACAAGATTCTTGAGATATATAAGAGTGGATTGACAAATATGATTTACAAGATTCAAGGGACAGGTAGAAGAGCTGGCTCTAACTAAGAAAGGCATATATTTTCATTATACTAGCAGTATTCTCTCATACAAATCATTTAAATGTAATGTGTACATTTTCACATAAAGGAGAAGCCTGCAAAAATAATTTTTTTGGCAGAAAACTGAGAAGAATGCCAAGTGGCAGAAGTTTTGGGGGATGGCAGGTGTTTTGTCAAGTACATTTAATGGAGGGAATCCATGGTTTGGGTCAGGAAGTGAAAATAGGTCTTACCTGTTCATTAACTCATATAGCTACTGCATGTGAGACACATGAGTCACAGGCTTTGTAAACCAGGTCTAGGGTCTAGACTAACAAATCAAAAAAAGGTTGAGGGTAGTTGTTTAAATGTGGTGGCTAATGGAGTGACAGAAATCTGTGTGTTGCCTGTCTGCTATTTCTGTTCTTAGTCAGTCTAGTTATTCGCTTTGCTTTTTGTGGGCTGTAGATGTAGTCAGAATTGTAGGCACCAAAAATTAGTTTTTAATAAAAGAAAAAAATTTTCTGCAATTGGGTTGAGACCCATGCAAACAATAACTCTTGGACAGTTAAAACTGAAGAATCATAAATCATAAAAGTTAAAAACACAGTGTTCAAGTTAGTTTGAGAGAGGTGACTTGACTGAACTATTTAGGTATGGTATTCGTTCGAACTGTGTTTGAAGTAAAAATAAAACAAGGATCCCCTCATCAATTTTTATGGGTGATAAAAGTGAAGTCTGAGAAAATTTCCCTGACATGTAC
>VXAL01009880.1:461823-481670 GCA_013399475.1 Chauna torquata
TATTTCCTCAACCCTGTCTTTTGGCTGGAGGCTGTTGGAAACCCCTGTGTGAGAGATGTGAAACATGGAAGGGAGGATTCTTGGGAGAAAATGAGTATGTCAAAAGAGTGACAGAAGAGTTACAAATAAGCAGGGCACAGGGACATCAACTCTGAAATGAAGAGGGTGGGACTTTGTGAGCACAAGGCTGTGTCTAAAGGCTATTAGGTTCTGGTGGGGATAGGAAGGGAGCTGTTGTCAACCATGGAGCCACTGGGTGGGGAGATTGAAACTAGTAACCTGTAAGAGATGTAGCAGGCTTGGGAAAAAGTTAGTTGAATACAGAAAAAGTAGAGTGAGGTAGAAGGCAAAAGGTAATACAGGTTTAGTGAGGTTATCTGTGAGCATTTTCACACTTCAAAATACATGTTTTCCTACTGAATTTTTTGAATGGGGGAAGAGCAGGAGACTGAGATGGACAACACAGAGGTACTATGTTCAGTGAGGTTTCTGGTAGTGGGTGTGGTGTTAGTTGGATCCTGCTGAAATACCCTTCAGCCTTGACTCTTAATTTAGCAATGGTTTTAATTTTGGAATATCTAAATAATTTAACACCCCAAACTAGTCAAAGGCACCAGATTTTTTGCCAGCTTCAGCAGAATAAACAAATGCAGGACTTTAGGCACACCCTTTCATAGAAGCATCAAGCCAAAAAAGAAAGTTAGGCAAATCTTCCAGTGAAGTTTAATTTGAGGGTGAGAGGGTGGAGGCTACTCATCTCAAAAACAAGAAGTTTTCCAAAAAGATTGTTAGGCTGTGTTTTGAGAATTATCAGTCCTCTTCAGATTTTTTGACAAGGTCACAAAAGGTGTCAGTTAGGCCTGTCTTTCATTATGGGGAGACTATACAGTGTCATTCTAAAAAAAAAAATAATTAAAAAAAGAAAAGGAAAGAAAGGGCATGAGAACTCCAGAGGTCTGGACCAGTAGAAGACAAGAACTTTGGAGCAGAACGTTGTTAGCTGGAAATGCTCTAAAGTCACTCTCTTATGCTAGCTGATGTCCGTTCTGTCTGTTGGCAGAGTTCTCTTCCCATTTATAATTCATCCTTATGTTATTTCCTCCAAGTGTGATGGCAGTGATGGTGGAGAAGAGTGAGGCAAGAATTTCAAGCACTGTCTGGCTCGCTTTGCCAGTGTTTTTTTATATGTTCAGCTGCAGCTTTGGGAATTAGAGGTGATGCAAGTGTTGTAGGGTGCCTAACGTTCTGGGTTTGGGTCTATCCAAACTGAACTTTGTGTCCTCGAGAAAGCAGAAGAGGCAGGGAGGTTCAACATAGAGACGATTTGGATTTTTGGTCAAACTTGCTAAATCTTGTGAACTGCAACCAACTGACTTGATTGCCATTCCAACAAACCATCAGGACTAAGTGTCCATATCTAATCGAAGGTGTTGTTGGAACAAGTGGTCCTGGGTGTATCCTACCTTATGATAGTATTTTGGTGGCCTCCTCCTTTTCCTGGGCAATAGTTTGATGTGGCACATCCGTAGCAAATAAAATTGCTGACACTAGATCTGGTTAAATGTTCTTCTGTGGTTTTTTTTTCTTTCCTTTTTAGAGCCTTACTGTTGTGACAAGTCCAGTTCCCAATCAGAACCTGGACATGCAGCCTTATGACCTGAGCATTGATATCTACAGCCGCTATATCTACTGGACCTGCGAAGCTACTAATGTGATCAATGTGACACGCCTGGATGGGAGACCCATGGGAGTGGTGCTCAGAGGAGATCAAGACAGGCCCAGGGCCATTGTGGTGAATCCAGAGAAAGGGTACGTAGCAGAAATAGCGATGTGGGGAAATTCAGGCTGATGGTCTTGACAATCAGACTGTTTTCTTGCTGCCAACTGGTTTCTGTTTGTCAGAGTAAAAGCATCTTTGGCATTTGTTAAGATGTCTTGGTCGTATACAAAAATGTGAAAAGATCAAATAAACTGTGTTTTCTCTAATCGCTCCTATTCCAGATACATGTATTTCACCAACCTACAGGAAAGGTCTCCTAAAATTGAGAGAGCAGCATTGGATGGAACTGAACGAGAGGTCCTTTTTTTCAGTGGTTTGAGCAAGCCCATAGCCTTAGCTATTGACAGCCAGCTAGGCAAGTTGTTCTGGGCTGATTCAGACCTGCGAAGAATTGAAAGCAGTGACCTTTCAGGTAGAGTAGCACTTTAATTCGGTGATTCATTTGTGTGGTGTGGGTGTGGGGGAATGCAGAGAAAGGTGTCTTCTTTTCCTTCCTACTATAAACAGTCTGTACTGTGATTCTAATCGCTCCCTAAATTCCCAGCCAGGGAATGTGCATGATTCATGCAGCGTACCTTTACAGTCTCATGCCTCTATCTATGATTTGCATTATTAATAGCTACACGTGCTATTTACTTCAGTTTCTCACTGCAAGACCTTCATGTAGTTTCCGTAAGTCAGTTTGCAGATAAATTGCAGCAGTTTTGGAAAGGGGAAGGGAGAATGGTTGTTTTTAAAGGCATTGGTTTTGGTGCAGTAATCTATCAATCAGAAAAGTTTCCCATTAGTGGAAAAATCTTTCCTACAGAGTTAAAGGAGCAGGTGTGCAGGTCACTTATGTGCCCGTCATTTAGGGTCATAATGTGAGAAGGATAGAGCAAGATTTACTATCTTTCTGTTCTCAAAAGGAAAATAAATAAATACAAAAAATCCTCCTTCCAGCCATGTAATTCTCTCTGCCTGCTACTTGATGTTGGTTATGCTGCTTGTCTGACTTCTTCCATGAGTTGATTTGTCTCTCTTAACTATATAAGCAAAACAATAAACTAACAACAGTATAGAAAAAGAAGCAGAGAACAGTTTTCTGTTGGTTTGGAAGGCTGAGTTGGTTCAGCAGAAAGTCCAGCAAGCAGCCAGAACTGGAGCAAGAGAAGAGGCAAAATCATGCAGTTGGATTAGGTGAGAGACAGACGTCTCCTATTTACTAGCTGGATGCAGCAAGTTGCTGCATCAGCTCAGCTGTCTCTTGTGGCTTGGGTAGTAATCCAGTGTGATACAAGTTGGGTTGGATGTTGCTGAGCACATACGTCCCCATCTCTTTGTTATATGATGGCCCCCCCGACACTGCTGCTTATGGGGGTCAGTGGCAGACTTTATTCTTCCTCTGCAGTAGTTCCAGCCCCAGTCTGACTAACACACGTCCTTGTAGTTCAACTGAGTGTTGTTCTGTCAGTGTATGCATAAGGAAATAAGGACATACTCTGCAATCTGTGAGCAAAATGGAAAACTTAGCAAGAGTATGTTAGTTTAGAGTAATGTATTTCACTGATGATACGATACCTTCATTCAAAGTAGCAGCATGCAATCCCATTGGCATCAGTGTGATTTTCAGCCTTTTATTAAGTTACAAGAATAAGCTTTTGTTTTGGAAAATATTTCAGTATTTCAAGTTGGTTGGCTTAGCAAGATGATGATTTTTTTTTTTCTTCAGCGATTCACATGGTATGTCACTGGAAGGTTCAGGATCACTAATGAGCTGTGATGCCCTGACTGTTTACTATTTTAAAACACAGGACACAAGCTGAGTTATTGAATTGTTTCAAATAATGTGATCGTTGAATGGCTGAGCTTGGAAGGAACTTCTGGAGCTCCTCTTGTCCGAATACCCTGCTCAAACAGGGCCACCTAGAGCAGGTGCCCAGGACCATGTCCAGGTGGCTTTTGAAGATCTCCAAGGAGGGAGACTCCATAACGTCTCTGGGCAACCCGTGCCAGTGCTCCATCACCTGCATAGTGGAGAAGTGCTTCCCGATGTTCAGAGGGAACCTCCTGTGCTCCAGTTTGTGCCCATTGCCTCTTGTCCCCCGGCACTGGGCTCCGTGTGAAGAGAGCCTGGCTCCGTCCTCTTTGCACCCTCCCTTCAAATATTCGTATATGTTGACAGAACTTCCCCTGAGCTTTCCCTTCTCCAGGCTGAGCAGCCCCAGCCCCCTCAGCCTTTCTGTATAGGAGAGATGCTACGATCCCTTAATCATTTTCACAGCCATTCCTTGGACTATCTCCAGTATGTCCACGTCTCTCTTGTACAGGGGAGCCCAAAGCTGGACATAGTGCTCCAGGTGTGGCCTCACCAGTGCTGAGAAGAAGGGAAGGATCACCTCCCTTGACCCATTGGCAATACTTTGCCTAATGCAGCCCAGGTTACAATTAGCCTTCTTTGCAGCTAAGGAACATTGCTGGCTCACGTTCAACTTGGTGTCTACCAGGACTTCCATGTCTTTTTCTGCCAGGCTGCTTTCCAGCTATGTGGCCCCCAGCATGTACTGGTGCCTGGGGTTGTTCCTCCCCAGGGGCAGGACTACCCACTTCTTGCTGAACTTCATGAGGTTCCTGTCAGCCCATTTCTCCAGCCTCTCCAAGTCCCTCTGGATGGCAGCACAACCATCTGGTGTATCAGCCGCTCCTTCCAGTTTTGTGTTTTCTGCGGACTTGCTGAGGGTACTCAGCCCCAATGATATGGGGTATGTTCTAGGTTATCCCAGATCCAGGGTCTGGATGAGTAAATTTATGGGTAGCAGAACATCATACATGCTTTGTTTCTCTCTGTCTGCTATCTGCCAGACATTAGGATGCCAGAGAAAGGAGATGGATCTAAATTCTAGTTCAATTGTTTTTTAATAGTTCTGCCTTTTTTTTTTTTTTAAAAGATGTGGCTGTTGGATCACTAGTGTCATGAAGTAACAGCTCACGATTTTTTCTATGAATGTGAAGAAAAATCTTTCCCAAAACTCTCTTGCTTTTTGGCTTTTGCACTGCAAATAGATTGCTATAATCACCACAATAAATTGCTAACTGCTGAGATGCATTCCTGTGCTTTGGAATGCTGATTAATAGGCTCTTTTGACCAGCAAAGTAATTTTTCTGCGTGTGTTAGCTTCTCTAAAACATGCGCAATCTCTTGCTCTGTAGACTCTGTAGATGCCAGTACCCATAAAGAGAAGGAAAGATAGAATGCCTTTTATGTGATGCAGTCCTTCTCTTCCTCCCTGTTCTTCAGGCATGCAGTCAGGTCTCAGTTGTGCTGCCCAAATGGGAGATCCCATTGAAGCTAACCAGATTCTTCACATGATTAAGGGGTTGTTTACGACAAGATGACTGGAATTAGCTCCCTACCATGGAAACTATTTGGAAATTAGTTATTCTATTCCAGAATAATTAGTGCTATTTGGAAATCTCTAATGATTCTGTAATTAAGTCACTTTTATTTGGAAATAGAATGTGCTATGGGTGTGTCCTGATTTTGTATTTATTTGTTTGTTTTTAAGTCTTTTTGTAAAAGGTATTGCTGGAAAGAAAATGGTGATGTCAGGAGACAAAGCTCCTGTTAATCACATTTGCCTTTCATCTGACATTCCCAATAAAGGGGGCTAGCACTCTGATGAGCCAGATTCAGATTCATTGTTGGTTTATGGAAGGAGGGATTTCAGTGTCTCAGTTTAATCAGAAAGAGTCAGCTACGCTTGGTCACAAATATTAAAAGAAAGATTAAGACATTAATGGAGTGAAAATTTTAAGCTTCAGAGCTTTAGGAGCATTTTTGCAAAATGCCATGCGGATTGACATGGGCATGGTAGAGTAGGGCATGTACAGACTCCATTTGGGTAGGTCAAGGTCTTAGTTTTAATTATATTCCTTCCTGTCATCTTTGCATATCCCCCCTCTTCCCAGCTTAGCTTTTCTTCTCTTCAAGATGCAGGTTGCTGTTTCTTACCTTTTCCCTATAAGATGACTCATGTTCATGGGGGTTAATAGACTGTTGCAGTTCTTTAGTTTGTCTTGCATCACTCAGTCTATTCATTTCTACATCAGTCTGGGTATAACCTCCTTCAGAATCCATCAACGTCTTTTCTTAATCAGATCATTGCTGGTGTTATTCCAGATTGGTGGAAGAGAGCCCAGTTTACCTGAGGATTAAAATTTTAATCTCTGTGTTTTGCTTAAGATGTTACCACTTGCTAAATGTTTGAAACGTTGCTTAACTTCTGAGCTCCATGTGCATCTAGTAAAATGGAGATAAGTGCGTTTTTCATAGCTGAATATGCTTGTAAGTCCTATTAATTGGCATACTGTTGATTAAAGTTCTCAACAAGCCAAAAATGTTCTTGCTACTAATCAAAATGGAGGGATAGAACCTGGTCAAATTACAAAATCATAAAATAGGTGTCTTGTTTTGTCCTATAATAGTATCTTGTGTGGGTATGGTAGAGACGCTGTAGAATTTGCTGTGGTATTCAGTTATACTAGTATATTTTTACAGGAAAAAGTATTAAAACTTCTTGGAAATGGCATTGTGGATGAACATATGCAAAGCTATTGTGTGTGATATGTTAAAAGTAAAAATAAGCATAGCAGTGAACCCAGATATCTGAAATGCCAGGATTTGTATGTAAATTTTCAAGCTGTGGCCTAATTTTGGACTATGTAATATTGTTACAGCATTTCAAAATTGAAGTCTTATGTTTGTGAGTAATTTTATGCTCAGAATCTGATAAACTTAACTGACTATATGAGTGTTAATGACCAGATAATGAAGGTTTTGAATAATATATTTTCTTTTTGTGTATGAGTTAAAGTCTTCACTGTCTTTGGGCGGTCTTTAATGTTACCTCTAAAACAGCTGTGGACTTCTTCTGTTCATGTGGAGTGTTAATCATGAAATGTGACAGTTACTCTTGAATACATTTAATGCCAGGTAATCTAGCATAAAAGTCAGCAAATACTTTCAGAGGTGTAAAGCCTCTTCGCTGCTAGTGATGATTGCTAAAGGAACTAAGAAAAGTAAGTCCTCACTAGGAAGAAAGGGATGTTCCCAAATCAGCATCAAAACGTTTGTGAAGATAATGTAGTTGAAACAAAAGAATATGAGGAAGTCAGAAGTCAGGTGTTTACCCTAATCTCATAATTCATATGAAAAGTACTAACTACATTGTCTTCACTTGGATTTAATCTTGCATTAGTTAACTCAAGCTAGTAATCCATCTTCTTATTCCCTGCTGAATGCCAAGACAAAGCAGTTACTCTCTCTCTTTCTCTCTCAAAAAAGAAAAAAAAAAGAATGAAAAGAAATACCATCATATTGATAAAAGACTGTATAGTCTCATGAGAGTTGGCCCCCAACTCCAGATGCTTCTTAAATACAGGAAGTGTATTTAAAGCACAAAAACTGTCTTTATGATGAAAATAGAAAAAAAAAATCATCTGTCTGTTAAACATTAGTCTTACATCAGAGAAGCCAGGATTGCATGTGTTTTTATAGTCAACTTACCTAGTAGTGTATAAGTAATAGAAAATAGTAGTGTAAGCAGTGTAGAAAATACTTGTGATAGTGTTTTGGTTGATTCCAGTTAAGCTAAACCACTCTTTCCCTTCTGCAGGTGCTAACCGAATTGTTTTGGAAGACTCTAATATCTTGCAACCTGTGGGACTAACTGTATTTGAAAACTGGCTGTATTGGATTGATAGGCAACAGCAGATGATTGAAAAGATTGATATGACCGGTCGAGAAGGACGTACAAAGGTCCAAGCTCGTATTGCACAACTCAGTGACATTCATGCTGTGAAAGAGCTCAACATTCAGGAATACAGTAAGTGAAATTCCTGTTTGCAAGTGAGAACAGTGCCTGTGGGTCTGGAGGCAGGGAGTGGCCAAGAGGGATGAAGCCTGATTTTCCTTGTCGAAGAGGTGTCAGAAGCTGGTATCGTTTTGTGTCTGTTATATTTCCAGGGTGGCATTGAGTTTGTTTCCTTAGTGCAATTGGCAATGGACATGAAGTCTACCTCAAACCCAGGGTCACATTTTGTTGCTAGTGACAACTTGGTTGGTAAATAGTCCCATACAGGACCTGGGATTTGCCTGTGTGTAGGTACAGTGGAAATGTCCTGTTATCCCTAGTAGAGGATTTTTCTGGATTATGGCTGTGGTACACTACCGAGGTGGAGTAGCAAAGCTAGGTCTTGACTTCTTTTATACAAGCATAGCTCTCAGGTCCCTTTACTACTATAGTAAATCTTTCAGTGGACAAGCCACCCTGGCTGCACAGCCGTGAAGGCAACGTGAACAATTTTTGTTAGTGGCAACTGATACTGAAACTAAATGATGGAAGAACAACATGCATTGCACAAAGGAAGTGTGTAGTAAATAACAATTTGTGTTGAACAGGTCTGCACTTCCAAAAGTTTTCTGTTTACCAGGATATAGCCTTTCCCCACACGTATTCGCTTGAAGAGAGCTGGATGGTTAAAGCAGTGGAGCTGCTGTCTTCATGGAGGAAACAGGCCTGGTTAATAGGCTGTTGTGCATGCCTTCAAGAAATATGTAGAAAAATGTCTGGGGATGTTTAATTAAAGCATCAGCACAGACTACTACTAGTTTTGTTTGCTATTAATCTCAGTAAATCTGTCAGGAGTTCCAAGAGAAGTATGTTGTCCTTATTAAATATTAAAATGAAGAGACATATTTATCTAGAGCATGTTAATTTGAGTTTTTGAGACAGTGTGAAAGCTTCAGAATTCATAAGTTAGAAAAGTTTACTTTTTTTAGTGGTCTTTAATAGAGAAAATTAAGTATGGAATCCAAGGTATCTTCTTTATTACTAATGCTGCTATTTTTGCTGGAGAATTAATTCTACCTCACACAAGAAGCAAATGGTTTGTGTACTGTTTACTGCTTTAGAAGACCATGTGGAATGATTCTTGCAGAGTTTCAGATCATGGACAGTTATTGATGTGCATGATAATTATTTGTGTGTGGAAAAGAAAAAAAAATACAATTAAATACAACTTTTTCAGAGTTATTTTTAGAAATGCCCTCCCCATTGAGATGGGAATAATGAAGGCAGTCCTGTGAGCACAAAGAAATCACTGAAAGGTCTGAAAAGAGGTGGGGATTTCTCATCAGTGAGCTCACCAAATTCTTAGAAAGTAAATCTGAATTGGCTTTTTCCAGACTCCACCAATTACTGTAGAGTACTTGGAGGAGAGAAAATTAAAAAAGAACAGGGGATAACACAACCCCCAGAATATCATTTACTTATCCTCACAAGTGTGATTGCAGTTGTATTACCTGTCTGTCTTATTCTTAAAATCACAGGACAACACCCTTGTTCTCAAGATAATGGTGGTTGCTCACATATTTGCATTGTGAAGGGCGATGGCACCACGCGCTGCTCTTGCCCGGTCCACCTTGTTCTGCTGCAGGATGAGCTGTCCTGTGGAGGTAAGTCCTTCCCATGCTCTGCATCACAGAGCTCTCAGCTTCTGGGTGGGGAGGTCTCCGTCTTTAGGGTCAGCTTCTGAGCAGAAAGAATGTGACAGTGCACCAGATGTTGTAACATGCTTTTACATGTTCACCTCTTTGCCTCCCCCCCGACCTAAATCTACAAGTTTTGAGAAGGAGAAGAGAACAGGAGCATTTTACTAACTGACTGTTGAATACGGATTTCTGTTCACCCTTTCTACTTAAGACCACTGAATTATTTCAATTTGATTTTTTTTCTCGTATGATTTTTATTACTTTTTGTATCACTCTGCATGTTCTCCTTTTTCAGCTAGTGGTAGACTCCTGTGTTCTGGCATATTCCACCATGTCTACTCTCTGTGCCATTTCATTCTTCTCTGCTTTCCTCCTGAAACTCACCCTGTGCGTGCCTTTCTGAACTGCAGTCCCAGAAGGGCGAGTCGCCTCCTCCATGGTGATACGGCCACTGTAGCCTACGCCCTGGTGTCTCCAAGGGTGGGGTTGAAATGGGGGAGAGGAGAGGCACTTGGGTGCTTGGGTCTCTTTGTGCCGCTGTACTGAATGGATTTATTATGCAATCTTCTCGCCATCAAGGCGACGTGTGGTCTCACAATGGAACAAGAGCTAACATAATCCAGATATTTTCTCAGAGCAAGTTTAATACCAGGCCAAAAGCGGGAGGGGAGGAAAGGGGGATTAAAAAAATAACAAAGGAAAAAGAAATCTATGCTTGCTTACTTACTGCATGAGATTAACAGTTACTGTAGTAAATGTTAAATAACAGTTAACAGCTGTGTTGAGATAGCGGAACTTGACTAGATGGAGCAGTTTTTTGTCATTTTAGAGGAATTTTGACTCAACAGAGCTGTCGAGGGCGCATAACTAGACATTGAGTCACAGTGCATCCATCTGCAGCGCATTACATTTTAATGTTTTCTATACAATAACTGTCAAGCGTTAAAGAGAGAGTGAGCCATCAGCTGTGTATACAGCGGTGCTGCAGGAAAGGAGGAGTAGAAAAAAATATGTTGTCTTTAAATGAAGACTTTTGAAGACCTAAGAGAAGGGTGTAAGCAGCTGAAGTCGGAAAACAAGAAAGAATTGTGCTTTGAGTGTGCATGCTTCTCTGTTGCTCTTATGCTTTGTCTAATGAGACTCCATTGACATGAACCTGCATCTGTCACATGGGGCTCAAGATCTGCTCAAATGACTGTGGAGGCAGTGGGGGTGAAAATTACCTTATGATGTGGCATGTTTATCATCTGCTTGATTAATCAAAGCAGCTGAGTTATTCTTGTCCTTACCTGTCCTGATCTGCTGATTGTTCACCTGTATTTTTAATGTCTGTTTGTTTGCTTGATTTTTAAAGAACCACCAACTTGCTCCCCTCAGCAGTTCACCTGTTTCACAGGTGAGATTGACTGCATCCCGGTGGCCTGGCGCTGTGATGGTTTCACTGAATGTGAAGACCACAGTGATGAAAAAAACTGCCCAGTGTGCTCAGATACCCAGTTCCAGTGTGAAAGTGGACAGTGCATAGACAGTGCCCTGCGGTGCAATGGAGAAGCAAATTGCCAGGACAACTCAGATGAGAAGAGCTGTGAAGGTACGGAGGATATTTAAAAGTATGATGGAAATAGAGCTGTCTAGGGGACGCTATGACAGATAACAGTTATTGAAGAGTATAGGATTTGGAAGGATCTGAGGTTCTGCTGTTTAGTCACTGGTTTATGGAGTGGGAAATTATTTCACAGCTCCATTCCTTTGTTTCTCTACCTGTAAAGTGGAAATAATGCTGATTTCCTGCGCAGTGGTTTAAGCTTTGTTTGTGAAAAGTACTATTAAAAATTGTATGTTTTTAAGCTCTAAAAACCCAGTAACTTTGGAGTGATTTACCAAGTGGAGCAAATTCTTGTCATAGTTGTTTTTTTTTTTTTTTGAATACCTTATACCCACTAAAGGTCTGAGGACTGTTTGTTTTATAACAACTGAACAAAATGAAATTCGACTTCTGTGAGTAAACTGGAATGAGAGACAGATAAGATTACTGGAGATGTCTTCTTCCTATAGAGTACAGCAAAAGAGAGTAGTTAAGCCACAGTTATGGAGGGAAGTGCTCTTGCCAACACAATGAGAATTAGGTTCTTTTAATTTTGGAAAGGACAGGTTATGCTGGTGGAGTCGGAACTACGCTATCACTATACCAAGTGAAACATTAGAAAACTTGACCTTCTTTTCCCCACTGCACAAGGCGGGCAAGGCCCTCTATTCGGCCCTGGTGAGGCCACACCTGGAGTATTGAGTCCAGTTCTGGGCTCCCCAGTACAAGAGGGACATCGAACTACTGGAGCGAGTTCAGAGGAGGGCTACTAAGATGATTAGAGGACTGGAGCACCTGTCGTACGAGGACAGGCTGAAAGAGCTGGGCCTGTTTAGCCTGGAAAGAGAAGACTGAGGGGAGACCTCATTAATGTATATAAGCATCTGAGGGGAGGGTGTCGAGAGGATGGAGCCGGTCTCTTCTCAGTTGTGCCCAGTGACAGGACGAGAGGCAGTGGGCACAAACTGAAACACAGGAGGTTCCGGCTCAACATGAGGGGGCACTTCTTTACTGTGGGGGTGACAGAGCACTGGAACAGGTTGCCCAGAGAGGTGGTGGAGTCTCCTTCTCTGGAGATATTCAAAGCCCGCCTGGCTGCCATCCTGCGCAACATGCTCTAGGTGATCCTGCTCGGCAGGGGGGTTGGACTAGATGATCTTCAGAGGTCCCTTCCAACCCTGCCCATTCTGTCATTCTGTGATTCTGTGAGTTGTAGGGACTACCTGTAAGCTTGAAAGGATGCCTTTTCTGTGTATCCTTTCAGTACACTTCCTTTCTTTCAAGAGAGTAAGAGTCTTTGGATAAAGGTTGAATTTCTTTCCAGAAGATGTGCTCCAGCTCAAACAAAAATATACACACCAATGCAGAAATTCCTCTGATGAAGGGTGGTTTTTAGCCAGATGAGATGCCAACATCTGCAAATGCTTTGTGCAAGTTAGCTTCCTGATTGCCATCCAGTGGCTACAGATATCAGAACAGGGGCTGTTTATCACCCTCAAAGTGGCCCTGGTATTCAGAGTATTCAAGTTGATTGCAGATCAGAAAAAAACTTTAGTTTAACTTGTTAATTCAACTGAAGTCAGAAAGAATTTCTGGATTTATGTGAAACAGGAGGCAAAAATATGTGTAAACAACAGCAGCCAGCACCTTGCCTGCAGCACCTTTTTTCCCAAAGTAGTAGTTTGTTTTCTGAGTGTACTGGCAAAGCTCCAGTTTTGTCTTCTGTCTTTCATTTCAGTTTTGAAACATAATGTCAAATGAAATCTATTGCCCCATGATCAAGGAGTCTTCTCGTTTACAGGAAGAGCACGGGGGCATTGAGAAGCCATATTTATCTTTCTTAAACAAATTTATCATTGTGGTTTGGCAGATTTATTTTTAATAACTTAATTCTTCTCTCTTATATTACAGTAAATGCTTAGAGCTGGGGATCCTTACAGTAATTTTGCAATAGCTATGTCCTGCGATAAGTGCCTGTGTTCTCAGTGGCGTGCTTCTGAGTTGTTTCAGTCAAGGTGACTTTATCTTGTAGTGTTCTTATTGTAAATAGGCAATGAGGACCAGGTACCCACTGTTCAATATCCACTCCAGAATGTTTAATCTCTTTTTTATTTTTTTTTCCATGCTTGGCATGAGGGACTCTTATGTGCCACTGACTGCTTCAAGAAATGAAGCTAACAGCAGACTAAGCTCTCCCAAGATATTCCTGATTGTATTCCTTGGTGTCTAGTTTTCTTAATCGTTTTAAAGAGCAGAAGTCTTTAATACTGACTCTTGGTGTGTGTATGGGGGGGTTCTCTTTCCAGTGCTTTGTTTAACTGATCAGTTCCGCTGTGCCAGCGGGCAGTGCATTGGTAAAAGCAAGAAATGTGATCACAACCTGGACTGTAGTGACAGCTCGGATGAACAAGGATGCTGTAAGTGTAAAATCTGAAACTAGAGACTTGATTGCATTACCTGAAATTTATTTTTTACATTCTCAGTAAGTTAGGTTTTAATCTGAATGAATTGTACCCCAAATGGGTGCTCTTGTTTGCATGTGCTGTCATGCAACTAATGCACGATGTGGTAGAATAGGAATCAAAAATATAACTAGTATTTTGAATTAATCCTCTTTGAGGCAAAGCAGGCTAGTAATTTTTCCACATAATTTTTTAAACTTTTAAATAAAATAAGAGGCTTGTTTTACTATAATGAGTTTGTATACTGAGATGGTGCGGTATTAAAAATCTTTGTAGCTGCATGAGGCTTTTATATAAAAACTGCTCTGCTTCAGTTTTCTCATCCAGAGAGTTAATAGCAGGTGCTTTTAGAATCAGATCAGCACTCTGTTTACAGAATAAACCTTCTAAAATTTCCTTTGCATCTTGAAAAGATGTAATTTTGAGCTTGTTTTATGATTTGTAACATAATATTCCCTACCTTAATCTCCAGGGCTCTGCAAGAAAACTACTGCATTTAAAATTCCAACTTGAAAGTTCATTTGCACTGTTGGTGTCTTAAAAGAAATTGTAAATAGGGATGTCTCTTCTTTTGTTAAAGATTATATATCACAGATGACACAAACATAACTTGAAAATGCAAAGACAGAATCAGACCCTTGATCTTTAGAAGGAGTAATAAGAGATGTTCTGTCATGCTATGAAGTTATTAGCAACATTATCACAGACATATGTAGTTATCTTTATTATAGTTCAGATATTCTCTGTTTTTGTAACATAAAATTAGCCCCCCTGTAGTAAGATTGCAGTTGTCACTGTCCCTCTTCCAATATGATCAGAAGTCTGTAGAGTTCTCTGTAGACTGTGACAGGTTGGTTAAAGTGTGGGTTTGGTGTTCAGGGAGAAGGAAATATGATGAGGAAAAGACTTTCAGTAATAGTTAAGATGTAAAACACTGACTAGAACAAGAAAATACTTTCAAGTCTGCTTTTCTTGTCAAATTCATGAAGCACAGGCAGGGGGTAGTCAGTTGTGCCCATAAATGTCATTGCTTAGAATTACTATTGTGGGGAAAGCCACTCATTTTAGCTGTTGAATAATCACTTCAGATTCCTCTTAAAGATGGCACCTCTAAAACTAATGCGCGGATATATCTGTAACCATCAGTATGGGTCAGATGTAGAGTGGGTTAGGTAATTGGATAAATAGCAGCAAACCCAAAATTCATTATTGGTGCATCATCTCTGCTGTTCAGCATAAGTGAATGTTATGCGGTTGAGAAAAGGGAGCACCAATCTGTTAAGCAGAGTGATAACCTAGGTGCCTATGTGACAAGGTGAAATGTAAGTAGTAGTTATCATTGTCTTTAATGACAAGGAAAAGCATAACTGGAGTCCCAGCACAATGGAACCTGGAGTCATGGCTGCAGGTCTTGCTCACCCAGTTCACAGGGTAGTCCTGCCTGTCAGCAGGTAGCAAGTTCAGGACCTGGTTCAACAGCCCCCCTGCACATGCATATACTGTTCATCTCCTGGCATCTGTGATTCAAAAACCTCTGCATATGTGCAGCTATTCATGTGCACAGGTGGCCTTTATGGCCTTCCAAAGTCTTCAAACAGAGCTGTCCCAGCGCCTGTTTGTTCCTGTCATATGTTAATTTGAAAGCTGTTGTGTGCATACAGAAGTGGAGGCTATAGAAAGGTATCATGAAAACTGATATTGGTACCTGAAGCTGTTGGATTAGCTTCTACAGTATGATTTTCCTTTTTCCTTCTAGACACGACAGAGGAGCCTGCGCCACAGCCCAGCAACACGATAGGCTCCATCATTGGTGTGATCCTTACAGTTTTTGTGGTTGGAGCAATGTACTTCATCTGCCAGAGGGTGCTATGCCCACGCATGAAGGGAGACGGGGAAACAATGACCAACGATTATGTGGTGCATGGGCCAGCCTCTGTACCTCTTGGTTATGTGCCTCACCCAAGCTCTTTGTCAGGGTCTCTTCCTGGTGAGTAAATAGCATGTTCCTTGTCTTGCTCTTTGGCACCACATGGTTGTAGCTGAGGTTACTGTGCATGTATGCACAGGAGATGTCCATTCCAGATACGTAATTCTTGATGCAAAGCTATTGGAAGACAGGACTGTCAAGGCTTGTTGCTGTCCTTCATAATAATGAACTGCTCTTTTACCCATGCCATCCACAAGCATTTAGATACTTAGCAGAACCATAAGCTCAAATAGATACACATACCATGGGAGTTCTGCTGCTGCTGCTAAAGAAGCTTCTTATTGTGGTATTATACCATCAGCAAGGTGTCGTGACAGTACAGGGTAAAGTTATACGGAGTTGTATTCATGGGACTTTCTTTAAAGAGCGTACAAATATTCTTGTTAGATTTGTAGACTGGGTTTGTATACTTGTGAAACTTCTTATTGCTGGTCATTACAGACTTTATAATTGTAGTCTGAGCGTATTTCATTTGATGATGAAGTTTCTGACACCAATCCAGGTGTGTGATGCTACTGCTGTTTAAAAAGTAAGACTTGGCTGCAATGTTGCACTTCATATATGCATTGCTTTTGTATATATTGATTAGCTATGCATTGTAACTTATGGCTTTAGATCTAACAGGTGCCAGTTAGAACATACAGGTTTTGTGAGGCTGTTGTAGGGTTAAAGTAATGCACCAAATTTCTTTGCTTTCTGTAATAACCTGCTTTCATAATAGAGTCTTTGAGGAGAACTTACACCATTATTTCGAGCACAGTTGTATACCTCTCCGTTTCCCGCTTGGAGTCTCTGCCAGTGTGGTTCAGTCCAGCAGCAAAAGCTTACTTAACAGTGGAAATGAAAGAACAAACCCTCTCTTCTCCTGTACAAATTTCAGTTGCTCAGTTGAGGTGGTCAGAGCCAGTTTCACATTTAATTCCAAGGCATAGAAATAGTGCCTGAATGCCTGTTCTCTCAAGTCTTTTACAGCTGTTCAAGTGAAAGGAACCTTTTTCTCTTCACACAGCTTTACTACAGCCCAGCGCCAAGTCCTGCAGTTCAGTACATGATAAACGAAATCGACATGCTTATCCCCTGATAGTCTTCATTCCATTTGTCCATCAAGGAGCACTGAATTTGCTCTTAATACCAAAAAGATTAATTTTGCTTTTAGGAGTTGTGCTGATACTGCTGTTATCCTCCCAACTTTTCTTTTAAGCTTTCTTTCCTCTGTTTGCTTCGAAGAATTGAATATTGACATACATCTTTATTCTTCTTTAGGGATGTCTCGAGGTAAATCTGTGATCAGCTCCCTCAGTATTATGGGAGGGAGCAGCGGGCCACCCTATGACAGGGCCCATGTCACTGGAGCCTCTTCCAGTAGTTCTTCAAGTACCAAAGGCACTTACTTTCCTCCAGTAAGTCATTCTGTTATTCATAGACCTTTAATAACTTTCAGGGAAGTGCCTGGGGATAATAAGTTGACAGGGGAATGTTTTGTTTTAGATTTCTAGCCTAATAAATTTGTTTGAATAGAAGAAAGTGATTTGGGAAGGGAGAGGAGATTGTCTTTTTCCGAAACAATATAGGAATTTTATACTAATTTTTAAAGTTTTATAGAGGTCAGTGCCAGAAAAAGATGTTAGATTGAATGTCAGAAGAGGTGAAAAAATCACTGTAAATGTTGACCAGCTCTGGCAGAGTGATCTCCTTTCATTATACTCTGCCATGTGCCTCTGGAGGTAAGGCTATAGTTGATTCTCGATAGGCCTTTGAATAAATTAAAATGAAGTTTTCTGTCATGTTCCAAACCAAACAAGTGTCTTGCAACTCCATAGCATTTCTATAGTCACAGAACAGAAATGTGCTGCATTAGATGCTATATAAATGTTGGTACCAGCCCTAGAGGGCTCGCTATATACTTAATTTTAACATCTGGTGGTTGTTTTAGCTGTTTTATATGAAGTCCACAAGCCACTATCAAGTGTTAGAGTTACATGCTTGGTCAGTGCAGGCTAAAATCTTCAACTGTCTGTTTTGCAGTTCTGAAAATCAACTCACCATTTTATGTCTTCAAAGTACTCTAATCAAAATTCTGTTTGTGCTGTAGCATTATGACAGTATAGGGAAAAATGCTTGCCTTGAACAGCAAACTGCAAATATTCTGAACAGCATAGTACTTGGGGACTACAAGCTAGCAAGGGTAGACATTTGCCAGTTTGCCTAGGGCAGTGTTATCCCTAGTGACAATCTAGTATTGAACAGCTAGCTTCAACTTTACTTTTCAGCACTGGGTATGCCAAAATATCAACAGCAGTCAGCATTTTTGAGAAGAGCTTAGTAATATCTTCTATGGGAATGGTAACAAGCAGGACTTCCAGAGTCTGTTAAAGAACTGGGGAATAAACAGAAGAAAAATCTTGTTTGTTGGGAGGGGCTATGCATGTAGTTCTTAACTGAAGGTTCCTATTAAAGAGTACAAAAAAGAAAATTTGTAACAATTATGTCTTCTTGATTCTCCTTCATATCTTAACTGCAGCTTTTTTCTTTCTATTTCCTAAGATTTTGAACCCACCACCATCACCAGCTACTGAACGTTCACATTATACCATGGAATTCGGTTATTCTTCAAACAGCCCATCCACTCATAGATCCTACAGGTAATTATTATTACAATAGCTTCCATCAGGATCAAAGCAGTTAGTGTAGAATGCAGAATAAAGACAGCCCCTGCTCCATAAAAATTGCAATCAAAGGCCCTACTTCTGCAAGTACTAAAACAGATGCTTAAATTGGTTCACACGTATCAAGTCACCGCAGCGTGTGTTTAAGTGCAGCATTGTTTGAGGTTAATCGTACAGTAAGTGGGTTAGTGGTACACCTCTTGGGTATATTGCTTTAGGGGGAATAACAATACTCATTCTTGTCACAAAATTAGTTAAGTGCTAACTTGGTATCATGATAACTTAGAGCCAAAAATATGTACCCTGGAATGAACCCTGCATTGTTTTAGCCTTGTTAAAAATAATTTGTTGTGTAATTGTCAGAGGTAATAGGCAAACACCAAGCTGAAAAAGGTTGGCAATATAAAGGCTAGTATTTCAGGAGTAACATTAATATAATGGCTAAGATAAAGCACAAAAAATCTAATTTGACGTATTTAGTGTTAATATCTGAAAAGGTTGCTAACCTTTTGCTTATTTCCTGTGACTAATATTTATGGGCATGCAAGCTTTATCCTTGTTTATTTGAATGTATCTTTCTCACCTTCTTTTAGAGTTCATTATCATTTTATAACTAATTACAAAAAAAAAAAAAAGAGACCTACCTACTACCCAAGGGTGTAAAGGTTCCCCTCCCAAATCACTAGTTGACCTAGTCAATGGGAAGAGAGAGCTGTATTTGTCTACTGAAAGAAATGCCTCCCTAGCAGAGAGCCTTTGGGGGCTTTTGGATAATGAGGTCTCTGGGGCTGAAAAGACATCTCTTCTCCATTAGCAGAAAATATGGCCTCTGTTGTGCAGAAGGTCAGACCAGATGTTTATAATGGTCCCTTCCAGCCATATGAAAAATCTTTAAAAATGATTAGTAATTTAGTAATGAAATAAAAACAGATCTTGGCACCAGTATGAGTCCTGCTGGTTAGCTGATGTGACTTTTAGTATTATAGACAGTATTAGAGATGTAGTGTAGGCTTGTATGTTTTCAGAATGCTCCCCCACCCAAAAATAAACCCTAGTTTTGCTGCTTCTAATCTTCTGGTCATTTACTAACATTCTGACTTGAATGTAGAGCAGCTGTATTCCCACCCACCCCCAACAATGGACTTGGATGCTTTCAATTGTAGCTACCAAACACATCCCTTTCTAACTTGGCTTTTTTAAACTATCTTGGGCTCACTTTTAAAAATGTTTGATAGTAGCAGCCTTTGGGAATTCCCTCCAAGTTACTGCTCTGGCAGGTGATTCTCCTTACTTCTATGAAGGCGCCAGTTGATTTTTGGTCTCTCTCTCGACTTGGAAGTTCGTCCATACCTGGCCTGGCCTGGACAGGTATACTCTTCTCTGGGTAAAGAACTGGCTGGAGGGCCGTGCCCAGCGGGTTGTGGTTAATGGAGTTAAGTCCAGCTGGCGTCCCGTTACAAGTGGTGTCCCCCAGGGGTTGGTACTGGGGCCTATCTTGTTTAATATCTTTATTGATGACCTAGATGAGGGGATTGAGTGCACCCTCAGTAAGTTTGCAGACGACACCAAGTTGGGAGGTGGTGTCGATCTGCCTGAGGGTCGGGTGGCCCTTCAGAGGGATCTGGATAGGCTGGGCTGCTGGGCTGAGGTGAACGGGATGAGGTTTAACAAGGCCAAGTGCTAGGTCCTGCACTTTGGCCACAATAACCCCATGCAACGCTATAGGCTTGGGGCTGAGTGGCTAGAAGACTGTGATGAGGAAAGGGACCTGGGAGTGCTGATCGATGCCAGACTGAACATGAGCCGGCAGTGTGCTCAGGTGGCCAAGAAGGCCAA
>VXAL01009880.1:481959-534222 GCA_013399475.1 Chauna torquata
GACCCTTGCGGTGTTCAAGAAGCGCCTGGACAAGGTGCTACAAGACATGATTTAGCAGCTTAGTGGGTAGTATTGGTGATAGGATGACGGTTGGACTAGATGATCTTGTAGGTCCTTTCCAACCTTGTGTTTCTATGATTCTATGATTATCCAATTTATGGACACTAGAACATCTTCGCCAAGATTGCAACACACCCATTTTTTCCCACAGTGCCCTTCCAGCCCCACTCTTCAGAGCAACTTTTTCTACCTCAGTTAAGGCCTTAGGGAGCCTGTCATTTGTAGGTAACTAATAATTAGTATCCCTTTCACTAGTTACTGTAATTTGACTGATGCTGTGCAAAGGTGGCCTTTCTCCAGGTGAGTTAGCGAGTTCACTGTGCCGGAGAGGAGGGTGATGCTGTGCGTCTGCCGCAGGGAGGTTGGTCCCCTGCCTGTTTCCACCTTGACTTACCTGCCACTAGTTTGTTCACATCGACACATGATGATGCATCGCCTGAAATGTGCGGTCTGTCTATATGCCAATGATTTTCCCATAAATCTCCCCACCGCAGCTACAGGCCTTACAGCTACCGACATTTTGCACCTCCCACGACGCCCTGCAGCACGGATGTCTGCGACAGTGACTATGCGCCCAGCCGAAGGGTCATGGCAGCGACTGCCAAGGGCTACACCAGTGATTTGAACTATGATTCAGAGCCCGTCCCACCGCCTCCGACTCCGCGCAGCCAGTACCTGTCGGCAGAGGAGAACTACGAAAGCTGCCCGCCCTCCCCATACACGGAGCGGAGCTACTCGCACCATCTCTACCCACCGCCACCGTCCCCCTGCACGGACTCCTCATGAGGGGTAGCCCCCCCCTCCGTTATCTGCCTCCGCTGTGAAAGTGTAAATACAAAATGTTCTACTGGGGAGGGGGGAGGGAGCTCTCAGCGAGGGATGAGGTAGGACAGTGTACAGTTAAATGTTATTAAATGGGGTGGAGGAATACTAGAGATATTTGTACAGAAGAAAAAAAAGGATATTTATATATTTTCTTAAACAGCAGCTGCTGCTTGTGCCATAAGAAGAAAAATTTTTGTATAAAAGAATCCAGACATTTGTACAAAAAGTTTTTATTTTTGCAAATGGAACACAAAAACATGCCTTAATCCAGTGAAGTGACTGAGCACATAAGGAAATGGAAGGACCAGGATGTGTGACTTGTCCAACGAGGTGAGATGTGGGGTTTGTCAATACCAAAAATGTTTGAAGTAATTAATAATAAAGAAGTCCGTCTCAGAGCAGCATACCATAGATACTTGGAAGTAGCCAAATAACCTCTATATTAACTACGGAGGGCCAGCAACTAAAGTTAAACTTGAAAACGCAGTCAGGACAGATATTAACCTTACACAAAGGGCTTTCTTTTCTACAGGAATACAGCAATCGTAGCAGTGAATCCAGAAAAATAATCACATACTTTTTAAAAAGAATACACCTCTGTTTCTCTTTCATGCATTTACCAAACTAGAGCATTTAGAGCTTTTTCTTTGCTTCTGGAATTTCAATGATTTTCGTTGGTTATATTTTAAAGTTTGCTTTCGTAATACTGTTTAGCTTTTCTCATCTCTTCTGCATTCTTTCTTCCTTCCCATGTCACTTTAAATCATATAATCCTAATTTAAAGTACTGCTAGAACTGGACTGCTGTAAATTCTTTTTTTTCTCCTAATTAGCCTTGTCATGCAGTGAGTGTCATGCTATACTTTACTTCATTCATTTTGCCAGCACAGTAGGATTCTGTTTTGTACCAGGTCAGTGTGATTTTTCACTTAATTGACAAGGGTAATATGCATATACCTGAATGATTTTTAGTCCCTTCAAAAAGAAAAACTTATTTTGACCTAGCGCCCACAAAATGTCAAATATTTTTATACCACATATAATATAGACAGCATATTTATAAACTATAAATTTAACCATGGATTGTTAGTTTTACTCTAAATGAATAATATATCCTTGCAGTACTTTCAGTGTATATTGATACCACAGTATACAAATCATATATATAAAAATATATATATTATTTTTTCCTAGTAAGGAAGCATTTAACTTTCAGTGGAGCAACTGTCCATAAGAAATAGATGTTTTGATCATTGGAAGGTGTTCCCTTGCTGTATTAACTGCTCATGATTTGTGTTAGGTAAAGCCAGTTTTCTCAGTATGATTTTGACATACCTCCTCTTTTGCGTGGTGTGAGTTTAATACTTTGGTATTAACCGCTGTGAATGTCAAATTTTAAGATGTTCTTAACCAAACCATTTTATATTCACATCTCTATTTTTGTATATTATCTTATTTAGCCCCTTCTCCCTTTAGCTTCACCGTGGTGATTTTGAAAGGGAGAATATATAATCAAGTGACATTATTTGTGTAGGTTGAGGGACAACCTAGGATATTATTAACTCCTCTTTGACTCCAGTGCAGTGTTCTGAATTTTCTTTGACTGTAGCGGAGCTCACAGTATACCCGATTGTAGATGGCATTATGCATTTGCACCTTCTGTTGACATTAAATCCACGTTGAAGGTGCTCGATGCCTTCAAAGGCTGGACCTCTGAATCTTCTCTCTCAAAATAAAGGCTTCTGCATTCTTAGCCTTTGGGCATATTATGGATGGAATAACCGTTCAGAGGTGCCATTTGGCTTTCATTGTTCTCTGTTGTTTGTTTCCCATCCAGTTTTAACTAAGCGAAATAATCTGAAAATGTGGTATGGGCTTTAATTCATACTGTTGACAGAATGAGTGACAAATAATCTTGCTAGTGCTGCCGCTCTTCTGCGTACTGGAGCCTTGTTTTGTTTCAGCTCCAAGGAAAATCATGGCATTTGGAATCCAGCTATAAAAAAGGGTCTTTCTTGTAGTCAAAGATACCTGAGAGAACTTTAAAAAGCCTGGATGGACTCCAGGCTACTACCGCTGATCTCTGGATCTGGTGCGCTGAGAATTTGCACAGCTTCATTCTAGGTATCTAGGAGTTGTGGTAGCTGTTCTTCTGGCTCTTCCTTGTTGGTGAAGAAGCTTGTTTGTGTTCTCCAGCAGGATGGATGTTGAGGGTCTTGTGAACTATAAGGGAACTCGAAACCATTTATATGAAGGGGGGGAGGGTGGGTGTGCTGGGTTGGGGGGGTGTTGAGGCTGGCATGCCGATGAGAATAGAAACTTCTCTGTTGTTTACATTTTTTCACGTGCAGCATTCCGTGTGGGGTTCACATGTGGAAACTTGCACTAATGAACTCAGAAGAATATTGCATTGTTGTATCTCAGTCCAAGTGCTTGTACTGCGATGGCAATGGTCTCTTCTTGCAAAATGCTTTTTTCAGTGTGCCAATTTCTGTTTGAAAAACTCTCGAGGTAGTTAAGCTTAAGGCGTGGTATCCTCTTTCTGGTGCAGTTGCACTGCTTCACTGAAGGTTCCTTTTTGAGGGCACTTCCTGGAGGTAAATTGTGTGTTAATTACAGTGAAAGGGTTCTTTGGAAGAGAGAAGTTCTCTGCATGTGAGCCGCGCTGCCTGAGTTCTGTGCTAGTTTACATCCACACATAGCTCAGTTGAAGTCAATGGGGTGGATGTGTAATTTAGTGTAGAATTTGATCAAGTCTTTTTGATAAGTACATCTCACTTTGTGCACCAGATATTTTGATCTGCCTCTGGGACATTCATGTGAAGATCAGGAAAGTGGACAGACTATGTTTTTTCCACTGAAGATGACCAGCATAAGGAGCAGGCTGTTTCTTGTCTGGATTAACCAAAGAATTTATTTAGTGGGAAGCTGTGATCTGCCTTTGCATGTACATGTATTTTTCCAGTAAATCTAGAGTAAAATTTAGAATGAGTTGTTCATCTGTGAAGTTCCTCTTAGCCAGATATCCAAACTGCAAAAGCATTGATGCAACTAGTATGTGCACCTGACTGAATCCCGGTGGATAAACCGTAGACTGCTTGAACATTGAGACTGAACAATTCTCTCTGTTCTTCTCTAGTTATGATTAATACTCTCTCCCCTCAGTCAGGATCGTGCTTTCTGCTGCTTCTCAAGTTGACTGAGATATTAGGACTCTAGGTAACATGCATGTCAATTCAGGAGATAGCTGAAGTGGATGTGTAGCATTGACATTAAAGTGGACGCAAAGTGGATGTCAATGAAACTGCTCATAGTCTTTAAGCCACACACAAATGGCCTGATCTTACAGCATCAGACGCGTATAAATTGGTGTATTTAACACAACTGTATTAAATGTGCAGTTTTTTCTCTAGACACCTGGTAAGTGTTCATAGCTGAATGTCTGGGCATGGAAATAGCTGGCGTGCTGAATCAGGAAGGGGACAGTCCTTTCCAGTTTAAAAAATAAATAAACGGACATTACAGCATAAAGTTTGTTGAAAATTAGCCTTTGCATGTTCATCAGGAGCTTTGCATGTTTAAATGGCAATACGATACCTAATACTGCCTCTTAAAATTATACCTGCCATGTCATACTGCACACATTTTGTACCTTCCTTTGGAACACTCACTATTTTTCCACAGCTTTCGGATACCGAGATATTTATTGAAAGAACTTAGGGTAAAAGGAACATGCATATAACATTTGCATTTGAAATAAAGAATGGTTTCCATGAATATAAATTCATGCAACCTGTACATACATTAAATGGAATATTCACATTAATGCAAAACATGCACATGAGCCAGTTTATATCAAAGGATTCATTTTGCTGTGAGAGTTGTAACTTTCAGTATTGTAAATTCCAGATTACCGTCATAACATTTCTCCCATGCGCATGTACAAGTATATGTATGCAGGTACACGTATCTTTGATAATGTGAATTTACCCAAAGCTCATCATTTTCTTGTGCTTGCATACACATTCACAGACCCACATTGGCAGATTTGGCTTTGCTGCCTTTCAAAGTGCTAATGCTGGGTACTGTCATGCTGTCTCATGTAAGCTGGACTTCTTTTGTCTAGGTTGCAGGACAGACAGCAGATTACTTGCTACTTTAAACCTTGAATAATTAATGCTATGTCATGCCAGATAGGAGAGGAAGCGCATTTTTGATACCGTTCCATTACTTCTGGAGTCCATTTTGCAGATGAGTAAAACTCCTCTGTTTTCTGTAAGTACATACAAATCAATCTGTTGTAGTAATTATGAAGAAAAACACACCCAAACTGCTTGATATGGCAGTTGGTACAATCCACTGCAAGAGAAGGAGCAGGCAGAAAATCCCTATTTATTGCATTAATGGGCTTTGGCCATTTTGGTGGTTTTCTGGTCTCTGGTTTGTGCATCGCTTCTCTATTTATTATATCTGATTCTCTAGAAATGATTTGATTTGTGAGTCTTAAACACAGATTCATTCATTTTACTTTAAACCAGTTAAGCCTGTCTTAAGAGAAAGAAAAGACCACTGTCTCGAGTATTGAGTATTTCCATTCTTTATTGCTTGGGAAATCTCCTTGAATTAATTGATTACCACCATTCTAGAGGGAACTGCTTGAGCTACAGAACTCCCTGGTCATGCATGCTGCTGAACCAAATGACTGCTTCAAAATATCTCTAAAACGTTATCAATCACTCTCTTCCTGAAGTATTTGTCTTGAGTGTGTTTGCCACACATCATTGTTATGGACAGAATCTGCTTTTGAATGTGTACTGTGCATGTAGCAGATCATTATTTATACAACAAAAAATAGCTGGCTCATTGGGTGCAAAAATAACTACAACATTGTTATTCAGAAATTGCTTTCGTAGCCATGCTTTTTAAATTGCATTGTGATGGGGTTATTGCTTGAAAACTGACCTTTAACATAATTGGCAGGTGACAAATGCACCCTGAAAATAAGTTAGGAATGACCTAACAGCTTGAAAATAGGTACAAAACATTCCATTTCTTTCCAAAAGAAGTAAAATAAAGTACCATAGTGATCCAAATGAGCGATTTTCTTTTCATTTTTAAAAAGGCAGATCCGTGGTTGACACTAGCCTAACATTTATAGGGACTGGGTGATCCACTCCAAAACCACACGGAGCAGAGTAAGTGAACTGTCCGTATTAGATTCAAAAGTGCTACTGTCTTAATGGCATGCACGATTGTTATGATAAAACTGTTGGAGAGCAGTTTTGTTCCCCTCTTTTCAATGAACAAGGAGCAGCTTTGAAGTCCTGATTAAAATGGCTGTAGCCTTAAGCCAGGCAGTTAAAAGTTAGCCAGGGAAAATGAAAGTATCTTTTTGTAAAGAGGATACCACCAGGTTTAAGCTGAACTAGCCTTGTTTGCAAGTGAAGGATCTGGTGCTGCTTTCAGATTTTTAATCTTGTTTTTGTTTTGTTTGTTCTTTTTTTGTAAGCTTTAATCACTGTTTGTCATTGTCTTAAAGCCAGCTGGTGTCTCTTGTTCATCAACTTTGGTACGATGGTGCTTTGCAAGGATGTATTTATATTATAATGACCAACATTTGGTCAGCCCCATTCACTAACTTTTTTTTTGTAAAATAAAGTGCTTTACTTGTAAGGTGTATATAAACCTTGTACAAAAATCCTTTCCAATTATTACTATAAACTGAGTTGTAACAAATGAAATGTTGATTTTTATAATAAAACTAAGAGTGAAAAAAGAGAGGTACTTCTCTTTTTATTTCAGTGTCTAGAGGAAAGGTAATTTAAGGTGAAAGTCCATGAGCGTCTTTGCTCTCTGTAGAAGCCAGAATGTGTTCAACTTTCTGATGCTGTAGGCAGACTCTGCAAACACAGATGCATTTGCATGAAACGCATACTTGACTTCAAGCAGTTCTGTTGATCTCCATGATTTTTTATGGCAACTAGATACATTTTAAAGCAAACTCTTCATTATTGATCACTTAGATTGGTTTACTGGATAATACGAACCACAGAATTTTACCAAGGAAATCCTTATCACACTAGAGGTACATGATGGTTATTTTGAGACTGCTGATCTTTAAATCTGTATCTAAATGTTTGCAAGGAGAGTACTGCAAGGAGAGAGGTTTTTTTCAGTGTTAATTTTAAAATGTGAAAAAAAACCACACACCCAAACCCACAATCCTATCACTGTAACAAGAATTAGATAGGAAGCAGTTTTGAATTTATAAGCTCAGCACAGGAGTTCCCACTCCACTTGCGTCCACTAGTTGAGAGCACGATATGGCTTTGTATTAGTGTGGATCTGGCTATGCGAATATTCTTATGTTACATCTTCAGTTCTTCTACCTGGAGGCAAAGACAAGCCACATATCACTGTCTGTATCAGTAAAACAAGGCCTACATCTATCAGTCTCACAAAACATTGAAAAAAAAAAAAAAAAGTGCTACTCTGATCATGTGCCATGCTTTTTATTTCAAGGTGCTGTTTTCATTCTACCTTGGAAAATGAGCCATTACACTGGAGCAGATGGATGTCATGTTCCTCTCTCATAGTGCCAGTTGTGAATTGCTGTGGAGCTACAACAGAAGGCTCACCAGCTCTTTCTTTCTTTTTTTTTTTCTTTAAACAGCAGTGGCTACCTTTCTACAGAGTCAATGCTATTACAATAAGGTAGAAGTCTGTATAGCGTTCATGTTGTTTTGGATTTCCTGAATCGTAGTCTTTACCAGATACAGCTGTGAAACATCAGGGTGCATCTCATGTAGTTCTCCAAAGTGCATACCTGAGAGGCAGTATGGACAGACACCAGAAAGAGCAGGATCAGCCCCATCATTGAGCCGCTTGAGTTAAGTGTTGAAAAAACAATACTTTTTAGAGGGACAGTGTAGATCAGGAAACAAAAGCAAGTTGTGTTCCAGCTGCAGCTCTACTGTGACTTCTCCATGCAAGTTGCAAAGGCCTCCAGAGGTAGCAGAACTGGTGAAATCATGTTTACTAGGCACCAAGGCACAGTAAGGGACACTGAGGTAATTTTCATCATTTAAAAAACATTCTCTTCATGTCTTATAAAGGACAACTTGGAAGTCTGAAAATAATTGATTTCCTTTGCGTGATTGTCTTTCCTTGCACGTGTACGCACTAGCAGAGGTGACTGCAAGTGCTGGAATCCTGCCATTCATTTCATATTAGAGGAAGGATAAAACACTGCAGCTTTGTTTTGGTAGGGGGAAGAGGGGAGAATGTTGCTTTAAGAGCATAAAAGACGAGATTTTTTGGATCCACCAATATTGGCAGCACTTCCCCAAGAAGAAGGTAAGAATGCAAAATCACATGCTTGTTCCTGGAGGGGAACTGCTGAACATGTTTAACCTGTTCTCACTAAGGAAATTTTGCAGCTAGCTGAGAAAGGTTTACATGGCAATCAATGCATGTTTGGTAGAACTGCCTGCCGAAAAGCGGGCACCTGACAAGGGAAATTTTGCTGTGAATCAAATCTGCTGTCAAATTACAGTTTATAGGAAAGCCTGCAGCAGCTGTTCCTGCATCCCTTTCCCTGGTGCATCAGGTTGGGAATATAACACACGTTGCTGGGCTTAGTGACTTTAAAACAAAAAAGTGAAAACAACAACAAACTGTTTCCCCTGCAGAAACTGTGTGTTGGTAAACAAACTTTGCCTTGCCCAGCCTATACCCTTGTTCACCACAAGATCTGTGATGGCAGCTAAATGCAAACTGCCTGCTTATAGGAAAGATTGTGAGCAGCCAGCCCTCTCCTGCTTGCACCCTCTGTTGCATAAAGAAACTGCTTAGCGGGAAAATGTCTGTTGTCTTGGGTTTTCTAGCTTGGTGTGGCACAGCTGTGAACTTTGTTTCAACACCTAGATACCTTTTTCGTGAATTGAAGGGGAATGCTCTGCAGAAACTACAGAGATTGCTTGTCTGAGGATTTGTGAAGAATATCATTTGGGTCTGAGGCAACGGAAAGATTTTATGTGGTAAGTGTTCTGTATTTGCCAGTCTTGCCAGAAAATCTTAGCCCTGTCTCCTTGCCAAGAAGCTGATAGCCATCTGATAGCCGCGGAACACAAGGCTAGAGAGGCATGACTAAGTGACCCACCACCAAGCTCCCCCTGCATTGCCCAAAGAAACATTTTTCAAACAACTGATGATCCCTGCTGGTGGTTTGCTGAGTAAAGGGGTATAGGCAGCTCTGACGGCCCAGGGGGGCCAGGAGCTTGTGGTAAAGCATCCCAGGAGGAAAGCTTGGGAGCCTTCACCTGCAGCTCTTGAGCTGCAACAGCTGCTCCCAATTTTCTAGGCCAGTGCCACTTGCAGGGAGAGAGTCCTTGGAAAACGCTGCACATCGGAGATGGGCTGAGAGGACAGATGTGGCTGGAAGGATGGTGGGGAGAGGAGAGGCATGATAAGGGTGCAGCATTTGCGCTCCAGGCTCCTCATTCCTCTCCGAGGATGTGCATGAAGGGGGATTAGGAACTCTTAGAAACACAGAAAAAATGAATAAAGGATTCGGGGCATATGGTAGGAAGGGAATTGGGGGCATGTGGCAACAAGAATAGAGGATAATGTTATTGGTGGCTTTCTGACAGTGGGAAGATTCAGCTCCTCAGCATTGCTGTAAGAATGGCGCGACTCATTGGCATGGTAGGAACCTCAGGGGGAATAAGCCGGGAAGGGTGGAGAAAGCAACAGATTGAGCAGTTCAGGGCAAAGAGCCAGAGGAGTCTGGCAGAAAAGAAGGGAGTCCTGTGTTTCCTGTACCCTGTCTGTGCTAGGAATGAAATAATCTCTAAGGGGCCTGAGTCCTGTGGGGCCAGAGGAGATGATTTAACAGAGACCCTTCCCACCATCCCACTTGTACCTCCAGTATGATAGCAGGGAGTAGAAGATGAATACAGAAACATAAACACCCCCTTGTGCCTCCTCCACATCTAGGTATGGGAGGAGAGTGGAGCATAAGGGGCACGCTGAAGCAGTCGAGAGCATTCCCTTGCATTCACATGCATGGCTGGTCACCTCCCAACATTTTCCTCAGGTTTCTTTCCCTTAAAAACAAAGAAAAACCAGTTGAGGAACCCAATTAAATAACTCCTGTCTTCTAGCTTTATCATCATGTGCAAAATCCATCTGTTCTTTGAGCTAGATGTATTTTACACAGCTGCTGTCTGCCTAATGTCACAGCAGAAAACAGAATAACAAAAGGCAAGGTATGGATGAGATGAGGCTCGGTAAGAGTTATGTCAGTAAATCGCTCCAGTCGAGAATGTCTTTTCAGTGTATGCGACTGTTTTATTTTGGGCCATGTGGCAGCTGTGAGACTGGGATGAGGACCATGGGAGAAGGGCATTTTCACTACACAGCTTGGGACTAGATCAGGAAATATAAATTAAAACAGTATAATAAAATTAGGGGAAAACTGTAGCTAGAGCCAAAGCTGGACATTGCTCTGAGCATAGAGCCTGAGATGGGCAAATGAAGAGCTCATGGCCTGAAGGGAATAAAGAGGGGAAAGGAGAGTCACCGACTGCATGGCAGGGGTGGAAGAGGAAGATATCAGGGTTGAAGAGGTTCCACGCTGGGTGAGTCCTTACAGAGACTTTGGTCACTGTGAAGACCTACACTGTGACTTTGGAGATGTGCTTCATTTCTCTGTGTCTCTGTTTGATCTTTTAAGAAGGAAAACAGCCCTGAAACTGAGGCTCTTCTGGAGTGAAGCCAGAGAAACAACACCCCCATGCCACTGGCTTCCCCTCCATCACCCGGGCAAAGGTACCTGCACGTGGAGTGAGAGGGAAAGGCACCGCTGAGGGAACCAGTGGCACTTTGGTGAGATAAGCTGTTTGCTGTTCAGGTCTTTCTGGATCATCTGTGTTTGGCTCCCAGTAAGCCAGCTGCACTTCTCTTGTCCCAAAGAGTGGAGCAATGGTGAGGGTGGTGAGGCATTGGCACAGGTTGCCCAGAGAGGTTTTGGATGCCCCATCCCTGGAGGTGTTCAAGGCCCGGCTGGATGGGGCTTTAGGCAACCTGATCTAGTGGGAGGTGTCCCTGCCTATGGCAGAGGGGTGGAACTAGATGGTCTTTAAGGTCCCTTCCAACCCAAACCATTCTGACTCTATGAAACTAGCATCATGATTTGATGAGGTACAAAACATTGCTGCTCTGGGCCACTTTGCCTTCCTCTTCTGATGTGAGACTGAAAGAACTTCCTGGTGGGCATCATCCTTCTTGTATACTGCCCTGACTGCATTTTCTGGCATTAAATGCTCAAGACACTACTGCGCTAGCAAAAGTTATCAGTTTTCACAGTCTGGGGCTGGCTGGAGGGCAGCAGGCAACAAGATCATGATGAGGAATATGGGCAAGGTGTCAAGAATCAGCTCCAACATTCTTGCCTTGGCAGGGGCATCTACCCCCCATGGCCCTGGCTGGCCCCGATGCCGAATCTCACTCAGACTTGTTGACGCTCGTGGAAAGTGTTATAAAAATCTCATGTGAGCTGTGCTTATGTACTGCCTGCTTCCTGTGTTTCACCTCCCCTGGTTCTTATTACATGGAGTACCTAATGAAAACCAGATCTTCGCCTCCTAGGGCATTTAATACGCTTTTGTGCCTCATTCCTTAACTGAGGCAGCCATTGTCCTTGCTGTGAAATCACAATTGGCTGCTGTGGAAATGAGCATGGTGTTGCTAACACACTTATTTGGCTTCAGGTGAGCAGCAAGCAGCAGGTGAACCCTGGAGATAAAGATCCAGATTTTATGCAAATACACCCTGCATTGAAAAGCCAAGGGAGAAAAGAGCAGAAAATAACCCCTACAGTGGACAGGAGGAGAATATGTAAACTAATTTTTTATTAAAATTGCTCATGAGGCAACAGACACTTAACAAAAATCTCTGGTGTATTTTTCCTAACTGAACCTTTTTCAAGCATTCTCTTTTTGCTGGAAACAGTAATTCCTCCCTTGATGCCACTTTCTTCTTTCCATCATGTGCTTTGAGAAGTTCTGTGGCTGCAGTATTGCTGTGCCAATTGCCGAACCTGGTGGTGGTGGTGTTGCTCTGAAGCACAGCTGTTAGGGATGAATTACTTTATGGAAGAAAAACACTTTCAGATGCTTCTAATAAAATGTTGTTCCATGAGCAGCACTAATAATGAAGGCTGATTTATTTTTTAAAAAAATGTGCTCCTCTCTCCACTCCTTGCAGTGCAATGCCCTTATGTCCTCTCCATGCTGTCTCTCTCTGATGCCCACCTCTCCAAAACCCTTCAGCCCCTTCCCTCATCCCCCTTGGTGTGCAGAAGGTAGCAGCGCATCCAGCCCTGAAGGCTGATCACCGCCAGTCCTAAGGTGCTCCTCAGCAGCCAGATCAGCCTCACCTGCTGGATGAGGGACAAGGTCCACCTGTCCCACCTGGCGTGGGTCAGCTCTGGCTTTCACAAGTGTGAGGAGCAAGACTTGCAGGGAGGGAGGGAGAAGGCTGGAGGTGACCTTGATATAGCACCAGAAGATGTTCCTGCAGTGGTGTTAGGGAAGAATAATGAATGCCAGAGTTATGGTGAAGTGCGTGGGGAGACCAGTGTACATGCGAGGGGCTGTCGAGTGGTTTCCTGTCAAAGTGGAAAGCCCAGCAGCACTTCTCTGCAGGCCTTCCCATATCCTTGCATCCTGGGGTGTCCTAAACAGCTGGACCAAAGAGCTGAAATTAAGCTTGAGGAAATAAACAACAAACAGGAGTGATATGTGCGAGCTGGGGCTGGGTTACTGGGCTAATGATGGGACCCTGAAGGCTCCTTTCAGGAATTGGTCTTGTATTTACCATTACCTTCCAAAGATGCAGAATAGCAAGATAGGTTGGTGCTTACAAGTGAAGGTGAAATAGGAAAGGCCATTCCTTAAATTTTTTTAAGGATGGGAAGGGATACTGATGTTTCATCCATTGACATCCTTCTGTCTCTGTAAAAGAGACAAGAAATGCTCAGAAGCCTGAAGTTAGACAGAAGTGTGGGCTGGTCCTGAAGCCAGCACCTGAGAGAAAACTCTTTGGTGGATGGCACAGGATGAGTTGCTCTTGCTTTTTTCACATCTCTGTAGAAAACACAGAAATATCTGTTAGCACAGGGTGAATAGGTGGGAAAGAGAGACGTTTTTTGTTGCTGCTTCAAGACACTTGGCCCCTTTTACCATGTGGGTGTTTTTTCTCCTCATATGATGTTTGAATCATCCTTCAGCTTTACATGACTCCAAAAAAAAGAGAACCAAGAAGACAGACAAGAGACATGATCCTCATGTCCCCATTGTTCGTTTCCTTGAATTTATTTTATGATAGCAATAAAACCTATCTCTTCCCATGACTGTAAAAGGCAACAGGCAAAGCACCTGTAGGACTAACAGGGCTTGGTGATTCAGATTCATAATTTACTGCAGGCTCTCTGAGGCCTCCAACATTTGTTTTCAATTATCTGGCATTTGTCTTGCTGGTGTGCACAATTAGCTGCTGTAACCAGGTATGGAGTGCATTTGGTCTCCTGACTCTAGCATGTCACTAGGAGCCAACTTGGAGTAATGAAAAAGATCATTTCAGAGAAAGTTGTTGTTTTGTTGTTGTTGGTTTTTGTTTTTGTTGTTGTTGTTGGGTGGGGGTGTTGGCAAGATATTTTTCTTTATTGTGTAGCTGCATGAGACCACTTCAAATTTGAAATGATCCCTGGACTGTTCTATTCCTGTTATTTTGTGACATACTTGAGTTTGGGGAAAAATAAAAAAGCGTCATGAGCAAGGATTATATTAAATACGAAGATCCCTCTCTTCTGTCCAAAGGTGCTTTGCTGCTTGTAAGTCTAAAAGTCCTTAGGAGGAATTGAATTCCACATACATCATCAAGAGTAAGAATCTACTTGTCTCTCTCCATTACTGCTGCATTACAACTGCTATATTAGTTTTATATTTAATGATTTCTACATCTGTTTCTTCCAGACAGAATAGATTTAGTGATCTGATGCATCTTTTGCATCTTTGTGGTTTTTCTTATATGAACCTAAAAGAGCTTGATACTCTATTTGTAATTACAACTGCCTCTACTATTTTCAGTGCAATTTTTTTCAAGAAAAAACCACAGATACTGGATTTTTGGTTTTCTGCATGGTTTTATTTCAGTATGCACACAAAGAAGCTGACAACCCATCATTCTTGTCTTCTTGGGAACAACTACAGCAAAATGTTCAATGTTGTAATAGCTGTGAGAGAAGCAATCTTCATCTGTCCTTGGGCTGCTAGAAAGAGAGACCCTGCGGCTAGAAGGTAATTAGCTGACTTGTTTTTCAGCTGAGATGCTTGATAAGGTTTGTTCCAAATCCTCCAAAACGAACTGCAAACTCATGTGCATAGTATTAAGAGCAAATTTGTTGCCATAGTGGTTTTCAGCTTGCTTTGCTTGAGTCACTATCTGAAGATAAAATAAAATGACAATTTCCAACCCTTTCTTTTGAAAACCTTTAGTAGTAGTGGGGGAAGTGGGGTGTTTAATGCCAGTGATTACAGTGTTTTGTAGGTTTCCCTGCTCCTTTTCCCCATGTGAAAGACCCTGATCTACAGGTCCACAAGGATGTATCTGCATAAGCCTATTGCTGTGTCCTGTCCAAGAGAAAGCAGTCTCAACCCATAACTGCCCATAACTTGCTGTTCACACCACTGGGTACATGAGACATGGCCCAGGATGAGATGCTGAGTATCACTCTTAAGGGGCCCACTGGTAAGCAAAGAGGATAAGCAGTTTGCTTAGTAGCATTTGAGGGAGCTGGGAAGAGAGACATTCCGGGCCACCCCCGTCAGAGGAAAATACAGTTTGTGAATCCTAAACCCTTTTTCAAGAGCAGAGAGTAAAAAAGCAAACTTAGTCTTCAAAGTGATTGTGAGTCAGTCCCCTTCAAAGCATTTCCATGGATTTCTTGAAGTTTCTTTCCAGTGTGTATTCCAAACGTTTTTGTGGGGATGATAAATTCTTCCTGTCTCACATTTAGTTTTGGTCCATCAAACTGGCTCTCATTTTGGTTTTTCTTCTGGCACTAAAGGCTAATTTGCCTCCTTTAATTGAATGCAGAAACTGCATCTAACATGACAGCCACTACCCACTCAATAATGGGATATTGTCTTTCCTGACTCGCACTCGCCTTAATTAAAAGCAGAGAGCTGACCTCAGCGCTGAACTCTGCCCTATTCCTTGCTAATGCTTTTACACATCACTTCACGCTAAGGCCCAACAGAGCACATACAATGTCCTGGCTGGCCAGCACTGTTTGTTTGTTTGGTGTTGCTGTAAGAGCTGGTTTCACGTCGTTCACAGGAGGTGGCTGGTGGCTGCAGCAGAGCTGCCTGCAGCCCCTGGCTGCTCCTGACTGGCAGGACAGGCAGAGGTGGTGGGTGGCACTGGTGGGCTTGGCTGCTCGAAACAGGAGCCGGTTTGGGCTGGGCGGATGCTTCCACCACCACGACACACATTTCACGGTGCTTGGAGTCAGGTGTTGAAATTTTAAGTTATTTATTTATTTATTTATTTTAACCTGTGTCCTTTTATCACTAAATCTGGGATGTCACCATGGGTGCCAATGTCCTCATCACTTGATCTAAGCCTCCTTGGTCAGTAACCTTCACAGTTTTCTTTGTGAGCTGGGAGAGCACAGTGATAACCACCCCGGACTGGCCACAGACCAAATTCTGTCCCATATTTCCATCATAATTGCCCAAGTATCCCAGACTGGGGGGATGCCTTTATCCGGATGGATGTGAAAGAGTGGCTGAAGGGGCTCTCTCTGCAGAGCCAATGAAAGCAGCAGGACAGGCTATGAAGAGAAGTGCTGGCGAATGCTTCCCACTCCTTTGGAAAGAGCTGACCTTTCCTTGTGCAAGTGCTGGCTAGGAAAAGAAACACACGGACATCATCTGTCCGTGCACAGTGTGTTTTTGTTGTAATTTTTTGACAGAGAAGTGATAGATCAGTGCAATGGGACACATCTCTGCTAAGGACACCTCGTCTCTAAATTACACCAGTATTTTTCAGCACTCTGTGGTTTTTACATAATATTCAGCATTTTGCTTAGTCCAGCTCCTGGGAGGGTGGGATTGGAGAGCTCAGCTTTCAGCTTAAAACCTTCGCTCTCCTGCTCCTGGAGAGAAAGTAACAATGGGAACTACCTTTACCTGAAAGGATAAAAAGCAGAAGGCGAATATGACGCGCAGCCTCCACAACCATTTTGAAAACCCTCGAACACCACCTGAGGGGGTTAATCTTTCAGGGCTTTTCTGGAAGAGGCTGAGGAGCTACCTCAGGGCTTTTTGATGTTGGGATTGGCAACGCAAAGCGCAAGACATGGTTGCTGTTAACAGCCTTCTACAGCTTTGCCAGAGGAGGTCCATCACAAGGCCCCCCTCATCTTTTCTCTGATGCTTAAAACGATGGCATTGCCTGAAGCAACTCTTGTATCCCCTACTCCACAGGAAATCTTTGCTAATGGTTCATGCTAAATAACACCAGAGAGCAGTACTTGCTGCATTTACCTCATACCATGACTTCTTGGCCACTTGCTTGCAAGCACACCATGATCCTTCTCATCACCTTAGTTTTCCTGTATCCTTGTATGGTCCAGCCCACTGCCACTGGTTCCAGAGCCTTGACCCACCTGATTTTTATTTCACTACAGGCATTCACATTGAACATTTAGGTGCCACCAACACCACCAAAGACTTCCTTCAGGCCTTGCTTAACACAAAAAATTCCCATGCTTGCCTACATTTCTGCCACTAGATGTGATCAGAGCCCTCTGTATGAGTGATGCTAAGCTGCTTGGTATGCCTCTCCTCTTGCCTGTCTAGCCAACAGGACCAACCTAGCAAGTGTTCCTCTGGAGACACCATTTCAGGCTTTGGGGGGTACAGAGGGGGACAATAAGCCCCACTCCAAGTGGTAGCGTTATCCACATCTACAGTGGTTAGAACAGCTAGCTGGCATGCAAGAAAATGTGGGTTCAGATCCCTAGGGAAGACTGTAACCCAAATTTTCCACTGCAGTGCTGTGAGTAATGAGTATTTGAAGCAGAGCCACTGCAGTGGCAGACAGAAAGTTCCACTTCTGGTATTTAACTTCCAAAAAACCTAGATTCCTTCTCTCTCCAGCATCTTCTAGTGATGAACTCATCTGGTTTTGCATTAGCATGCCAGCTTTGCCTGGAAAGCATCTGAGTTTACCCCTAGTGCAGAGGTAAGAACCAGGTTTGCCATGCATCTGCCAAAAGGGATGCTGTCTGGAGGTGTAGGGATGGGATCAGGAAAGCCAAGGCACAGATGGAGCTGAACTTGGCAAGGGATGCAAACAATAGCAAGAAGGCGTTCTATAGATACATAGGTCAGAAAAGAAAGGCTAAGGAGAGTGTACCCCCTCTGATAAATAAGAAGGGAGAACTGGCAATAACTGACATGCAGCAGGCTGAGGTACTCAACAAGTTCTTTGCCTTGGTCTTCGCTGTCAGTCAGGCTTCAAATGTCTCTCAGGTCCCAGAACCTCTAGGTGGGGGCTGGGGGAGCAAAGTCCCTCCCACTGTAAGCAAAGAGCAGGTTCAAGACCACCTGCTGAAACTGAACAGGTACAAGTCTATGGGGTCCAATGACATGCATCTCAGGGTCCTGAGGGAACTGGCTGATGTAGTTGCCAAGCCAATCTCCATCAGATTTGAGAAGTCCTGGCAGACAGAATAAGTCCCCCATGACTGGAAAAAAGGAAACATCACTCCCATTTTCAAAAAGGGTAGAAAGGAAGACCCGGGGAACCACAGACTGGCGAGCCTCACCTCTGTGCCTGGGAAGATCATGGAGCAGATCCTCCTGGAAGCTATGTTAAGGCACATGCAAGACAAAGAGGTGATTCAGGACAGCCAGCATGGCTTCACCAAGGGCAAATTGTGCCTGGCCAGTCTGGTGGCCTTCTATGCTGGAGTGACTGCATCAGTTGACAAGGGAAGACTGACTGATGTCATTTGTCTGGACTTCTGTAAGGCCTTTGACATGGTCCCACATGACATCCTTATCTCTAAATTGGAGAGATGTGGTTTTGAAGGGTAGACTATTTGCTGGATAAGGAATTGGCTGGATAGCTGCAGCCAGAGAGTTGTAGTCAATGGCTCTATGTCCGAGTGGAGGCTGGTGATGAGTGATGTCCCTCAGGGGTCCATCTTGGGACCAGTGCTGTTTAATATCTTTATTAATGACATAGACACCGGGATGGAGTGCACCCTCAGCAAGTTTGCAGATGACACCAAGCTGAGTGGCGCAGTTGATACACCAGAAGGGAGGGATGCCATCCAAAGGGATTGATTGGTGGGCCCATGTGAACCTAATGAGGTTCAACAAGTCCAAGTGCAAGCTGCTGCACCTTAGTCAGGGCAATCCCAGACATGAGAACAGACTGGGAGAAGAACTCACAGAGAGGAGACCTGTGGAGAAGGACTTGGGGGTTCTGGTGGACGAGAAGCTCGACATGAGCCAGCAGTGTGCACTCGCAGCCCAGAAGGCCAACTGTATCCTGGGCTGCATCAAAAGAAGCATGACCAGCAGGTGGAGGGAGGTGACTGTCTCCCTCTACTCTACCCTCGTGAGGCCCCATCTGGAGTGCTGCATCCAGGTCTGGGGCCCACAGCACAAGAAAGGGGTGGACCTGTTGGAATGGGTCCAGAGGAGGGCCACGAAGATGAGCAGAGGACTGGAGCACCTCTCCTATCAAGAAAGGCTGAGAGAGCTGAGGTTGTACAGCCTGGAGAAGAGAAGGCTCTGGGGACCTCATTGCAGCCTTTCAGTACTTGAAGGGGGCTTATAAGAAAGTTGGAGAGGGGCTCTTTGCATGGGAAGATGGTGATAGAACAAACGGGAATGGTTTTAAACTAAAAGAGGGGAGATTTAGATTGGATGTTAGGAGAAAGTTCTTTACTCAGAGGGTGGTGAGGCACTGGAACAGGTTGCCCAGGGAAGTTGTGGATGCCCCTGGAGGTGTTCAAGGCCAGGTTAGATGTGGCCCTGAGCAACCTGATCTAGTGGGTGGCATCCCTGCCCATGGCAGGGGGGTTGGAACTAGAAGGTCCCTTCCAACTCAAGCCATTCTGTGATTCTATGATTCTAAGAGTGACCCTGGGACAGAAAGATGAGGGGAAGACTATCGTGAGAGTCAGCATAGAGAATGTATGAGTCAGCAAAGATGCTGACTTCAGCAAGAAATCTTTTTGCAACCCATCATTTCTACCACCCCAGGCAGGAAAACACGTTGTTTCTGCATCCGCACAGCAAAAAGCTTTCTGCTCTGACTGCAGCAGATATGCAGTGGAGAAAGTAATGGGATAAAGGAGAAAAGTTCTCTGTTTGTTGACTAGGGTGGATTGCAGTAGCTCCAATCCAAGAACATCTCCTAGCCCCATCCCACATCCTGCTGTGCTAGGTATCATGCAACAGTGCTAGAGTTTCTCTCTCCCTTCCAGAGTTTACACCATCCCTGGCAAGAGCATCACAGATAACATACAAGCAAGGCTTTAATGTTTTCTGCTTGGTTCTCGCCCTTCACTCACACTGCAACGCCCCAGCTGTGAACTTTTCACCCTGAACTTGAGCCTTTTTAGCAGACAAGTCATAGACTGTAAATCCACCTTTCAGACAATGGTATCTGTTGAATTATTCCCCTCATTGCTTTGCTGCAATTCATTTTCTGTCAACCTGCCGTATACTGAAATGTATGTGTTGGGAGCATGCTCTTCACCTGTGGGAAGGAGAGAAAGGAGACTCAATTCTAAAAGGATGGAGACCATGTGAAGTGGTGAGAAGACCCAAGACCTCTCCAGCATGTTTTGGAGAAATACTGAGCACTCACAGCTCTGCCAGCAATTCCTGAGAACTGAAAGAAATCCAGCCCTCTGACAGCCGGAACAAGGTAAGTAATGGAGAAATAAAATGTTTGGTTTTGGGCAAAGGCTCCAGGCTGTTTTCTACTATTTCTGCCTCCTACTGCTTACTCACTGAAGCAAGGGGCGCTGCAACCATAAGCCAGGGCATAGCTCATTTGTATAACATGTGTGCATGTGGGTAGTGGGATCTTCTTATCTGATGCTTTAGCTGCTGCATGGAATGGCAGCCGGAACAGGTTCCATTTGCTGTTGGAGCCCTAGCTCATGGAGGGTGACATTAGGTTGGGACAGCAGCTCCTGGGTGCCAACACAGGCGGCCCCAGTGGATTGACTTGATTTTACACAACCTAGAAGGCAGCTGCAGGATAAAATATATCCTGGCACCACCTGCAGAGGGCTAAACTCTGTCTTTGCAACCTTAATGCACACTGAAATCAGCTTATTTTAAAATTAGGCTACCTCATATAGAAAATAGCTTGATGCTGAGTTGGTTAGATATACAGCAATAAAAGTCCCAAGCAACAGTTCATTTTAACAGTAAACCCCTCTATCTTTACAGTAATACCCATGGCACCAGAGGGTCCTACCACAATATACAGAGAGGTATTTCTTGTGAGATGTTAAACTAAATTGAAGGTATGGACAGCCACCATCCTTCACAACATCCCCTCCACTTCCATACACACCCTAAACACATGCATTTGTACGCCACTAGCTTAGCCACCACAGATTAAAAAAAGACAACAAGGCAAAGACTAGTTGAGCCAGTAGCAGAATTTTGCTAATTAATACCAGCCAGCCACAGGGGCAACAACTTGGTGACCATCCTTGCTGACTACTCTCACTATAAACCAGAGCCATCATTCCAGCAAGAAAGTTACCACAGATCCCTGCCATAAAAGGAGTAGGTTGCTCTTAAAATCTAACTGATGTGGATGACAAATGTTAAGAATGTCTAAATAAGAAACAGCTCACTTGGCTGATTTCCTATGCTGGCCCCTACTGCTACTGAAAAAAGTCCCTCTTAACAACCCAGCGTAAAATAAAAAGCAGCTGAATATCTTTTCTTAGATGGCTAGTTTTCACATTCCCGTTCAAGACAATCTGTCTTGCCGTTGGCTCTGTTCTTGGCATGAAACTGGCCCTGATGTACCAAACTGGGGACAAGAGGCAAGTGTGGGTTTACAGCTGCTAAACCTTCAGCTTAAAAACCACAGTCGCAAACGCAAAATTTGCACCTTCCTAAATAGCAGACTCTTATTCAAGCCAAAATAAAGTGATTTCCACAAGCTAGCACTCAAATAATGGCAAACTGGCGCATGCCAGCAGACCAAGTCTAGTCTTCGCATAATTAAAGTGCAATCACATCTAGTTCTTCAGAGCCAACATCTAGCTATAAAGGATGCTTTAGAAACCTATCGAATTTATATTAAAGCAGAAGCCCTCCAGTGTGAGGAAGGGTACAATGCTGCACAATTTTTTTCATAGGAGAAAGGTGTCAGAGAAAGGGAAGGAAGGAGAAAAGCACCATTTTGAACTTCTGGGCAAGTGCTTGCCTCTCCCCAGATCAACACCACCACCACCCCCCGCGCCCTCCTTGTGGACATCTGAAGTGATCAGAAAGAGTGGATGTTCTTAAAAACTAAGGGAATCTTAGATTTACAGCCTAGAGATATATCAAGTACTAAAGAAGGGAAACAAAGCTTACTCACATCTGTTTTCCCTGTCTTGTTTCACACACACACATGTCCAAACAGCAGCAGTTTGCTATACATAAGTTGAAAGTTTAAGGTTTATTAGAAGAAGACTTGATCTTTTATAGCATTGCATATTTTACCCATCCAGTTAAAATGCTTTTTATCACTTTCATTCAAATTCATGATTTGTTAGTAAGTTCTTCGTGCAATTGACAGTTAACATACTTGTACACATAGAATGAGTACTTGTAGTAGAACTGCATCTTACTGAGAGGCAAAGAGCCTTTTCAGGAAACGTTAACTGTTTGTACCGGAAAATCACAGGAGCAATGCTACAATTTTACAGCTTCAGCAGATGTTCCTAGTTCCCTCTCCATCCACTGAGGATTTGCAGGGGATGGAAATCCAGAAGTCATCACTAAATGGGCCACAAATCAAGCCTCAAAATCATGAACAGTTTCACTGGAACACATTTCTACTGTAGGTGATACACTGTTATTCCTCCCTCTGCCATACCTACAGATTTAAGAACTCTAACCAGATCATTTGTTTTCAACGGCTGAAGGTCCACTTCAGTTTACTGAGAAATCCCTGAGATTACATATAGCATTGAGCTTCTTTTGAATAAGGAGGAAAACTGACACAGTAGGATAAGTTTTAAATTTCTTGGGCAACAAAGCTCGCACAATGCTTGTATCTTCCACCTTAATGGAAAAAACACTACTGTAAAAGTCAACAACTATTGCATTATGCTTTGAAGGGGTTTAAAACAAAAGAATTCAAATTAAAAGCATCTGAAGGTAGATCAGGTCTGTTGTCTTGGGGTAATGGGGAAGGCAATAGAGCAAACAGCCCTCATTAACCTTACTCTGTCCCTTTCAGAAGTATAAAATGGCATCAATACTTTGGAAAATCTATTCAGGGAAAGACAGAGAGAGACAAGACTGGTATTGGTGTGTAGGTATACCTACTAACAAGACACTGTGGGACTGATAACAGATGATACCAGTATGAGCTACACAAAATTGCCAGCACTCATCTTGCTTGGTTGATGGTTGATTACAGTCTGGTGATTCTTGACTGCACGCTGATATTTTCCCACCATTTGCATTTTTACTTAAATCTGCAGGAGTAGTGGCAAGCATCTCTACTCAGAAAGGTACCTGAAATCACTATCCATGGGGCTGAATGCTCCAGAGGAGTTGGAAGTGCCTTCACAGCCACTAAAGAGCACTTCTACATCAATACCAACTTTGAGAAAGTGCTATTGTACCCATCAGCCTTAGCCATATAAAGGTCCAACTTTCCACATAAAAAATAAAAATACTGGCATTGGATTGTGGTAACACCTTGCATGTTCCTTAGCTGAAGGCTCATGCACCCTGAAGAACGAATTCAGTCACAATTATTCTACTTCTTCCTGATCCAGTGAATTCAAAGCCTTCTCCTGTAATAGAGAAAAAAAAAATCTTAAAATTATAAAAGCAATGATGACCCTCATCCTAATTTCAAATCTGCTGAGGTCAGCCAGTTGGTTTCCCAGTAGGATTTCCTGACCACACATGGTATCTGTTCCAATGGACGTACACTGTACAGCACTTCATGAAGCACAAAAGGACTACAATCTCTGTTGCAAGTGCCTCACAACAAAGCCAGGCAAATGAGCTACGAAGAACAGCAGCTCTGCACCACTGCTAGCCAAAGAGCACCTCCCACAACTGACTTTGAAAGTGGTATATGAAGATAAACAGATGCCTTTGTGTATGGAGAGGTCGACATATACCATACCATAAGGGTAGACTGTATGAAGGGCTGAACTGCTATGCTGTCCCCAGAATTTGCCAACAGCAGACTTCTAGGGAGAAGTTTAAGATTAGGTCAAGTGTTTAGTGAAGTTTCCTGCTGTTTCTCCCAGCCTTCAGCTACTTGTATTGGAGAGTCAGACCATGCCAGGAGGAGTGCTTTATATCGAACAGCCCTTCCACGAATGCCTCCTATTGATTTTTGGACCTATGCAAATAAAAACCTTGCAGTATAGAAGATGTCTTGTAGCAAGGAAGTCCACAGCTTAAGTACATACTGTGTTAAAGAATACCTTTTTGGTTTGGTCTGCGTCTGGCCCATGCCAGTTCTGTGAAAGTATGGTACTTCTAGATTATGCATACATCAAGGGAAGTAAAACTCATACCCAGCCCCCCTGGTCACGAATCCATGGACTGAAGTGTTCTTTGAGGTACTTTGATCCAAAGCCCATGATCAGGTTCATAGGATGGTTGTCCACAGCAGTAAGTCTGGTGGCAACTTCCAGTGCAAAGGCAACTTTGGTGCATTGTAGTTGGCCTTCTGTCTCGTTTGTTGAATCTGCTGAGACATCCTCCAGGAACGTATCAGTGACCCTCTCAAAGAACGTGTAGGACAGCATGTCTTTAAAATGCTGATAGAAAGTCTTGTCCTTTTTGAACTGAAAATAAGAATAAGGATTGGTTAAATTGAGCCACTTCTGTTGTAATTGCTTTTTCTATTCCATTGGGAAAGGAGAGCATCTCTAGATAATATATGCAATACAGGCTAACTGTGGTGTTGAATGCAAGAAGAGATGATACACAAACCCTGCACTTCACTGCAAAGCTGTTCCTTCAGGGTCTGGAGGTGGCTCTATGTTTCTGCTTCCAAAAAATCTTCAGTTTTTTTGCATTTGAATAAGACAGGCAGACAGAGAGAATGCAAAACAATTGTGACACTGATATTGAGACCTGCAGGTGAGGAGACAAGGGAATACAGGAGCAGTGGGAGGATGACACTACAGACAAGGTTATGAGAAGTGCTGGCAGCACCTGCTGTCTTCAGCTCCATTTACTCAGTCATGGACTTTGTGACACTTCTTATTTCATCTGGGTAACTCTCTGCTGCCAGAGCAGAGCATGTCCTGCACGTGGGATGATACTGTTATAGAGCAGAACAGGCAGCTAAAGCAGGGCGTTAAGAGGACAAGTACCTCTATTTTTAATAGAGAAAACACATCACTGCTATTAAAGGACTCATGCAGGGGTTGTTGTATAGCTTTGGAGCAGGGCTCTCAAAATGCACTTAGAAGACCTATTTCCCTTTCCATACAGCAGTTCTTAAAGATGTAGAGTTTCCCTTCCTCCACTGAGAACAACTTGTATGCCAAATATAACACAAGCACAAGAGTTTCTCGGAGTCAGCCAAGTGCTCAATGTCCTACAAAACTCAATGGGAATGAGGCAAGTGAATCTTTGGAATGCACCACCTTTTTGCTGTCTTCCTCCTACACCCCAACAGAGATCTGTGCTAGTCCTCTGATCTTAAGAAAGATTTCAGAATGAATCATGAAGGTTTCAGAAAGCCCTAAAAGTGGAAGGAGAAGTTCAGGATAGAGACAGAGAGCTAGGTTACAAAACATTCACTCCCAACAAAAGTGTAATCTCTGTCTCCCATTCTAGCCTGCGTAGCTCCTGAAAACAGAAGTACTTACCTTTTCTTCTAGTTGATCCCCTGATTTCCTTAACAGTGCAACTATTGTTTGTATTGTCTTTTCTTCATCTGTTAAAGAAAAGAGTTGACATAAATATCACTGCCTTCCCGTAGGATCCAGATCGCAAACCATAATTGTCAATTAATCATGAAAAGAGCTGCTATTTTGTGGCAAATTCACAAGGAGTTGTGTATGCAGGCTTTATGTAGAAGCTCACTGTTCTAGTCTGCGTGGAGCAAGCAATGCTCTTTCTCTGTCTGCATGGTATTTTGCTCCAGTTACGAATCTGGGAAGGAACAGGGGCTTTAGGGTCCCACCGCCAACCTTACGTGCTTTGAGGTATGGTTGATAACAAGACAGAAGAAAGGAGCAGCTATCAGAAGCCCAAGAAAATGGACTTTAAATTAGGAAAAAAAAATCCCCTCATCATTACCAGTTACACCTTCTGCAACTCGTTAGAACAAACTCTGGGTTTGCCATATTATAGAAAATGTAAGCATGGCAGGCTCCCTCTTGCAACCAGGAATGTCTAGGCGGCTTGCATTAAAACCAAACCTCTGCAGACACCATGGAAGACAAGCAGTTCAGACTTTTAACAGAGGTTGCTGATCAATGTTGTCCCCTCATTGAAAAGGGATTGACCAATATATCATTGCCCCAAGGACAGGTCTTTGGCCTTAGAGCCCCATTGTATTATCCTGTCACCAACCTTGCCACTCCTAGCACTCCTCCATCACCTCGTGTCACTTCACTGCCATTCTCTTTTTCTTAGGGCACACCTCTCTGGATTTTTAAGGATGTGCCCTTTAATTGCAGTAGAGGCAGCAAAAGGAATCCCTGAAGCATGGGGAACAGGGCAGGAACCAGCAGAGGAAACTTTCCCCTTTACAGCATCTTACCGCAGAACTCCTGAGTGCTTCACCATTCCTAAAGAAAATGCCTTGGTATGCAATACCAATCTGAGGTACTACCTATAAGCAGGAAATTCTTCACCCTTACCATTTCCTTCACCCTCATTTCCCTCAGCAGTATCTCTGCCATCTTGTTCCAGAGACTGGCTACGCAGCATCTTGAATGTCACATCTGAAGGAGGTGGCTGAGGTCTGGAAGTAACAAGCTTGGCAAGCTTGTCTGCAATGTGGTCAACATCTGCTTTTTCACCTGATTGGGAAGGAGGGTGGTCTGCAGTGTGGTTGACATCTGCTTTCTCACCTGATTGGGAAGGAGTGTGGGAAATAAAGAACGCAATTAATTCTTCCAGGAAATAATTCAGAGATCTACTTGTTTACATGCTCCCTGAGGTGGAATTGCCCAGAGGATACCGAGAGAGACATTTTCCCAAGCTGGGGCTTTGTTGTTGCTTGAGATTAGGTGGTAATAATTTCGGGAGGCAGGTAATGCATTACAGCCCCTCTCTAGTATTTGAGCAGCAGCTAACTATACATAGGCCATACAGAAGCAAGTGTAAGACCACTAGCACACATCCTTGCGTCAGAAGAACACAACATATTAAGAAACGGGGGAGTACTGCTCTACAGGACTGTGAATTTTAGACCTTATTATGAGTGTGGTATTGCCCACGGTTAGTTCATCTGTAGGCCCAAAATCGGGAAAGGTGGTGTATTTGAATGCTCTTTCCTTGTTCCCACAGGCTGATCCTGAGCAAAGGAGAAGCAGACCACTTCAGATGCACTTCTAGCACAAAAGCTTCTCATGTCCTCAACACTGTTGTGTTAAGCAGACATAAATATTGGGAGAACTCATCGCCTGGCAGCCAAACTGGCTTTATCCACCTTGTGTATTGACCTTGTTCAGGACCCTCACTGGCTGAAGACGTCACTTGGTGAGGGGACTCTACCAGAGATCCTGCTACAGCATGGAGAGCAGCAGGAGCTGTTGCAAGGCTTGTTTCAGCTAGAAGGTGCTCTTCTTCACAATTAGCCTCATGGAGCTTGGGATGCAAACTTGATCTCTCCTCAGTGGCAGCTCCTGTGCAATCAGCAGACAGCAAGACAAGCTCAGCCATGGCCTGACCCATACGTTTTTACACGTATAAAATTCACAGGCAGAGTTTATTGTGAGGGCAGCAGGGATTAACATTGCCAATAAAAACTGCATTTCAAGGGTGGTGAATCAACCCCCAGACATTTACTTCCCTTTGTCCGCACGCAGAGCCACTAAACTTCTAGGAAGGGGATCGGGCCATTTGTGACAGCGTATGATTATGACTTCAGAAACCTAAGAATAGGCAACTGGTTTTAAACAGAACAGGCTCTCTCTTTAGGCAAGTGATCCCCCAGATCACCTCCATTTGCTGCAGAATGGCGTGGCCAAGCTTGCTTCGCAGCTGTCAGCAGTATAAGTTACAAAAAATAATGTTTTAGGAATTGGTCCAGCAATCTGCTCAAGGGCAGGTAAAGTCTGAATCTGAAGCCAACCACTGGTTCCCAGGAGGTTAACACGAAGCACAGCGAGGCGTTACTTTGAGGCCATGCTGCCACCTGCAGGGACCATGGTCACATATCGGCGGGACCATCAAGGGATTGCACCCGAACTCTTGAGAACTTTTCTTGACAATGTAAAAATGAAATGGAAATAAAAACGGACACAATTGAGTGCAATATCTGGATCAAGACCATGGAAAGTTATGGTCATTTCCTATTAGCAAAATGCACTGGGCTGAGGCAGGGACCCTTTCTTGAGAGATGCAGCTGCGTTTGGCAGCAGGGAGAATTATGGGCTTGGTGGGCAGAAGCTGGTCCAGGACAGTAATACTGATCAAGGATGGGACATTAGGCTGGAGAAATCAGCGGCGGATAATTTTTAGAAATATCTTTACAGGTGCTGAAACGAGAGAGCAACCACTGTGACACCAAGGAGTCAGTGAGCCAACAGGATCAGGCTGGGACAAATTAGACAAACAACCCCTATTATTTATAAGAATACAATATGGCAACCTATCATACACTGTATATGGCTACCTAATGGGAACATTTCACCATGCTCTCTCAATCTTTCATGAGAAGTTAAGGTATTAGTCATTTTCTAGAGTAGAAAAGGTAAAATCTCATTGTCTGCAGTGCAGTACCTTATGTGGGGCTGGCTTTGGAGGCCAGGGTACTAGATGTGTAGATGGACGGGATCCCTGAACGTCAGATGGATTAGTGCCACCTACCACCTCTTCTTCCAACACATGGGAGGACAAGTTCAGACTTGATATGGGAAATTACCTCCACAGCGTTCTCAAAACCAAGACTTGTTACCTCCCCAACCCAGCCTTGGACCAGGCATTATTTTTTAACCTGTCTCCACAGTCAGGGTCTGTACTTGACAGGAATCCTGTAGCAGTTAGCAACATATAAAGGAGATTTATATCACTGTGGAAGACTGTTTCCATTTAAGATACACAGTGGGATTACCAGAGGCAGCCCAGAGAGAGAGGCTGCTCTCTGCTTGAGGCTGGTTGCTGCCAACTCTTGGCAACAGAGTTTGAAGCAGAGGCTAGCACTTCGCTGTCTAGTGTGGAATATATATCCCACGATAAAGATCTTTGACAAGGCCTTCAGACAACTTCTCTTCCTTGATTTCAATGTGGAGGTTTTCAGTCTGGCCAGTGTTTCACATTTTCTTTCTAAACAGGTATGAAAACCAAAAGCCAATGCTCATAAAAGCAACCTGTATGATTATATGATATTTCTCACCTTATGATGGAAAACAAAAAAAAGACAATCACAAGCATGAATCTCCTGTGCAAGCACTACTGAAGATCTGGCAATCTGACTTCCTAACTGGAAATCAGTAGAGCTAGTGTAAGATGAGCAAAAAGTGAAAGAAGCCTTCTTCCTTTTCCTGCCTTTCCACAGGCCCTGAGCCATTTAAGCTATTTAGAGAGCAATTTAAGGACAAACTGCAAAGGAAAGAACTAAGACATACCTGTCTGATACTGACAACTTTTCCGAAGGCTCTCAGTGCTTGTATCAAAGGTGGAGAAATCTGCCATGCGACTTCTGGGTACGGAAGTCTTTTGGGGCTTCTCCTGCTTTGCTCTGCCGCAGGGGAAGGGTAGACAATATCTTGACAAGTATTTTTGTTTTGGTTGCTTTTTGCTCTGCTGTTCCCTCATGCCATGCTGCAGTTCCGATGTTTGGCTTGACCCATCTTTATCCCTTTGATGGTGACTCTCTACTTCACTCCTGATTAAGGGTGATGATTTTGGCACATTTGTCTCATTTTTCAGAAGTTTGCTATATCTACTGGCAGACAACCGCCGCTGGGCATAGGCCATTAGGATCTTGTATTCTACGCTGTCTCGCTCACTGTCTTCCAGAGGTATTTCTTCCATACTGGCATCATTTGGCGAAGACATCTCAGCTCCTGCAAGAACATATATTTAGTTTTAATGGCTTAGGGAGTAGCCTGTTTCTCATAGATACCAACCAGTACTTGACATTTCTACAGAACCTTTCACTGAACACCTCATCAACCCCAGTGATGGAAATATTGTGGTACCTTGGAACCAGAGAATTACTGTTTTCTAGAAAGAGAATTTGGTTACTAAGCAATACCTCAGATGGCAATCAAAGCAATAAAAGAATTGGAACAAGAGATATACTACTTTGCTCTTAGCTGCACTTGGTTCCTGAGATAATTTTTTTCAATAATTACTCAGCCCAAGTGCTTTTTGCACAACATTGTTTTGCCTTACTGCAAGAGTATAAGGTGGCTTACAATAAGAAATATTTGCCCCAAACCCTTGAGGTGCACATGCTTCAAAGAAAAGAAGTAGCTCAATTCAGCAAACACATAAAGTGACTCAATCCTAACAACAGCAGATTTTTCTGGAGAAACAGAAGCATACAGATGGCTTAGACAGGAAAGATGAAGAAATTCAAGGAGTATTCAATAATTGGGGTGCAGTGCAGGAAAACAATCATGTGAATCTCAGGATGGAAAGAAAAATGATTCATCAAAGCACTGCAAAGAAAAAGCCTTTACTGTGCTCAGACGATGCCACAAGTCAAGCATCTAACTAAATACAAATTCTGCTTTCAGAGGAAGCTTTGACAAATTTGGGCCTTGAGTACTTTAGGTAGGACTAGGAAAGCAATCCAAACCTAGCCCAAACATTAGGAAAAATTATGATACATACATATCATAACATTCCCAACTGTTCCTTCACTTTAGGGGACCTGAGTCAATAATCTTGTGTGCTTGACTGTGCAATGAATGGGATGGTGGCATGCGTCTATTGTAACTTGTACTATTCCAAATAAACATATCAATCCCACAGCACACACATGCTTTTTTCCATCTTCTTGTATCCCTTTGCATTGTAACTTAACAAGCCACTGTTCTGCTCAGTGAGAAACACTCTTCCGTGTTTCCTTCGCACTAGACTCATTTGCCACCCAGCCACCCTGAAGCCAGAGCAGCAAGAGGAAGAAATGAGAGTGCTCAGCTGTGATGCAGCCACCCAGCTGCTGTGCTTTTTTGATTCCTGAAAAAGTCCTTTCTGCAGAGCCCAGGTGAGGTTTTAGGCATTTGAGCAGGCATCCCTGACCACCAACAGCAGGCTCTCTGCAACATCTCTGTTCAGTGACCCATGCAGATAAAGTCAAACAAAACTATGCTGTTATCCAGAACCTGTCACTGGGGTCTCTGCTGCCAAAAAGCCAAAATAGGAGGCTTCTGTTCCCACTGCCTTCTCTTAAACAAGTACCAAATTCACACATACTACACCCTCAGACTGACAGAAACAAATTTAAGTAAATTTCTTCCTGTCTGGAATATCACTCGGCTATTTACTGCTTTGAATAAAAGACTCTTACTGATACATATCCAACAGGATGCTCAAATCCTAAACAGGGAGACTCACATTTGGGAGTGAAACAAAAGCACACACACACACAGACACACACATATATACATATAGCTAAGTCCAAAGGAAATTCACTGGGAATAGGATGCCTTGCTACCTATGTATTTTTAACTTCTGCCCTTGGGACTGTACCTCCTAATTCAGCATTCCGTGCGACACAACAGAGCAGCTGTTCTGTAGTAGGCAGCTTTCTTAGCACAGCCTTGTTCTGTAGGGGTCTCCAGACACCACAGTGGAGGTGCCAAGGTGTGTGGTGACCTGGCATCTTGTTCCTTCAGAAGTGCTGCGAGGAAAGGCTTAGAGGCAGGACGATTGCCAGGCTGCTATTTAATCGCAGGTCTCTTGTCTTTATGGTGCAGAGGTCTAGAGTTACTAGAGGTTTCCCTCATACTCCAGGAAAATGCAAGCTGTAGTCTTACAATCCGTTTTTTTGTTACTCACCCTAAAACTTTCTTTTTCATAAGTATGAGGGTGAAATAAGTCACATATGTATGTATATCCATCTGGCGTCAACCATCCCAGTCCCATGAAGTATACTCCCGCAGGAGTATAAAACAGAGGAAAAAAAGGAAGATACAAAAAAAGTCTTCCTTACCAAATGTATGAGCATCAGAGATTAGACCAACTCCAAATTCCTGGCTTACATGTGCTCTTAGTTCAGCATTGTCCTTACCAGAAAAAGGGAAGGGGGTGAAGAAAGGGAAGGGGAAGGGGCTGGAGAAAGGAGGAGAGAGAGAATGGAAAGGAGAAAGGGCTGAGGAAGAAACCTGGAAGCACTGTATTGTAGGCCAATGTGACAGTTCCTCTTACCTTGCACTGCTAAATGCATCAATGCAGCTCACAGTCTGCATCCCATTTTAGAGACCACTTTTCCCTCAAGAGAAAGGACTGTTGCAAACACTGTGTTGGGGTATCACTAGCTTCCATGGCCACTTTAGGATAGCCTTTAGAGCTAAATGCTAAAGAAATGAGAATGGAAATAGTGGGACAGGGAGAGGGGGAGAGAAATGGGAAAACTAACAAACAAACAAAGAAAAAAACAACAAAAACATCCATTGGTAGAGAAAGGAAAGATGACTTGTTTCTCTCAGGGGAACTGCTATGTTAATTCACTCCACAAGTGACCCAAAGTGTGATTTCCCAGTTGTGCTCAAGTTAAGCCATTGACTCACCACCACCCCAAGCCTCCAACAACCTGTCTTGAATACATGGTAACAGCCTCTGAAATATTCTTCCCAATGCAAGCTTGTGTCTCAGTTTGCTCAGTTTTCTGCTAGCAGCGTGTTGTAGTGTTTAGCTGTTCAGTGTGTAAAAATCTATACTTAACTTCATGTGGCAAAGCATCTCACTGTTCCCTGACTAAGTCCCTGAGTGAGAATTTACCCTGAGCATCCAAGGTACAAGCAGCTATGTGGCCTTTGAAGAGCTCTCAGCAGCAGCCCTGCCCTGGTAGCGGCCCATCCTGCACTAAGACCTCTTGCTCACAAAGTCGTGCCAAGGGGAGTCCCAGCAGGGACAGTTTGAAGATAGGGGAGAGGGTGCCAGTTCCTCCTCTCTTGCAAGTTGCTGTCTCCAGATATTCAAGGCGTCAGCAAGAGCTGTATTGAACCTGCAAGGGAAACTGAAAGCTCCACAGGCGAGAGTCAGCAAGAGACAGTTACAAGAAACCAACCAAGTGGAGAAAAAGAAGTGGGAGCCAGAAATACAGAAAAAAAAAAAGAACTGAAACAATGCAAGATGGACACGGGGCTGCTGCCTCTTCATTGCTGCACCTAGGAAGGGATCACCGATGGATATATCACCCTCGGGATGCCGGGGAGTGAAGATGTGTCATGGTTTGGCTGGGACTGAGTTAATTTTCTTCGCAGAGGCTCACACAATGCTGTGTTTTGGATTTTTGATGAAAACAGTGGTGATGTTTTTGGTTGTTGCAGAGCGGTGTTTACACAGAGCCAAGGACTTTTCAGCTTCTCCTGCTGCCCTGCCGGTGAGGAGGCTGGGGGTGCACAAGGAGCTGGGAGGGGACACAGCCAGGGCAGGTGACCCAGACTGACCAAAGGGATATTCTGTACCACGTGGCGTCCTGCTCAGCAATAACAGCTGGGGTAAAGGAGGAGCAAGGGGGGGGACATTGGGAGCGATGGCGTTTGTCTTCCCAAGAAACCGTTACGCGTGATGAGCCCTGCTTTCCTGGCAGTGGCTGAACACCTGCCTGCCCATGGGAAGCAGTGAACGAATTCCCTGTTCTGTTTCGCTCGCGCGTGCGGCTTTTGCTTTACCTAGTAACCTGTCTTTATCCCAACCCATGAATTCTGGCACTTTTACCTGTCTGATTCTCTCCCCATCCCATCTGGGGAGAGTGAGCGAGCGGCTGTGTGGCACTCAGCTGCCTGCCGGGGCTAAACCACAACAAGGTGGCAAGCGTTCCATGCCCTGTGATTGCTCGATCCCATCTTCCAGTGTAAACCAGAGCAGCTCAAACAGCGCTTTAAGCCACATTGCACATCTCAGTGTCTCTGCCACACAGACAACAAGCACAGGGCAGTGTTCTCCAGCCACACTTTTCCTCCTTCACCTAGCTCCCCTATATACACCCTATCTTTGCCCTAACTCTTGCATAGGTGGCTGGAAGCAAGGCTGCTGCAAATTCCTTCAGCTGGCCAATGAACCCTGGAGCAAGCACTTCTCCCGCTGCCCCAGAAATCCGGTTATTTGTTTCATTTTGAAGTTCATCCACAGAGAGAAAATTTTAAAGGATTTGACATTATTTTTCATTATTGAATACTTTATTCAAACTCAAGTTTCTGATTGAAAAGATCTAGTTTAGCTCTTAAGATCAGATACCAATGCTACTTAAAACAGCACAGCCTTCCCCATCATGGGTACTCTTTATTGGATCTAAAATAATTTGTATAATATTCATATATACTCATTTTCACTAATATAAAAATAAAAACAAATACTACTATAAACATTATATAAACTATAAACTAACTACATAAAATAATACAAATTTCATTCCCGAACAGCAAGAGGAATAACCTGTAGTAGCATAAAATAATTAGTACAGTGCTATACTCTGGAATATTATTTACATAGTATGTGTAAAGAACTGCACTACCCAAACCAACCCTGAAGGTGGCTATATAGATAAAGATCAAGTAAGAGTTCAAAGGTTAGTGTCCTCAACAAGGCTAAGTGCAGACTGATAGAAGGTGGTAGGGTATTATTACAGCTTCCTGGAACATAACTTCAAATAAGCACTTGTGCATCAGATGTAGCTGTACAGCTAAACCTGCACTTCGCTCTGATGGTGAACCCCTGAGAAATGAAACAAATAATTTCAGTAAAAATGTGGTATAGGAGCTTCCATACTGGGACTTTTTTGAGCACAGCTGCCTTGGTAAGAAATTGCACCCCTGTGCATCCAGTTAGACCAGCGTAGCCTAAAAAGAGAACAAGGAGTCACGGTCTATAGGTCATGTATGCCATTATGCACAGAAGGCGAGAAAAGGAGATATCACCACATGCTGGTGCGTGTTTGAAAAGGAGAGTGCCAGTAGTGAGCTTGTTTTTCTGTTCATTTTAAAGTGTGAAATCTTAATTAGTGGCTTATATCTCTCTTTAGAATTACTTCTTCACATTATAACCACATTATTTTCCTAATATCCCATCTGCTATGGGCCAGAGACAAGCCTTTTGCAGAAGAAGCACTAACTTTGCATGAACTCTCTCAGAAATGAGTTTCTATAAAGAAAATTTTGACATGCAACCATTGATCTGGTTTGACAAGTGCTTGGAAGTCCTGCTAAAACCAGAATCTGCATATTATTTCCCAGGATGACTAAAAGAAACTTGGAGGATCAGATGATGGAGGGTAGCAGCGCAGTCTCTGTCTACTTAAAAACTCTGGTCTAAATTATCTATTTTCTGGAGCTTGCAGGCCTCAGAGTAAGCACTGTTACCCCCTCATGCTTCATTCTGCTCCAGACCTTTTGCTATGCCAAACCTCACATCCATATGTGACTTCCCAGAAAATGGAAAGTGAACTGCCAGCTCTCGTAAGGGTACGTTCAGCTATAACCCACCATTCATTTCAAGACTTACCTGCCAGAATCAAGAAATTTGGTAAAAACACATATAGACTTCTGTGAGCAGCAGAACCAACAAAACCTGGCTTCCTCTCTGGATTCTCTGAGAGCCCATCATGGCTAAATGTGCACCCCACAAGGCCACACAAATACCCGCAAAACTCATAGCACTGTAACACTGCCCTGGGCTAATTGCAATGATGTTTAACTAAAAGATTGAGAAGTTCATTATATGAGGCTAAGTGGGCATGATACAGAAAGGAAACCATAAAGAAGAGAGATACTAACAACGTGATTGTTCAGTCTTTCTTACGAAGGCATGTGAAAACAAGCCTCTGAGGCTTATGTCTGCAGATATTGAAAAAAAAAAAAGGAGGGGAAGTTTATCGTGAAGGTTCAAAAGTAGATGAAATAACTTTTGATTTGGAGGGTGTCCAGCTCTAGGCCTGTGTTTGGCAAAACTGTGCGAAGTGGTGTCCTGGCTATGCAATTTCTTGGCTTTTGTGGTATTGTTATTTGTCAGTAGCTGGCTGCAGGTATAGATGCAAACCACCATGGTGGCTAACTGTACAAGTCCTCTTGGCCTGTGGTCACCAGAGAGTCCACCTGAGCCCCACACTTGGGGCTGCCCCACTCATGCTTCCCAAGCCGCTGCTCTCCTCCTGACCCTACTACCTCGGCTCCTGTCGTTCCCCCTCAGATGCCCACAGAGCAGGGCATCTTCAGACAAGCTCTCTCACCATTTCTTCTGTGGGAAGGTCCCTCTCACTGCATCATGGGGATTTTCCTCCAAAAGGCTGAGGAACCTCGAACAAGCAGAGGTCAAACAATGCCAGTGCTGACTATGATATTTGTCTCGGTTCTCCGTCATGTACCCTCTCACCAGCACCGGCAGACCCCAGAGAAGCACAGGCAGCTGAAGGTGGTTCTGCAGTAAGAGGCAGCACCTGTCCCGAAAGGCTAAACAGACGAAGCAGAACAGAGAAGTGAAAGAGGCGCCTGAAAAAATGATTGTTAGTCTAAGCTATTCAGGTCTGGTCTGCTGCTTCTCTCTCAACCAGCAAAGACAGAAATGTGGTTGCGTGCCTGGGACGCCAGTTCTGAGTAAATCACTTTATTTCTGAGGCAATGCTGGAGAAAGACCCTACCAATAACAACCACCATCATTTACCTTAGTGACTCATCGAGGTGTGGGTCCTTCCCTTCAGCTCTGCCCTTATGTACAGAGGGGCAGACTGGGGAACTTGGCCCTGGAGGCTTCCATGCAAGGGGAAGCAATAGCCAGGATTCCTCTCACAGCTCTTCAGGATAGATCCTTTCCTATGTGTGGATGACCCCAAATTACTGGCAGTTCTCGCAGAGAAAAGCAGAACTATCATGGGTCTCCACAGTTCACTCATATGTGAGCAGCGCACTTCACTGAAGCTGTATTTCATGCATATTGACTCATTTATCCTCATAAAACCCTTGTCGGGTTGGTATTGTCTGTGCAGGAGAGGCTGTGCTGTTTTAAACTGTACAGATGCTGTAGAAAGCTGGTTTTACACAAGACCACAGGAAGGGATCCCTCATCATGGTACTGCAATACAGTCGCCTCTAGGATGGAAAGCAACGACTTGCAAGCTGAAGGATTATGCGCCCCTTATTAAATCTTAACTGAATATTACAATTAGTAAAGGTAGAGTTACGCTAGCATGCCAAGATAAACATCTCTAGTAGCAACAGATTTTTCATGAGCACTGTTGTGCAGTAGATACAATGTCTGCTATATAGAAAGGTCTACGCTGATGTACGTCTTTCAGAAGGGAAGTTACCTGCTGGTTGGTGGCTGTCCAGAGGTATTTCCCTTATTCAGAGACGAAAGGCTGCCCAACACTTAGCCTCTAGAAGAGAAATGATGCACTACCTGCCTACATGAATTCAATGGGTTACTCTTGAATTTTAAATTCAGTTTTCCACAGCTAAATGTACTGTGGTTGGCAGAAAAGAACCTTTCTCTCCTTGGCCAGGTATGTAAAACTTTCCTTTCAAGAGCACACCTCCAACAGCAGCAAGGCTTGTATGGCAGCTCCAAAAGTCCTAGGGCAGTTCCTTCCCTTACTTTTTGACATCACAGCTAAACTTGAAAGTACATTGTTCTGAATTAACCATGATAAATATAGCAGTTTAATCCATATACAAACAAGAATCAGAGAGCCTCTTGCTGGATTATGGGCAACCAAGCATCATACAAGAGAAACTAAGTTCAGAGAAGAAAATGGTATTTATTACCTTCCAGGTCTATCACACCAGCAACACTCCGTGCCTGATGATCTGAGTTCTTTCTCCTTTTCTTCCAGTGACTACTCTTTTTTTGGTTAGAGCCAGCCTTGCAAGCACATTAGTCCCCTTTAGTGGAAAAAAAAGTAATAATAATAATTTAACTTCTTCTATTTAATATTTTCAGCCTTTCATCAAGACATATGTGCATAAGCTTTCCCTAAGAAGGTCACTGCACTTGCAGTAAAAAAGTGCCTGTGTACTTCCTTATGAGAACAATGCCCAAACATTTCAGCTTACTTATAAAAAGCAGGAAGGGTGGGGCCTGCTCCTGCACATGTAACTGGTGCTGAGCAGCATGCGAGTAAATAGGAAAAGTCCACAGCTGCTTTGAGCTTCTGGACAAATACTGTCTAATACTGTCTTTTTTTTTTTTTTTTTTCCTTCAAAACCCTTTATTTCCTCATGGTACAGGTCAAATTAAATAATCGTTTTGATACCGAAAAAAATTTTTTAAAGTGTTTTGAAATGAGTTGTACTTCTTCTTCTATAAATAGCCATATGCTATTTTATGTTTTTTCATATGCAGTTGTGTTTTTTTTTTTTTAAATCTTGTTAAACATTAATTAGATAAGATTATTGTAACAAGTGACATGGTATTGACTCTCATGGACTTTGCTTCTGTAGCTATTGTAACTACCAAAAGACCAAACCTGTGATTTAGTTACATGTACAACTAACTACAAATTAATCTACAAGTCCATTTTAAGAGGGCTTTTCACCATGTCAGTGGTCTTCCATTTTCAAAATAAGCTTGTAGATGAAGCTGCAAACTAGGAGGGGCCGGATGCGTGGGAAAGAGCCTCATCCTATAGCCCGAGAGGGTGAACTCGTTCATCTAGGCTCTTTTCAGCGGTACCCAGTGCCAGGGGACAAGAGGCAATGGGCACAAACTGGAGCACAGCAGGATCCCTCCGAACATCGGGAAGCACTTCTCTACTGTGCGGGTGACGGAGCACTGGCACGGGTGGCCCAGAGACGTTGTGGAGTCTCCCTCCTTGGAGATCTTCAAAAGCCGCCTGGACGTGGTCCTGGGCAACCTGCTCTAGGTGGCCCTGCTTGAGCAGGGGGCTGGACAGATGACCTCCAGAGGTCTCTTCCAACACCAGCCATCCTGCGATTCTGTGATTTACCTGCAGAGGAGAAAGAGCTGCAGCAGGTACAGACTGATTCCTGATTGGGAAGACATCCCTTTTCGGAGATGTGCCTTATTCTGAGACTGCAGTAAGGAACACACTTGTCTGCTGACTTTCCTGTGAACTGAGGAATTTGCTCGTTCAAACAGAAATATAAATGGAGCCAAATTTTGCATTTCTGGGGAATAGTGGCTTGGAGTTCACTTCGACTTTACGGGCTTATAGAAGCTTTTTGTTCACGTTTGCTGAAGCTTTCCATTTCCTTCCCGCTTTACCAGGGCCAACTGACCTCAGAGCAGTAACAGCAGACGTAAAGCTTGTGTATTATGGATTATTAACGACCTGTCATTCTGTGGACTGCAAAAACTTCAGTTTTCATTTTCTTTTTAAACGTGTGCCGTACCCCAGTACAGAATATACTTTCTCCAATACTAAGAGGAGGGTAAAAAAAGCAGTATTTGAGGCCCAGAAAAGGGAAGGGCAGGCTGGTGGAAGCAAGGAAAAGAACTAAACAATCACCCCTTTTAAAGAGCTATTTTGTATTTTATAGCACCAGACAAAAAGTGAGAGGACAGAGAAAAAAAAGAAAAAAGAAAAAGAAACCCTAGTGTTGACTCTGCTCCATTTTATCTACTCTTTTCTTATAGAAATTTTAGTTCTGTGCTACACCATGAAAGACAGTAATAAATTGGACATTTCTCCACCTGGCAATTTTGTTGACCTTGCAACCAGAGCTGGATATACACCGAAGGGTAGCATTTGAAATATACTGGCAAAGCCAGACTTTGTGGTGTTGAGGCAGCACCGCTACCCATGGAGCCATGGACTCATCTGAAATATAACTACTCACCCATTGCTCCCATCAGTTTCTGCAGTTTTCCACCAATTTCAAACTGCTGTGGAATCAAAATACCCGGACTTTTTAAAATCCCTGGCAGTATTTAGGAGAGATTGTGGTAGCCCATGTTATTAAATTGACAGTCCTGGCTGCACACAGGAAAAGCAGTAGCTCATTTTCTGCCTTGGCTGGAGCTCTGGGTTTCTAAAATCTCTGGGTGGAGGGACCTGACTTTGTCCATTATGGAGCAATACTAGGAAGATGGATGTTTCTAAGCATGTTACAGCCAGCCTGGGCAGATGTGGGTGTATAAGAAGGCTCATTCTGACCAGGGCTCCGCTTCTCACGTTCGCAGCAGCTTTTTCAAACACAGAACTGGAAGCAGTCGCAGAGGAGGGAAGATGAATGTAAAAGAGAATCTCTTGGAAATATAATACAATGTCTTTTTAATGTGCTTTAATTATTTTTTGCTTCACTGTACTTCTTTGTTTTCATCTCACAGCTTTTCCTGCCAAGGAAAATTTATTTTAATAGCCTTTCCTGAAAGAGGAAAGAAGTGCAAACATTGTGAATAATGGCAGTGTAATGCCCTCTTTTACAGGAGGTTCACATTTGGTTTCTCTTTCAGTTCTCAGCCTCTTCATGTTATTTCTTAAATTATGACTCAGAGTAGGTTCTCTTCTTGCTTATATTATGAATCGCGTATTATGGGTTTTAATTTCCTGTAGTCCCCTTACAGTTTCTTCTTTGGATTCTTACCTTTGCTGTTGCCTCCTATCTTATCTGACTCCTCCGCCCCCTTTTAAATGTCTCATTTACCTTTAGATAACCCAGCCAAGCACTTGATATTGACTCATGCAGTTCTCTAGAAGAGATAATCTGCTTTAAGTTTTTTTGTTGTTGTTGTTTGTGTGGTTTTTGTTTGTTTTGTTTTGTTCTGTTTGTTTGTTTCTTGTCCTACCTTGGGCAAATTAAATCAGATATAAAGTACTTCCAGTTTTGTTTCAACTTACTTTGCAGCCTACAATCCTCGATACCCCAACCTTTGAGGGCTCTCTGCGGGGGTGGGGGGTGCTGGGAGGGCCGCTCCGGACCCGCCGAGCCCCGGCGGGGCCAGGAAAAGGCGGCGGGCAGCGACCCCCGGTGGCGGCCGCCCTGCTGCAGCCGCAGCGTTTTGCCTCTCCTGACTGTGCACTGTGCTACAGCCAACGGTGGGGTCAGGGGAAGGTTTGCGGACAAAGCAGCATATCCAGCCTCCCCTCCTAACCCTCTGACATCCTCCCACTCCTCCGTGGGGGCTTGGCGCTGGTGCTCCTGGCCCGCTCTGTCCTGGTGCGGGTGGGTGGCACCAGGCAGGACGCCAAGGAAAGAGCCACGGTGAGATGCCACGCTGGCCGGGCTCTGCTCGCCTTGTGCAGGTACCGTACGGCTGCCTGTGCCCGTGGGGACATGTCCTGGGTTGCTTGCTGTCACCCTCGGCACCATAGGCTTTCCCTATGAAGCAGCCTGTTCTTGATGGCTCCCATGCACTCCCTAAATCTTCAAGTTATGCCGTGAGTCTGCAAGTAGAAAAGTAATTCTGGACATTATTTATTTTACTACACTTAGTGAGGAAAACCAACATGCTTTTATTTTTCTTCTTATTTGCAATCCCTTTTGGTCCACTTCCTGACTGGCAGCTCGGTGTAGTTCAGGTGGTATAAGGCAAAGGCACTATTCCCAGAATCCCACTATCCTGTCCTTAAACCAGCTTATTTTAGGCTGGTGTAGGCTGCGACCTGCCCTAAGTGCCAAAGATGTAGTCCAGAGCCTGGGATTCAGCAGAGCGCGGCAGGCTGTGAGTGTCAACCCCTTTTCTCCCAGCCTTTCTGTAGGAGAGTAAGAAGAGTTTGCCTAAGAGCCACTGGGCCAAAAGTCCCAGCACAGGGACTTAAGCAAACTTTAAGCAAAGTTTTCTTAATCCCATTATTTTCTATAAGAAGAAAATGTTGAAGTTTCTGGGTTAATAATGAAATATGAGATCGGCATAGACTAAAAAATTATATATATATATCTCTTGAAAGTATTTTCACACTTGAATTGTAATTGGGCTGATAGCCTTTGGAGTCAGCTGTGCAGACTAAAGCCCAACATCTAAGAAAACAGAAGACCATCTTAAGGCATTGAGTTAGTACAACCCAACCATGGGTGAATCTCCTTCGGCACAACACCCAGATACAACCAGCCATACCCTTGACAACACTAGGAGCCTGCAGTGGAGCAGTTACACCTTGTGTTGAAATCAGGGCTCAATCCAGCTCGGTCTGGGGTGAAATTTGGCTTGGGAAGCACCAGTGCAAACCCCTTCAGCTGCATGGAAATCTAGTGGCGTACAGGTCCTTCACCAAATGGGGGAATTTATTCCCTCGGCAGTTGCGTGGTTCTGACAGTTTTCAGAGGATGTGTACACTGCACCATGCCAGTGCTGCAACAGATCAGATCTCCCACCCACAGAAAAGCATTGTCAGATGTCCCTGAGCTGTGTCAGGTGCTTATGTTATCTCCAACTGCATGGTCCTTTTATGCATACTTCTGCATACTTGCATTTCACTATTTAAATTTAAATGTTGCATATTTGCATTTCATTAATTACTTCATATGCACTGAAGGAGTTTCAGTAACTTCCTGCGTGTGTTCTTCACACATGTAAGAGGAAAAGACTTGCTTAGATGTTCAGCTGAGAAGGATGCGCAGTTATCACAGCTCAGCTGGCGCAGGCTAACTCACTGGCTGTGGTGTACCTCAGCCAAAAGGAAAATCTTAATTCCTCCTGTTTGCTACTGGCATTTGAAGTGGAATGAACACATCCTTATGTCAGCACGCATAGGGGTTGTTGGTTTTTTTTTCCTTTCTAGAATGGAAAACTGTCATGTGCTTCAGGTAGGAAATATGTACAATCTTCTTATACATTTGACTCACTGTAGTCAATAGCTGTGAAGGGAAAATGTTTTAGAGTGAAAATACGGGACTGGAAACCACACGCTGAATGAAACCATATGAATCAAGGGGATCAGAGGCTGGCCCAGTTGCAATTACAGCCTGCGTCGCTTAGTTACGCTCACAGGTCAAAAGGAATAAATTATTTGATACGGATTTCTATCAAAGAGTGATATTTTAGCAAAATTTCCAATCAGGGAAAAACACTGGATCAGAATAGAAAGTATCACAAAACGATCTGAGCTGCCCTGCTTTGCAAAGCTACTAGAGGGTGGAAAAAGCTGTGGTGGATAACACAGATGGCAGATCTATAAGCCTCAGTAATTAAAAGATTAAGAATTTATCATTTTGTATCAAATTAGGATAATAATTCCTGCAGGAATATGTGGAATAAAATCCTTGGCTTCCTGAGGAAGAAGTATGGTTTCTGAATTTTGGAATACCCATTTTGTGCAACCCTTTGGGACTTACTACCTTTTTTTTGAACATTAACAATAAAAGCTGCTTTCTCCATTTAAGCTAAAACCAACCATCTGTGTGCATAAGGGTCTTTTCCTCCGAGACAGAGATGCCGGGTTTCCAATCTTCCTACTTCTCTGGCATTTGTTAGACCATTAATCATAAGACTTAGCACTTATGTAGTGCTGTAAATCTCCTCATGCTACCATGAGGGCCTTAATTCTGTAACTGAATATAAGTGGGTGGATCACTGGGCTTGTGCAGAGCCCCGCAGAAAATAGCAGGGTGCCTGAAAATGTAAGTGGGTCTGAGGCACAGTCCTACCCAACAGCAGTGTTGTCCTCTGCGCTTTTATCAGCTGGAAACTCCAAGGTGTATGTGACAGCAAGGAGAGAGCAGAGTACATCAGCTGCAACATTTGGAGCCTCTGGTTGCAAAAGAGGGGAAAAGGAAGTCCCTGCAGAGCATTATAACCTGATTCACTGCCCTTTACAACTGGATCTAATGCTCTTCCTGAGGATTATTTAGTGACATTATTTACCTCGATACAGACACAGAACACTTTGTGGCACCTCACTACCCATAAAAGTTGGTAAGGGGTTTCCCATTGACATTTTTCTAGTTTTGCTGAATACCTGAAAAAATCCTTGCAGGGGGATATGGGATTGAAATGAAGCTTCTTTCTCCCCCCAAAACCAAATCATTGTGTTTTCTCTCTTTGAACTAACACACGTTCAAACTCATGTTTTCAATTATGCTGAGTTTTAGCTGCATTGCCTCGCTTCATGGGAGCTGTAATTTGGGTCTTATTTTGCACCCTGGTTTTGGTTCCCTAGAGAACAGCCTCTCCCCAAAAGCAGCCACCTCCCCTCTGGCTGGGCTGGGCCAGGGGCTATATGGGGGCTATATGGGGCAATGCACAGCAATGCAGAAATGCAGTTCAGTAAAATACTTTTGCTTTGACCCCAAATATTTCATTTGATGAAAAATTGTCTTCAGCTCTCTGTCCCAAGTTGGGAGGACACAAGATCATCAAATAGCAGACTTTCCCGCAACACAGAAGCTCTGATTTTCATTTGTCCCAACTCCCATTCTATGCTCAAAGGTGCCGTGCCTCATTGCTTCTTCTTTTTTTTTTTGGTACGACTTTAATTACATTTCATCTTCAGGGTGAAGAGGGATATGTACTCTGGAGATTAAGGTTTTTTTTGAGAAATGATGCAGTGTATTTACATTCATAAGAGTTGTAGACGCAAAGTTACGCTTCCAGAAGTAACTTACAGTCTGCGCTGCCCAACAAACTGAAAACAGGAATTAGGGCCATAATTAATTATTAGGAGAAGACTTTCTAATTGACTTAATTAGTAGCATATCAGGTGTAAGTCAATTCTGTGCTGATGTCTCAAACCTCTTGATAGATATGGTAAGAACTATTTGAATTTCAAAGCGACTTTCAAGTTATTTTAAACAGAAATTTGTGTCTATACGTAATGAGAATATTATATTTTAAATTTCTTCAAAACTGTGACAGCTCCAAGGCTTTCCAAGTGTCACTGTTTCTCAGTGAGCTGTACAATTTTGGTGGATTTTTGTTTTGCTTTTTAAAAGGTGGTAACAAAAGAGATGTGCAACAAGTTCTACTCACTGAATAGAGATGATGAATATGTTGAGAGATTTTCTGAAAGCTGCCTGAAATCAGCTTTGTAATGGACTCTTTAGACTAGGAAAAAAAAAAAAAATCTAGGTTTTAACTAAGTATTGCTTTTAAGGTTGAAGTAATTTATCCTCATGTCTCATAGAAGTATGGCTCAATCCAGTTTGGTTATTAAAGAAATAAAGTTCAAAGATTCACTATTAAATATTTAAAATTCACTTCTTTGGATCAAGAGCGTCTAGAATTTTTTAGTAAGAATAGTGCTATTAACCAAGTCAGGCTGCTGCCAGTTTTCATGCAAATCATTTATATTCAAGTAAAATTTCTCATGCACTGAATGCTGTCCACATACGAGAGGACACTTACTCTTTGCTGAAAACCTTGCAGTCACCAGAGAAGAAAAAAGCATTTTCTTTGCTGAAGGCTGAATAGGCCCTTCAAACATCTGCATGCTGTTAAACAGCCCAGAAAATAATAATGGCTATATAAAATAAAGTAATGAGCTGTAGCTTCCTCCATACCTGACTTTAAAGATACAGGCCCCGTTCCCCACAGTCACTGAGCCTTTTGTTTTTAAAGATCAACCCCTTCTGTCTGCAGCTAGCAACAGACTTGTTTTTGTGCTTGTATCACAGCAGAGAGAAGAGCAGCTTGCTAATAGCTCTTATCCGGGCTGCAGTCACCGCAGCCTGACTAAGATCTCCTATTGCCTTTCTTCATTTTGGGAGGAGGAGGGACACCTGGCTCTCTGTGTCCAAGCAAGGTCCCAGCTGCTGCTTTCCTGCTCTGTCAATAGACTTCTCTGTGCCAGTAGGACTGATAGCAATGGTTTTCTAATAACTGCATTTCCCCTAGTGCCTTGTATGTTCTGTCTAGTAAACCTTTTGGAACAATAAGATGGATTCAGCCCATTTGTGACAGAAGGGAGGATCATATGGGGGACCTACGGGGGGAGGAAGGAAGCAAGAACCAAAATATCTGTCTGCTTAATAGCTGGACAAAAAGCGTGCATCATACAGCATTGTTTTATTTAGGTCCGGCATGGCGATTTGAATCACGCAGCTATCTCACCACTGTTGCAACAATGTAGTATCAATGACTGCTTACCCGATTTCAAAGCCCAACAGTATTACTTTCTGTAGCAACAGCAATTCTTGACCCAAAACCTTAGCAGTTGAGAGAAAAAGGAGGAGTGGGATACATTCACAGAGGTCACGCAACACATCAGAGACTGACACAGTACAGTCTCCCCAGTTCTAAACTATTTTCTGGTACCTCTGCCCTACCTACAGTACAGCGGGGCTGATTACTGTGTGAATGAGGAAAGCTGCTGGAAGCTGCTGGACTGCTATCCCTAAGTGCAGCCCCATGGCTACATGACAAATAGCAGCCTTTACCACTTTATTCAGATATAGTGGCCAATAATTTGACAATTAAAAATTGTCTTTCCCCTTACAAAATCCGTATGAGCACTCCGAGCATTAATGAACCATTATGTCTCTCATTCCTTTCTCCTCAGAGAAGAATTCGCTGGGGATTTTCCCTTCTTCCCCACTGACAAACCAGTTCTAACACTGCCCATCTGCAGCTTTAAGGATCTCTATACCGCTTTTAATGAGAACAAGGCAGTCAAATTCCAAACTTGGTAACTTAACTAAATCTATTTTTATTTCTTTATTTTGTCCTAAAGTCAGTCCTATGGTCTCCTAAGGACTTCAATGAAATGTGCTGTGGTGATTCAAGGCAGGACTATTCTCAGCTGCCTATTGTTCCCTCTGGTGGGTGGAACTGGAGGAAGGCTGGGAAGACGAGTGGCAGTTTGGATGCTCCACTTCAGGAGAGTGGGTTTTGGCTCATTCAGGGAATTTCAGGGTAGAATCCCTGGGAACTAGCCAAGAAGCAGAAAGATGCTCAGGAGATCTAGCTGATTTATAAAAATAAGTTATGGAGAACTCAGGGGCACACCATCCCATTGTGGAGGAAGACAAGGAATTTTGCAACAAGTTTTTATGCTCCAACAAAAGACAACTTATAAAAGCATTGCTTAGGAACTTACAGACTCAGCTAAAACACAGCTTGAGCTAAAGCTAGCAATGGGCATTTAGGGTAACAAGAACACTTGCCACTTGCAAAAGGGAATTCAAAGAAAACATGGTTCCACTGATGGATGCAGTGGACAACCTAGAAACAAATGACACAGAAAAGGCAGAAGCACTCAACACCTTTTTTACATTAGTTTTCACAGTCAAAGCCTGTTCCCAGACTTCTGTGTGTATCAGTACAGTCAGTGAAGGAGAGGGAAAAGGTTTACATATAAGTTACACCCATGTTCCAAAAAATGAACATCTGGGGAACCATTCGCGAGTTCACCTCAAATCATGGCTGGAAAAATTGTGGAACATGTCCTTTAGGAATTTGTGTTCAAGTGCATGAAGGACAAGGATGTGATCAGGAACACTCTGCATGGATTCCTCTACTCAGCACTGGTGAGGCCACACCTGGAGCACTGTGTCCAGTTCTGGCTCCCAACATGAGACTTGGACATACTGGAAAGGGTCCAACATAAGGCCACAAAGATGATTAAGGGACTGGAGCATCTCTCCTATGAGTACAGGCTGAGAGCTGGGACTTTTTGGCATAGGGAAGAGAAGGCTCGGGAAGGATCTCATCAGTTTATATAAATACCTGATGGGAGGGTGCAAAGAGGATGGAGCCAGGCCCTTTTCTGTGGTGCCCAGTGCCAGAGGACAAGAGGCAATGGGCACAAACTGGAGCACAGCAGGTTCCCTCTGAACATCGGGAAGCACTTCTCTACTGTGCGGGTGACGGAGCACTGGCACAGGTGGCCCAGAGACGTTGTGGAGTCTCCCTCCGTGGAGATCTTCAAAAGCCGCCTGGACGTGGTCCTGGGCAACCTGCTCTAGGTGGCCCTGCTTGAGCAGGGGGCTGGACCAGGTGACCTCAAGAGGTTCCTTCCAACCTCAACCATTCTGTGATTCTGTGATTTGCCACAGGCAAACTGCACTTACCCAGCCTGACTACTTTTGCGAGGAAATTACTGGTTATGTGAGTGAGGAGAGGGTGGTGGATGTGACTTGACTTTAGTGAGGCTTTTGACAGTGTGTCCTACAGCATTCTCATTTGGAAGCTGAGGAAGTATGGGGTAAATAAAAGGATTGCTAGGAAAATTGATTGGACTGCACAATTCAGAGGATAATGATGAATGGTTCAGCACCTGTCTTGTGGCTGGTTATGGGTATCCAGGGAATCAATACTGGGGCTCACACTGTTCAACACCTTTAGTGGTGACGGGGATGAGAGTACAGATTATACCCCAAGCAACTTTGCAGATAACACCAAAATAGTGAGAGTAGCAGAGACAAATTGCAGATCCTTAATCCAGACTGACCTCAAGAGAAGGACCAACAGAAATCTCCTGTGGGACACCAGTAAGTATTAGTGTGAAGTTACACACTGGGGCAGAATTACCCTAATTAGCACAAGCTGGGAATCAACTGACTGGGCAGCATTTCTGCTGAAAAGGACCTGGGGGTTATAGTGGGTGCCTGGTTGAATATAAGCTTATAGGGTACTCTCCCTGCAAGTAAAGCAGACTGAATAGTACACTACATTAGGATCAACATGACCAGCAGACAATAATAAGTTGCTATCCCCTCCTGCCCATTGCAACTGAGGCCACACCTGGGACAGTATGTCCAAAGAAGGATGTGGAGAAACTGACAAGTGTCCAGTAGGAAATTACCAGATGGTAAGAAGCCTAGAGCTCATGTCCTGTGAAGAGAGCTTGAGGTGGGCATGCTTAGTCTAGCAAGGAGGAGGCTGTTACCTAATAGGTGCCCACAAGTACCTGAAAGGCAGAGCCAAACTCTTCTCAATTGTGATCGAACTGAATAGCGAGTGCCTGCCTGCACTTTGTTCTAGCTGTACCTGTTCTAGCCTCCTGCATGGACTTTGGATCTATGTTACAGCCTTGTGTCTGGCCCTGTCTCCTGACTAGGCTTCCTGGATAGACTCTGGAGCTAATTCATTGTCACCTGGCTGGGGGCTGTTAATGGGAACTGTTCAGATCCTATGGGACTGCGCCTGGGGAGTGGGGGTGGGGGTGAGGTCATTGCCTGTGCTGTGGTCACCCTCAACTCCTAGCTTATCCTCACTTGAGGAGCAATTTCCTCCCCTACCCCCTGTCACTTCTTGATGTTTCACGGACCTTCAGTATTGAGCTGGGGGCCCCTGTATAAGATGGGAGCCCCCAGCATAAGAAAGACATGGACCTGTTAGAGCTGGTTCAGAGGAGGTGATCACGAAGATGATCAGAGGGCTGGAGCACCTGTCCTATGTAAAGAGGCTGAGAGAGTTGAGGTTGTTTAGCCTAGAGAAGAGGAGGCCCTGGGGAGATTTTATAGTGGCCTTCCTGTGTCTAAAGGGGACCTACAGGAAAGCTGGAGAGGGACTCTTTATCAGGAAGTGTCGTGATAGGACAAGAGGTAACAATTTTAAACTAAAAGAGGGGAGATTTAAATTAGTTATTAGGAAGAAATTCTTCACTATGAGGGTGGTGAGGCAGTGGAACAGGTTGCCCAGAGAAGCTGTGGATGCCCCATTCCTGGAGGTGTTCAAGGCCAGGTTGGATGGGGACATGGGCAACCTGATCTAGTGGAAGGTGTCCCTGCCCATGGCAGGGGGATTGGAACATGGTCTTTAATGTCCCTTCCAACCCAAACCGTTCTGTGAATCTCTAAACTCTGTTTTCAAGCCTAGAAATGACCAATTATGTTATATACCTTCCCTTCAGCACAAGGAATAAACCTGTACCTGGTGGACCATTTGACACTAATAGTCTTGGACTGACTGAATGTACCTACCAGAAAAACACATGTTTCTGGGGATTTCTTTGCTTCAGTTACTCCCCTTGGTTAAACCTAAGGTAATCCTCAAATCATGTTGGATTCCTATCTGCAACTTTTACAGCTTACTTAATGAATGGCTGTATTACAGATTTCAAATTATATTTATTATGGTAATATTTCTGCTTATTTAAATCTTGTACCTTCATTATAGCTTATCTTACGGTTAAACACACACACACACACACTCATACACTCAGTAGCCATTGCAGCAATTAAGCATGGAGCGCTGTGAACAGTCATATTCCTTGATGAGAATGAATTCAGATGACCAGCAATGGCTTAAATTCAACATTAACCATTTGGCTGCTGATCAAAAATGTTTGAAAGGGGAGGGAATCTGCAAATTTCTGAAGTAAAATCAATCTACTCTGAGTGAATGATCATTCTGATGTCATGTGGGACTGATACCTGAGGAAATTTAATCACTTCTTTTTTCTTTCATATATGTCTTAGAAAGCCCAAAGGGAGAGAGAGGCACAGAGACAAATGAAGAAAAAATCACTCTTCCATAAGATGGTAAGTTACCCATATCCTGCAACGTCCTTATCTACACCCTAGAATGAATAACTTCAGAATTGATTTTATTCATGGAGAGAGCCCAGGACAGCAACCCAATGTTTTTATCTCTTTGTATGAAGTTTTGCTTTGTAAGTGCTTGTTTTTCATAACGACTTGCAGTGTGATGGGCTTGACACTGGTCTTGTGAGGACTAAGGGGAAATGGAACAATGTGTTCTGCAGGGGCACAACCTTTGGAAGCTGAATTGCCTCCCAGGCCTTTGCAGCTTGTTTTCTCAGATCTGCAGCAACTGCCGGTCTTATTTACATGGAAGTTGCAAGTGTGATCCTCAGGCCTGGAGTGTCTATTTAGTTCCCTCATCAGAACTGTGGGCAGAAACTCATCTGGTCTTTCTGCTCTTGAAGTTTGATTTACAGCCTAGAATTAAGTTTAGGAAAATCCATAGCTGAATAAGGCTGGGTCCAAAGACATATCAAGTTTTAGGCACCATGGGTTTTAAATCATATTTTAGAAAAATGAAATTCATGGCTGAATAATAATGCATCAAATATTTCACTGTTGCAAACACAGCTTACACAAACATGTACTTACAAATTCCCCCTCTACTGCTTAGTTATAGAAAAATCAAATGGTGAGAAGCCAGTCATAGGTGTGAAGAAAATCAGAGGGGAGTCACTCCAAATGGTAGAATGGTTAGCCCATTATTTTTGCCTTCCTAGAGTATGCTGTCCATAGAACCAACTCAGCAAGCCAAGAACTACCTGGCCACCTGGCCTGCCAGAGTGGAAGAGCAGGATGGTCTTTATACTTGCCATACCAGCAGTCTTATACTGCCTTCTTGAACATACCCTAAAAGTGGCAACACCAGCCATGCTGTTGCATCCCAGTGCTGTAGCATAGCACCTTTTCATTCCCAGCTTCATTACTGCACCATTGTCTCAGCAGAGAACGTTTGACATCCCAACCATGCTACCAGGTAAAGCTATGTGGAGACTCTCCTGAGAAATGGGTGATCTGAAACAGAAGGTAACAGTAGAGTTAATACTGCAAATCTTATGTATTCTTTAAGATAGGAGGTAAGAATATTGCTGCTGTTAAAAAGCAGGAAAAGCTCAGAGGTAGAAATAATTATCCTGGAGTTTAGTCAGGCCTATCTTCAAAAAAGGGGAATTTAAAAACTTAAATCATTAGCATCTTTGACTTCACTAAAAGATGGCACTTGCAGCAAGGGAGTCACACCCCCATACCGTTTTTCTTCACACAAACTCAGCAGGGTATTAGCTCAGCACTGCCTTGCAGGGTGAAATCTCCTGAACTGCCACCCTGGCTCCCTGTGGTAGGCAGAAGCGCCTTGCTGGCTTCCCATTCAGCAACTGTCAGACACGGAGTGGTGCAGAAAGGTTTCTCAATCTTTCTTTGGCATGGAAGATTAGACGTTCCTTTGTAAATGCTGTGTGTTATGCAGCCAGATATCCTCATCTGACAGGGCTACTTTGCTTAATATGTCAGGTTGTTGGTAAAATTCTTAGAAGTATCACTTTTAAGTGCTTTCACTCACCATTTCCCAAGGTGACACAACTACTTTGATGGCTCACTAAGTATTACGAGGACTTGGTAAAAGCTGGGACTTCAGCTCCCAAAGGATTTGTTCAATTTCCTATGACTGCATAGCAAACTAGCATGCATTGTATGTCACAGCAGTATGTTACCAGTGCCTGACTGAGCTGGCTTAATCTTCCATCTAGGTTATTCTCTATTATTCTGCTTCAAATTCTTCTGTGCTTGCTGTGGAGCTGTACTGCATGCATCAGCTTGAGTGGTTTGGTGAATTTACTTGCTGTATCCAAATGGTTTGTAACCTCATAGCAGCTGAGGCAAGTGAATTACACCAGTAGGGCAGTGCAAAAGGATTTGTGACTTTGCTGAGATGAGGCAAGAGAGAGATGGGTGACAGAGATGCACAAAAAGTTTGTTATCATTTATATTATATTGCCTCCACCTTGATTTTGGGGGAAAGATTGAACCTGTCACAGGAGAGCGATAGAGGTACCAGCTTATTCCAGGAAATAATTTAGCACTTTTTCCTTTTGGGTGATGGAGAGAGAGGCCATATGTACAGCATTGTGAGAGAAATGTAGGTGGTGCCCTGATGCAGTGGGAGACTGAAGATGATGCTTCCCAGAACACAAAGCCAGAGCACAAGGTACCCCCTGTGTTGGTGCACACTGAGTAGATGAAAACATCCCAGTGATTTATTTCGTATTCGGACCTAAAGGACCAGAGAAGCGGCTGGGAGCCCCTCCGGGCCTGGCAGCTGCCCCATCTAGGGCAACCTCCCCTGCTGCCTCAGCCGGGCCTGAAGGGCCTGGCCCCACTCCCCCAGCAGCCCCCTGC
>VXAL01009880.1:545203-572942 GCA_013399475.1 Chauna torquata
CCCCTCCAAAGGTTAAGTGTTACCCACGGGGTGCAAGAAAGGGTTATTGAAAGCAGCAGGTCCACTTTTGAATATTGCACTTCTGGTAAATCTCTGATCCAGCATCTAGTGGTTAACCACTGATACAGGAAATGACATTTAACGTTTTATCGCTCAGCCAGAAATGGAAGAACAAGGCAAGTCTGTGTGTGGTGAAGATGGATCATTGCCTGCTACCTTCCCCTTAAAGGCACATCATTCCATTTAAAAGGAAATGCTTTCCAAGCCGGGACTTTTTTCCTTTCCTTATGCACCTTTCTGCTGAAAGCAGACTAAAACCCTGGCAAACAAATCCCCTTCTCCCCGAACCCGACCGCGAGGTTTTGTCTGCTAAAACAGGGCTGACGGAGTCATAAACAACTGCAACCCTTTCCTGCTCCTCTTTTGCGTCCTAGGGACGCGTACGGCGGGCCCGGCGGCAGCGGGCAGGGAGGAGGCAGCTTTCGGCAGGTGGCACTCTCGGCTCGGCCCGGCCCGGCCCGGCTTGGCCCGGCTCGGCTCGACTCGGCTCGGCTCGGCCCGGCTCGGCTCAGCCAGTGCCGGGCACCGCGGGCTGCCTCGGGTGGGGGCAGCTGGCAGCAAACGTGCTCAAGCGACGAAGGAAAAAAAAGAAAACAGAGAGAAAAAAAAAAAAACAAACAAACGTTCATCGGAATACGGGGCCGGAACTTCAGCGCCTGCAGGGATTTATCGATCTCGGGGTAACTGCGTTGGTTGCAGCAACGAGCACCTGCCCGCGGCCAGCGCTGGCTGCCCGCAGCGACAGTGCTTGCCGTCTGACCTGCTCGGCCTGACTCTGATGACAGTGAGCACGCTCAGGAAGAGAGCAAGCAGGATCCAAAATTAAATTGTACGTCCCAGGCCAACTAGATCCGAAGAGGCTGCCAAATCTGCCTATACAAATCCTAACAGTTTCAGATGTACAGTTTCACTCGTACCGGGGGGAAAAAAATAAAGAGCAAAGCAGTGAGGCACTTTGCTGCTGCAAATAGGATATGTGGACAAACGCGTTGGTTTTTTTTCCAACTGTTCCAGAGGCCATTTTCACCCAACGAAAGTGTGCAGGATGTTTTCCAAAGAGCTTTGCAGGCTGCCAAAACTTTCCTGAAAGTGAGTACAGAAATCCACTGGAAAGCAGCATATTAAAGGTAGGCCAGCCCTCCTGAGCTGTGGAGCTGCATAACACAATTTTCATGTGCCCCCAAGCCACAAGAAACTTCAGCAAGCCCGTGGGTGGTGGCGGCAGCAGAGACCTCCGTGAGAAGTTCAAGGGCTATGGATGAGGGCAGCTCTCCAGAAGTCCTGCTGCTCTCTGGCTTGGCTGGAAGTGAAGCTGGATGATGGGGTGAGCACTTGGACACTGGAAGGCTGGCTTGCTCAGACCCACAGCGATGATCTCAGACCCCATTAGCCAAAACCTACTAGCGCAGCCCTCCTGTAGTTTAAGCACCAGCTTGCTGAAACTGCTTGAGAGCCATCCTTGCAAAATCACAGGGGTATATTGGGCAGAGGAAATCAAAATATCTGTGACCTAAAGACAAGCTCAGATTTGTGTTCATGTGTAGGTCTGATGTGTACCGGCATGAACAGGAAATGGGGAGCAAGGATCTGCAGTAAGACAATCAGTGGGCATTATTAAAAAGGGGGAAGAGAGAGGAGTTTCGTTCCAGCTGTCAGCACACTTGCTGTTCAGTTAGATTGTCGCTTCTTCAGCCTGCTGCTAATTTTCCTTTTTGGTTATGGAAACTTGCTTGAATGCAGAATGTAAAATGAGAAAGCTGTGGAAGCTGCTTGGAGAGTACAGATGAGGCCCTGTAGGAACACATGTGCGTCAGCCACAAGAGTGAAGATGCATGTGCATTTATGGATCGAGATTCTTAGCCCTTAATGCTGCATGATTTTGATAGCATTATGATGTATTTTGTACATCAGAAGGACCATCCTGTGTAGAAAAATCTCGTCTCTCCAGCCTTACAAAGCAGTTGGGCACTGGTCCTGCCAGAAAGTCTGCAGAGACTTGAGCAGACCTTTGGCCTCTCTGAATGTTTGCCAACCAACAGCAACTGGCATGGTCAGGGCCTCGAGCTATACCTTGGGAAGTGCTGCTATTTATCTCTGCACTTGATTGCACCCAATTACTTGCTAAGAACACGTTCTTTGAAAAAAAAAAGATCTGGAGCTGGATCCTTCTCTCATTGCGACTCTGCCAGCTGCCATCCCCAAAGCTATTTTTAATCAGACAAGCTTCCCTGTCCCTGCCAAAAAAACTCGTAATAATTAATAACAATAAAATGAAGGTAGCCTGGATAAATGAGTTGGGCTCGCTCTATAAATCAGTAGCAAAGGCTGCTAGGGAAGATCAGCGCTGCATCGCTAATATGCTGTCTTCCCTTTCGCTGTAGCCTCGGTCTCCTCGTTCACACTCGGTCCCTTTGCTCTGCTGTGCTGCCGGTCCCTGTGCTGCCTGTCGCAGGTAGACCAGCAGATGGGCACGGGCACCTCGGCACAGCGTGTTGCTTTGATCCATCTCGTTGCAGATGTGAGATGGGTGCCAATGATGCTGCTTACGTGCCCATCACGTTGCGCTGCTAAGTTCATTAATTCTGGGAGCTGCAGGACTACAAAGAGCTGCACCCACAGCAGGCTTGGTGGTTAGGTTAGGTCTCTGCACTGTCACGTCGCAGCCTCTGGTGTGATTATTTGCCTGCAGGCACGTGTGTCCCTGTGCTGTGATCCTGTCAGGAGTTAAGCTGTGTTGGGCTGGATCAGAGCACGGACAGGAGGCCTCCAAGGACATGCTGCCGAAGCCATTTCAGGCAGCGATCCCATTAAGCAGGAGGTGGTGCTGTGCCTTCCGCCTGGGCGCAAGCTGCTGTTGCCTTGCCCACACGTGGTAACAAAGCATTTCCTGACAATTTTATTGAAAAAAAGAAAAGAAAAAAGCATAGAGGCCTGAGTCTGAAGATACCATCCTGGCCATGTCCCAGGCTGGATATCTGCATGTGGTTTGCTTCCACACAGACTTCTTCTGGTGATTCCTGCTGGACAACATATTTCTCCTCAACCCCAGCTCCAGACTGTTTGATAACATTGCTGTTTGGCTGTTACGCCTTATTCCAGTACTGGAGGCCTTCCACTAATGGTTATCTGCACTGTTTTAAAGGTTCTGTGAGGACAAACAAATAGCAAATGGAAAAAGAAGAGGAAAAGATAGGAAAGAAGGAACTGAGCAAACAGCTCCACCACCTTCCTCACAACAAACCCAGTCCCCTGGGAGCACGTGGCTGCTCCGCAGTCAGCACAGATGACTTGCCCGTGGAGTGGCAGCGTTGCCATGTGATGCACCTCTTCTCAGGGGAAATCAAACCAAAAGCGGTGGCATTTCTGGCCTTGCTGCTGGTGGTGGCTGGGAGAGCCTCACACAAGCCCAGCCTCCTCTGGGCTCTGAGACTTGCATAGCTAATGGCAAACAGAAGGAAATACGTATGTTTTACTTAAATGCTTGCTTATACACATGGACTTCTCTTTCCACAAAAAATAAAATAAAATAAAATATAAAATAAAATAAATCAATAAAGCCACTACCTTGTGCTTCCTTCTGGAGAATAATTGCCAAGGTGATGTTTGCAGGACCCTGGCAGCTGATGAAGTCATGGCAGGTGTCAAGCTAAGAAGCTAAGGCTGATGGTGCTCATCAAATAAGCCTGTGCAAGGCAAAGCAAAGCAGAAAAGATGCCCTTGTGCCTGCTGACTGGGAAAGCAGCTAGCCTTGGAAACCCTGCATGCAGAAAACTCTCACTGTGTTCTCCTACCCAGGGTCTTCTATTGTAATCCATGACACAAGAGCAGATCTGTTTCCGACAGTGGTTTTAACTTCTTTAAACAAGTGAGTATCAAAATATTTTCCTCTGGAAGTGCATTCCTGTGAATACTAAAATTGAGGCCTTTCTGGACCTTTCTGAAGTTACCCATGGACCTTCCCCAGTCTCAGCCACCAAGTTAGGGTATGGTTGCACTGCGGGGGCTGGCTCTGAAGAAACCAAGCTGCTGACCTGCTGGCATGTACATGGATCTCCCTGCTACCAGGGTGTTTCATGAGCATCTCAGCACTGCATCGCCACTTCTACATTGCTAGCAGGAAGCAAATAAGCAAATTTAAAGCCAATTTCAGTGTATGTGGGCATTTAACAAATGGCACCGTAGTCATGCTAAGCATGTGCCTTGCTCTGTGCCTACGCATAATCTCACCTTAAAAACGCTTGTTTGCATGAAATAAAGTAATATATAAATGGCTTTTGGGCCTGAGATCAGCCTAAGACCAGTCTCAGCTCCTGCCATCAGGTGTTGTATTCACACCATCCCCATTCCGAGTAGCCCCAGTTGGTCATCTCAGCCACGTGGTCAAGGCCAGCCGGCAACACCAAGACTGGACTGTGGTAACGTGGTAGTTTGGCCACAGGCTGGTGTGGAGCATGTGTGCAGTCACATACCACAGGGTTTGGTGATGAATTCAGACTGACTTGATGTGTTCTGAAGGCAGCACCCAGTTTTTATTCCAAAAGTTTGTATTGTAAATTTATAGAAATGAGCTCCATCAACATGAGCATCCTTATGCTGTTGTAATGACAGCCATGATGGGGATGGCAGTGACTTGCCCGTGCGAAGCACAGTAAGCAGCACTTTAATGAAATCTATGGATGGTGACTGCTATCACTTGCAATTGGGATGCATTCATTTAAACAGTCTCTGAGCCCTTTAGTAGTGGTTTGAGTTTCTGAAAGCAAGCAGAGCGGTAGAGGAGGACTGTAGGTAGAACCTGTGTGTTGTGTGTAGTTATTGCAGGTATTTAGGTGTTCTGTGGTTTATGTATGCATACTTTTTAATTTTTTTTTACACAAAGTGAAAGACACAACAATGCTACACTGGGAAATGTCGTGAACATCCTTACAGACAGGAAAGTGATATGAAGTAGTTAAAGAGAGATTAAAGAACGGGTGGAAAACAACAATACAAGTTCCAACATGGAAAAATGCAAACTGGAGAAAAACAACTTGAAACTCAAATATGCAACAGGAGTAAATAGCATTGAAGAGATCTAGGAGTGATAATGGCTAGATGATTGGAAGTGATATTTCTCGAGCTGCAGAAGTGGGCAATGTGTGGGAAGGCACCCTCTTACATGTGGGAAGACAGAGCATGTGGCAGGCTGCCCTGACTCCTGAGTTCTAGGCAGGCAGAAGCATACTGGAGGGGATTCAAGAGCAGCAACCCCCAAAAAGGGGAGTTTTTTTGTGAATATGTTAGCCCATAATTTTTCTCCATAAAGTAGTCAAATGATGAAAAAGAAGGAATGTGGTAGCTGTGGCCAGTGTTAGAAAAATGTATATGCTTAATAGGATTTACTTAAGACTGTATGCAGGGGGATAATAAGGAGTAATGGTAGTGCACTGAGAAAGGGAACATTTAACTGAATGTCAGAAGTCTCCTTGATGGAGAGATGTGCAATGCCTTGCAAGGAAGTGGTGGAAACTTTATCCCTTGGGGACAACTAACACTTGACCACACAAAGCACTAGGAAATTTATTAGAGGAAATGACTGCAGTGGATAGGCAGGGGAAGTATGATGCAAAAGATCACTTTCGATTTATCTAAATGTATGATACGAATGGAAAAATATGTACCAGGATGTTTGTGATTTCCACATTCAACAGTTTCAAGCTGCCTTCCATTTATAGTGATGATAGGCTAATTTATTCCCAGGTTGTTCTTCTTCCATTCGACCAACTCTACCTTTCCTAATTTGTGCTCTGAGGCCATAACCTTAGAGCACCTTAGAGGGAATGGGAGGCTTTTTGTTGGAATAAGTAACAGCTATGATATAATTCTAGCTTTCTGCCTGGATAATGTCAAAACACAAGGCAGAAGGTTGTCCTCTTGGATTTGTGAGTGTCACCTGAGTGGGATGCTCCTTCTTTACAGGGAGGAAGCTCAGTGTTCTCCATGGAGGCACATGGCTTTTATAAGTTCCTTCATGGGTTATGCGATCTGCTTGCATGAATTACCATGGTTATTTAACTGGAATGCTTAAAATTACTGGTGTCCATACAAAAAGGCAACACAAAGATACACACAAACAAAAATGTTCACAGCCACAATGTTTTTAAAAGCACACATCTCCCATCTGCACCAGTACTTCCCTGTCCTGTTGGGCTCTCCTGGCTGATAGGGCTACAGCAAGCAAAGCATTCCTGTGGGCTTGGAGGACTTTTATTGCTGCCTAGATATTCTGAGATCAGGTGGTGAAGTTGTAGTTTCAGAGCAACAGGAACTAATGAGAGAGAGGGGAAAACAGGTATAAATGCGTGTATGTGCTGGAAACTCAGCCCCACTGCTGAGCAGCTCCTTGAGCGGTGTCCCATAGCTGCAGCACTGGTTTAACCCTGTGCTCATTAGCCTTGACGGGCTCTCTTGACAGTGTGCCCTCTCTATAACCTAAAGCTGTGCTTGGAAGATAAGGGCTTTGTGTACTGGTTATAAACAGCAAAGCTGGAGTGGAAATTCACAGGGCTGGAAGTCAGAGAGCAGCTTTGCCGCTACATTGAGAAAGCCTTATAAAGGGAGAGGTCTCCCTCTCTCTGTGCATTCAGAGCAGCTTCTCCTCCAATCTCTTGCTGAGTGCTCATGCTTTTTGTTCTGCCCCCACCTCCACAAGACCTTGTGCTGAATGGGTTTTGTTGATTTATTCTGGAGTCACTTTGGATGCATCCTCCTCTACAAAATGTTTTGTACCTTCGACAAAGAAAGGTGCTTGTATACCATTGCTGAAGGGGAGGGAAGATAGGTGGGGAGGAAAAACACTTACTCTGGGAAACCTTTAAGAATCCTGGTGGCTTTTTTCTCAGAGCAAATACTGATTGTCTTTTGAAATGTCCATAGTTTCCATGATCTTTGTCTTCTTGCATCTTTTGGCTCTTAATTGGTTTGGAAAATTCCGATGTTTATTCACTAGTGAAACATTCAGAGCCCTCCCAGCAACCTTCTTGTTCTGTGTATTGCCGGATCTTGGGGAAAATCTGGACTTGGGAGATTCTTTTTCATTAAAAAAAAATAGTAATAATAAGGAAAGAAAAGAAAAATGTAACACTTCCTGAGGAACCTCTTCTACGTGAATGAGAAGACGAGCTGCAAGTCATTCTCAGTAAAGCATAGGGGGTAGTTTTGGCCAGTTCAAAAAAACATTGTTTGGACTTGGCAAGAAAATATTATCTAATAGTCTTGGAAATCATCTAAAGAAATTGCAATGAGAATAAAGCTATCAACTGTGAAAGGGTGCACATCCTTTGAGCTCCCTACCCCTTTGTCCTCCAGCCTTGGTTTTGTCCCAGATTAATATTCCTTTTCACTCACCCAAATGCTTGGGGTTTTCAGTGGGCTTGTTGAAGCAAACAGTGTGAAAAAATATGGGAATCTAGAGAATAGGTTCCCAAGCAGTATCCTGTTTGGAGCAATATTTTATGGCCCTGAAGCAGATGCAGTGTTACTCTGTTCAGCTCTGTCCTCAGTGAGCACATACTAAGTGTTTCAAGAGCAGCTGTAGCCCAGGACCTGGTGGGATGTACGAAATAAAGCAGAGGAAATATTAGAGGTATACCCAGGTGCACAGATGGTCTGGGGAGGTCCCTAGGGTAGGAATTAAAGTAGCAAGCTGTTTGTCTTTGGTTCAGCTGTCTTGCTGGACTCCGGCATCCAAGCTATTTTCCATTCTTGGGGCTTCTTCCGTCATTGTCTCTCAAATACAGCATCCCCTTGTCTATAAGCCAACACAATGAAAACCTAGACTTGGGCGCTTGGTATTGTCACCGTTCACTACTGTAGTATCTCTTGCTGTAGCCTGGGTGCCTGCAACAGTGATCCTCTCAAGCCTCCTAAACAACAGGGTGCTAAAACTTCCCTGTTTTGGCTTGTTGTTCTGCCTACCACATCGTTCATCTCTCTGCTTCCTTCTGCTGGATGATTCCTCTCCACTTTTTACTTTCCAGGTCTTTCAGGAGTTGGCTGACATCGCCCTTCTCATCTAACAAATTCATCCTACATTGTCACAGCCAAGTGGCCCATCTTGGATGGGAGGCATTCCTGGCAAGCACCTGCAAAACGATGTTTCTCTCCTTTGAATCTCTGAAGAGTCGCCACTTCCCTCACCCTACCGGCTACACCAGGAGCTGGGGTTGCCTGGTCACTAGCTCGTAGCTTTCTTGTGTTAATGGTACTTGTCCTTACCTCTCTCCTTCGTGTGGGCCTAAACAAAAGTGAGATTGTGCAGAGGATATTCCTGTGGCTTCATTAATTTCATGCTACTAAATTAGGTGACTGACTTAGGCTCCCTACAGAGGCAATAAAGACAGACGACACCTAATAAACATCCTAAGTTCTCTGCACTTTCCCGTTGACTGCATTGGGAGCTTACTTATCTAACTTAGGTACTAGAAATATCCCCCTCAGGCTCCTTCCCCTTCTCCTGTCTTAGTATGTCTGGAGAAAGAAAGCATTGAGGAATTATGTGTGTAGCAGAGAAAGACAGGTTGGTGCTGATATGAAGAGGGCAAGGAAGAGAGGAACTGATGGGAGATGAGGAAGAGGAGATTGGGGTCATGGATAGGAAAGATAACCAGGAGATGAGGGAGTGAGAAGCATGGAGAGATCCCGAGGCAGAAATGAACTTAAGAGGTAGAGGGGAAGGAAAGATGGAGAAGAAAAGTGACGGTGAAGGAGAAGAGGAGAAGAGAGCAGCAGGAGGCAGTGTGATGTGTAACAAAGAACTGTTTACAAGTGGGCAGGCAAGTGACAGCCACCATGAAAGAAAGATGCATTTGAAATTATACCAAATAGGAGTTTGGGAGAGAAGGGCTACAGAAGATGTTAAAAAGCTTGAGAAGATCCTAAAGAGAGACAAATCCAGAGCAGCAAAGCAGGTGGATTCAGCAAACAAACACTGACAACGTTTTAAGGAATTACATCATGCCAGAGGAAGGTTTATTTGAACCTAGCAACAGAAATATTCAGAAAGGGGAAAAAACATTTGCAGCAATAAGTGCAGGACAAATGAGCACAGTAAAGGTACTAAAGGAAAAGTAGGCTCAGAGAGCAAGGGTCTCAGCTTGTTGCCTTGGAGTCTTTCCAGGGACTTTAGTGGGAGCAGGTTGGGCCCCAGGGCATTTAAAATGACTTTTACATAGAACTTTAGCCAAAAACTGTTCTCACAACACCTATGTAAAAATTACATATCTTCAAAGCCATTCTGGAGACGAATGTATGCAGCTCCGTCCCTGCCAATCCCTGTATTATAAAATCCTAGATGATTACTGCTCTTCCTGGGGACTGACTTGGATTTGTGCTCTTCAGGTATGCAAAGACTGGCTGCTTGGGTTGCACCTTGCAAATGCAGATACCTCTACAGACCTACAGAGCACCACAGCTTAACTCCCCATGAGATATGTGCAGAGCAGGGAGTCACAGAGCTGGGCCCAAGGTTGCTCCCTGGGGAAGGTTCTGCATAAATGTCCCCTGCATGGGTTCCATGGGAGGCAGCAATTTCCAGCTGTGCTTCTTTAATTAGTGAGTTTTTGACCACTGATTTTTGAAGGTTGTTCCCTGCCAGACTGTTATCGCCCTTTCTTTCCTCCATCCAGCAGCACTCCTTCCTCCTAAAGAATGACCACGGTGCCTCTGAAAGCAAACAAAGCACAGGACAGGTTTGGCAGGACCTTTCAAAAGAAAAATATTCCCTCTCCATCTGAGTGGTTGTGAATAATGATCTCTGTAGCACATTTAGTTCAGACTTCAAAGCCTTTGTCACTGAGGCTGTGTCAAAGCTGATTTGAAACACAGACAGACATCAGTGAAAGAGCTCACAGCAAATACAGTTCTTGCCCAGAACAGATTGTCAGAGTACCTGTAACCACCTGGGTTAAGCTGCTTTTTAGAAATGATTAGATTTCCTTTCTTAACACCCTCTCCTGACCTTCTGTCTACTTTATCACCTCCAAAGCGAAGCATGGTTTTAACTCTGTAGCACAAGCAAAGGGTGCAAAGATGCTGAGCAGTTGCAAAAACGCCCACAGTTCCCCCAGGCACTGCCGTCCCGGTGCGATGCCAGCACTGACCCTGCACCGCGTTCCCGAGGGCTGCAGCAGACTTGCCTGCCTATTGAGCTGCATTTCATGAACATCAGAGTGGAAAACAAGACGAGATGAAATCTGCCCGGCTCATTTCTGTACCCCACCCTCTGTAAAGTGCTCAGCCACTCGCCCTTCCTCCTCCGCGCAAGGAGGGAGCTGTTGTGGTTAAACCTTTGCTAAACCAAAGATGCAAACTGTTCAGATGCCAGGGTGATGAACATGAAACAAAAAGCACATGAAAGCAACCACCCAGCAATCCTGCCACTGCTGGAGGTAGCCCAGTTGTTGTTAGGCTAACTTCACGGGCATGATGTTGCCCTTTCCAAACTCTGGCAATGAATTTTCCTTCCCCAAGACAAACACAGCCACCTCCATCTGAACACGCCAAACAAAACCCCACAGGGAAGTGTTGCAAACAGTCAGTGCAGAACGTTCTGGAGTCCACCTTGCTCCAAGAAAAGCAGGAAGTGTTACTAAATCGCTTTTTTTTTTTTTTTTTCTGGCCACAGACTGATGGCATGTTGTCTAAATTTACCTCTGTGTGCTGCAGCTTTCCGACAAAGGGTTGGTAAGCGCTGAGCATGAGCACCCCAGGATGTTGGTCCAGCAGTGCATGGGCATCACCAAGCATGATCAGCACCAACCTCATGGCATGGCAAAAGCCCACAAACAGAACGGGCCTCCTTGTTAAACTTTGGGACAATCTGCTCTTGACAAAACCTTGTGGTGTCTGCTCTAGAATGACTGCATTTGTGCTCATGTATGTATGTGCACATAGAGATGGCCCTCAGTGAATGTGGAACAGTTCTAGTACTTCTAGGTTGCCCAGAGGGGTTGTGGAATCTCCATCCTTGGAGATCTTCAAAATCTTTCTGGACATAGTCCTGCTCTAGGTGGCCCTGCTTGAGCAAGTGGTTGGACCAAATGACCTCCAGAGGTCTCTTTCAACCTCAACCGGTCTGTGATTCTAGGCTCTAGGAGAAATGCCTCAAATCAGGTGATTAAAAAATAAAAAATAAAAACCAACAAAACAAAACAAAACAGAACAAAAAAAAAAAAAACAGAGAGCAGAGGTCAACATGCAGCCTCCAAAATTGTAAAAGGGGCTTGGCTGGATTTTTTTAGTGCTAGAAGTTGAACTGGGTCCTGCCAAGAGCTGTTGAGACTGAACACTGCATTTGATTCAGTAGCCACCTCAGACAAGGGGTGCAGACCCACATCTTTGAAAAATGCGCTGAGTTTGCGTGCCTCCACTTCTGGATGCCAGCAACCTGTTTTTGCAGAGGCACTGAGTTGTTTTTTTGATCTCAGTAGGAGTTCTGGGTGCATAATACTCATGCAAATCAGGCTACGGGTATCTGAAGTCAGGCAGCCAAAAATATAGGCGCCCCAAATTTCCAGGCCTCTTATTATGTAAATGCAGCTCAAAAATCTTTCTGCATTTCAGTTTCCCATGTTGATAAAACTGCGACTCCAATATGTTCCTCAAAGAGAGCCTGGGAAGATAGTGACGTGGTCATCTAGCAGGAGAAAAAAAGCATTCCAGCCAGTGGCATCTGTACATAATACATTATTGACAAGAAAATGAGGATCAAAAGACCTCAATTTTACTTCTGTCTCTCCTTGCTCATCATAGGTCCCTGAGCATATTGGGTATTTCTCTGTGGTCTCAGTTGTCCAGAACAAAAGTACGTATCTTGAAGAAGTGTTATGAGCTGGTCTTAACAATTGCAAAACCCAGTGAAGAGGTGATAAAGTTTTTGCTGATTTTGCTAATTTGGGTAAAGGAAATGTTTTGGGCAGAAGTGCTGGTTCTAGTCAAAGAAAGTCAAGATTTTCTAGAAAAACAAAAATAAACAAACAAATAAATAAATATTTCTTATTGGTTATCTTGAAATGCTGTACTTGATCCAGAGTCGTATATTCTTACTCCTGTTATTTAATATCTTCCTTTTATAAATTCAGGTCAATTTTGAAATGAAAATTTCCACCCTGAAGTTTCCATTTGACATTTCTGGAACAAATATTTTTGAGTATGCCAGACTAAAGTTTTTCAGCAGTAGAAGAATTTCCCCCCTGCTTTTTTCATCTAGAAATACTTGTTTCATTTGACCTCCATTCGCAAATCTTGTCAGTCTCTCTGAAATTCCATTTTTTTCCAGCAAGTATGACATTCATGAAAATATTTCACCCAGCTGAACCCAGGCAGAGAATTTTAGTCTCATCTAGTTGGTTAGTGATTTGTAAACTGGATGGCAGCCTGCAGCTTGGCAGCCAGCTTGCCAAAGTGTTCTTTATTTCTGCTGAGCAAACTTCTAGGAACTCCAGTGAGTAGCCAGGGCCCTGCTTTAGGCACCACATGTGTGTAAAGACAAGATCACCCATGCTGCAAAGAGCATGTTTGTACCATGTAACGAAATCAGATGGAACAAGAAGGTGTTTGTGGGCTGCAAATAAATGAGAAGCTTCTGCTGGAAAGAGGTAATCAAGTGAGGGAGTGCCTCGTCCCAAGTCATTGAAAGCAATGGGATGCTGAGGAGGAGAGACTGGGAGGTAACGCGAGCTAGAGTTGGATGCTGGCTTGGCATTTTGTTCTGTGGACGACGGGCAGCAAGATGGACATCAAAACACGATTAGTTAAATGCCCCTTTTGCAGTTTTGTTTCTGTGGTGTTTCTGAAGCAGGAAATACAAGTGGGCATTGAGGGTGGTGCTGGTGGGTAGTTTCCAAGTGCTTTTTGAGGACCACAGTGTGCCTGTTGGGAAGCCTGGACGTCAGACAGCCCAGCTGCTGCCCCCAGCCAGCTGTGTTGCACCCCGGCACCTGGGCTGCCCAAAGGGAGGTGGAAGAACCCACCTCATGTCCTCTGAGATGCCACCAAAACAGCAGCACTGCTGCAGAGCTCTTGTGCAACCCCCCCTTCTCCTGACAGAAACAGCTCCATGGGAAAGTTTCCATGGTGGATGGCATTGGCAGGCAGGCACCCCATGGCCCCGGGCATGGCAGCACTCTGCGGAGGAAGGAAGGAGCCGACGGACCTGTTCTGGCAGGCCGCAGAGGGGAGAGAGCTTGCAAGCACCTCAGCTGCACCGCTGTCCTCACCCGGGGTGAAACCCATCCTCACAGCAGCCAGAGCTCTGGAACATGTGCTGGGGTGTCTTGGCCCCGTGTGGTCCCAGCCCTGTGTGGTGCTGGTGGTGCCCAGGAGGCTCTTCCCCTTCCCCAGCCCTTCCAAAAAAGCATTGAGGAGAGGCAGGGCAACCCTTGGTGTTGCAGTCCCTTGTGGGCACAGAGCTGCTGCTCCCCAGAAGAGGGGAGCCCACCCTGCAGAGGCTGGACCAGGCTCTTGGGGTGAGAGCTGCTGCTGTGGATCATTTCAGAGGTTGCAACATGGAGCTGGGCTGTGAGGAAGCCAAGATCACCATGGCATGTCCTCCTCTGCCCTGCAATGCCGTCTGTTTCCCTCCAGGCGCTGTGCGAGAAAGTGAGTGTGGATTTAATTGCCATGGTGGCATAACATCCAGATGTTTTGAATACTTGTGTGGATTCCTCCTTGTTTGTGATGTGGTTAGGGTTGCTGGCAGTGAGGTGTGGAGTGCTTTACTTTGTGTCAGAAGAGAGAAAGTGATAACCTGCTGTGATGGATAGGTGTCTGTGCTTGCTGCAACTGTGCTGGGTGGGAGTGGGTTGGTGCTGGAGGAGTGCGGGACCTCAGAGGCCCCTTGGCAGGGATGGGACAGCAGCCCAGGGATGAAGGCTGCTGGCTCAGCCGCTCTGCCACGGGATGGAGGTGGAGATGGACAAGCAGTGAGCAAGGGTTTCTACCCGGCTCAGCTCCACCACATCCCAGACGTAGCTCTTGAGTGAAAATCTCGCACATATTTTATCTTGAACAAAACTTGACTTCAGTCACGATACCGGCTGTGAGTCTCCTGGGGCTGCTGGGTACAGAGCTGGAGTTAAACTTTGCCTCACTGGTCTTATCTCCAGCTGGACGTAGGCAAAGGACTTCCCCTTTCAGTTCATGGCAGTCCACAGCCATTTCACAGCCCCATGCCACTGGTAACTCTAACTAGATCCCAAGAGTACAAACTCCCAGCCCCGCAGTTCAGCTAGTGGTCATTGAAACTGCTGTGAAGTCCTGTGGCATGTGGACAGGGTAGCAGAGTAAGCTAGTATATGCTTTTTATAGGTGTGCAGGACAGGTCCAAGTACTAAACACCACTAAAGAGTGACTGCATGAAACAAAATTAAGCTCCTGTTTGAAATATTTGCTGCAACTCTCTGATAAGTGCCATGTATGCACCTTAGGTGGGCTCTCATGCTTACGTCTGCTGAGTTTCTGCTTCTGCATGCCATGGCAGTAATGGGTGTTGTGGTTCCCTTCTTGGGTCAGGTATTTGATTAGTGCCAATCCAGTTTCATTCTTGCTGTGCCAGTTTATCACACTGAGTTATAGGGCCCTGCTTCCTGGGAAGGTGCTGTGGGGAACAACATGATGGTGTTTGCAGAAGCAGAAGTTGTTGCAGACCTAGGCTGTATTTTCTGTAATCTCCTTCTGTGGCGAGTGCATGCAGCTGGAACTTTTAAAAAGCTCTTTCTGCTTTTATGTTTGTCTCCTTCACTGATTAAAGAGCTCCTGAGCATCTTTTTGTCCTTTCCTGAAGTTGGAGGAACAGCTTTGCATCTGTGGCTATAGCTATCATACCAGTAGGGTTCCTCACCTTATCAGCTGATCCAGTTCCCTGAAAACCAGTCCAAAGATCATGCAGGAGCTGTTTTTCATTCGTGGTGGTAGGTTTGGTTTTTTTGTTTGTTTTTTTTTTTGTTTTGTTTTGTTTTTGTTTGTTTTGTTTGTTTTTTTTTTTCCAGAAAAATGCTTCTGCATTTTATATATAGTCTAAAGGTTGACACAGAAATACTTTCTAATTGTTCCTGATGCAATGTGTTTGGCAGTGAGAAAAAATGTGGGTGGGGAGTACAACACCTATTCCAATATCCTTCTCACCTTCTCATAGGGAGAGGGAAGAGAACAAAAACAATTTGTCTTTGGCAAGCATTTATGTTTTTATGTAGGGCTCAGAAGAGGAGAATGAAGTTGTGGAATGTAAATGCAAGCAAAGGTCTGCACACCTAGTGTAATATGTGCAAGGGTGCAAAAAAACCTAAGCAGTCTACAGTTCTAAATTAAATTAATATGCGATATATTTAGGGGAAGAAACAGAACAGAGGGACCAGCAGCCAGGACTATTTGTTTGCAAAGTGACTGGCTGTGAGCTTGGCTAAGTCAAACCCAGGAGGTCCTGGGGTGCCCAGCAGGAGAAATGCTCAGGCTGGAGGGCTGGAGGTCTCTGGGTGGCCTGGCGCAGCTGCCTGCATGCCGCCAGCACAAGCAAGTGGTCACGCTCAGGGGATTTCTGGAGGCAGATGCCACATGAAGTTGTGGCAACAGGAGCACCTCACGTGATGCCAGATGACAAAACTGAACCCCCAAAATCCCCTTGCTGCTGTTCTTGGACTTCACCTCCCAGCAAAGGGCCAGGAGGGTTCAAGGGAAGGGAGAATTGCTCGGGCAATCAGGGACATTAGGAAAGTACCCGCTGCCTCTGCAGGCAGAGCTTGCAACATCTGTCGCATTCCCCTAGCTCACATGCACTGAGGCTGTGAAGATCAAAACAGTGGTGGGAGCTGGCAAGTGAATATCCTGGGGATTTTAGAGCCCGGGAGTTACAGCAGTCTTGTGTGGAGGTGGTTACTTCTGTGGCCAACTCCTGATCCAAGACGAAAGCGCTGGTTTTTGGAGGGTGCTGGAAGTGTGCGTCGCAGTGCCAAGGCAGCAGCCTGGAGACTGTGATGTGTTTTGGGTAATCAGATGGAACGTGCACTGAAGTGAACTCTGTTTCTGGCGGGTTTTTATCTTGAAAAGGATGGAGTTTCTCTCTGAAGCCGACACTAGGGTGGTCTTGCCACAGGAGACCACCATGGAGGGCAACAGCTCTGTCTGGGAAGGCCTGGTGCTCCCTGCCGAGCGAAGGGGTAGCGCCTGTGGAAGGAGGCAGTGTCTGGCCACGGGAACGGGGCCTTCCCGTGCAAAGTATGGGAGCGCCTCGCGCTGCTTCTCGTGTCTTCAGTGTTCCTCTGCCCCGTTCCTCTGTGTGCACACCAACGTTTGGCACGGGGATGTTTTGAAGGACATCAGCCAGCTGCCTGCATCTGCCTGGACAGCAGGACAGCCGCTAGCTTATTGTCCTGCAATGTGCAAAGACCGTGCCATGCCCCAGGAATTCAGTTTTCCAGCCTGGTTTGCTCAGAAGTGAGGAGCTGCGTTGGCTAGGGATGGGTGGTTAAATGACAAAAAGCACAAAGAAAATAGCAGTGTGGAGCTCCATAGGAAGCAGACAGTGACCTGGCCCAAGGGGGGATCCAGTCACTTTAAGCAGACCGAAGTCTTCCCCTCTTATCACTTTGGGATGTATCTTGCAGCAGCATTAGCATTTGCACAGTCGGGCAGTGAGTCGGATGGGGGCACTGATGCAGCTAAAAACCAGCCTGTTCTGTCTGTTTGGGTTATTCTTGCCTAGGTCAGTTTGCTTGGTGGCTGCAAAAGGACTGGAGCTGGCACTGGGAGGGTGGTGGGAACGTGGGAGGACCTGGGTTTACCAGAATAACATCTGTGGCTAAAGATGTGGGAGAAAGGTTCCTTGCTCTCAATCAGGGTAAGTCAGGTTTTGTTCGCTGGTCCAGAGAATGGTCCCGGGAGCAGCCTGAGCTGGGAAGCTGGTTCTTTGCAATATTTTTGAGCTTTTTTCCCCTTGTTATTCTCAGTTGCAGCTGTGTGTGCCTCTCATATCTGCAGCTGCTCCTAGAAGCAGCATGTTGTCTCCTGCTGGTTTGTAACAACTCATGCTTGCTGGTGGGTTGCCACCTCTTCTTCCCCTCTCAGGTGCATCCATTCCTTTATTAGGATGGATTTACCACAATATGTTCTCAATTTGTTTGCACATTAAGATCCTGTTAATTTTCATGGAAGGGAAAGGTGGCCTACACGCTGAGGGACATTACCTATGTCCATGCCCCATGATTTATATTCAGGTTTGCTTTGTTTCTGCATTCATAAGGTTTAAATTACAACCAAATAGCTTGTCTTGGTTGGTCATGTCATTACCACAGCAGCTGGGATGCTCTACAAAGCTGGAGTTAACACCTCCTGGTCTGAGTCCCCATGGAGGATATGGAGCAGATGCTATCTCTGAGGAGCGAACTCCTTGGGGAAGCTGGGCTTTGTGACAGACCACATTACTGGTCCTCAGTCATAGCACAAGTCCTGTGAATTTTTTGTAGCTTCCTAGGTATGCTGGAAACATTGCTGTGAGATGGGAGATAAAAGAGTGAAACGTGATTTTGTGGCTTGGAAATTGCTCACTTATTGCCTACAGACCCCATGTGGCTGGGACCCACAAGAGGTTCCTGTCTTCAGTAGAAAGTATCAAAGTGGAAAAAATAGGAGTGAGCAGAAGATGCTCATTTTCTCAGACTAGGACTGCCTAAGTGGCTCTTGAAGAGGTGAATCAATTGTTTTTCCCCTTTGCTTCTCTGGCACTAATGAGCTCATTACAAATGACCTCGTGCACAAGCAACAGGTGGAGAGGCACGAGATCTCGCTGCTGTCCATGCCACGGCAGCAGCTACAGCTGCTCAGGAAACCCTCACAACACTTCTTGTTTGCCTTTGTTCCAAAAAATGACTTCTCGACCCAAGACGTGGGGCTTGGTTGACATTTTGTGGAGGACAGATGAAAAAGGGCAGAGCTGAGACTCTTCCTTTTTTTGTAAACAAAAGCTGGGAGAAAAACAGTTGTTTTGAATTTAAAGAAAATGTTTTCATTTGAAAAATGAATAATTTCCTGAAGGAATTACGACTAAATGAAAAATGTTCCCTTCTTTCTAAAATTCTCTCAGATAAATATTTACCCTTTCCCAATCGGCGTCTTGCACTTGTAGTCATGCTCTGTGGTTTGCTTTTCAGCAGGGACTGGGTGTCTCTTGCTCCGTTCTTTCCTGTGCTGCGCACATCTCTGGCTTTAGCCACGGATGCTGCAATTAAGGGACACCCCCAACCATTCTGCTGAATGCCTGGAGCGTGAGAGCTGAGTGATGATGATGGAGCATGAGTCCAAAGCAACTCGCCACTTCTTCTCTAAATGTCTCCTAAAACTGTCAGTTGGGTTGCGCCTGTCATGAAGGTGAAAGGGTGGCTTTAGCCTCTCACTAGTGTCACCAGCACTTCCTAAACTAAGGTGTTTTATACGGAAAGAAATCTATATGGTTATTTCCCTAGCTAGACAGCCGCTATTCCATTGGAGTTGGATGAAGCTGTGTTTGCTTCAGGAGGTGTGGTGCCCGTGCCACATGGTGGAGGAGTTGCGGGGTGGCAGGCTAAGATGGATCCACCGGCTGGAGACCCTTCCTACAGATACCACTTTGGGCTGCTGAAGGCTGCTTTAAAATATCTTTCAGGCATTCTGCCTGGGCAGGTAACCAGTGCCATTTGGGAAAAGGAGGCTGTGCCTGGTCACAGGGTCCCTGGGAGTGTTTGGGCAGATCTGATGGGGACACCACTAGTCCTTGCTGCAGCCAGGAGTGAGTGCCATCTGATAGCTTTTACATATTCAGCATGTAATGATTTGACATAAACAGCAGATAAACGTATGGGAAACATGAGACTTACTGGGTGAGATTCAGTTTCCCGAATGCAGGCATCATAGCTGCCCTAAGATGTTGCTCTTGGCTCTCCCCAAAAGGGTGCATGTCTCCAGCAGATCCCACCACACCTTTCCAGATGTCTTGGGTACCTCAGGTGGCACTTGACACTTGTGTTCTGCTCCTGTCCACTCTCCTGGAGACCAGCCCTTTTGCTGAGGCTTTCCAGGGGAGTCAGTTACCCAGCGCTTCGTTCACTGCTGAGCACTGCATGCTTTGTGCTCGCTCTTCCACCCAGGCTCCTGCGGAGAAGTCTGCATGTGCAAGTGGCAGGGGATTTACATTGGGCAAGGAAAACTGCAAAGCTGCTAGATCAATTTAGAAAGAGCAGTACAAGGTAAGGCTAATAAAGTGCACAAATAAAGAATCAATGGATTTAGGAGCCTAAATGAACAGTCAGATTTCCAAATGAAAAACCAGTGGCTTCTGTTGACTTCAGTGAAAACTGTGGGTTAATCAGTCCTTTTGGAAATCAGGCCAGATATTCTTGTGTCTTGAGATGGACTTGGCTTAATTTTATGAAGCCTTTCTTTTTTGCGCCCCAGACTTATCCTTTGGTGTGAAAACATTTCTAATGAAACTCTTCTAATTGGAAAACACATGACTTGACAACCCTGGACACATCAGTCCTTGATAATTTGAATCTGATTTTATGCTGTCAGTTCATCTGTGTTAGGAGCTGATGGATGTCAGTACCGAATCCAGGTCTCTGCAAAGAACTGTCAAAACAAATTGTTGTGCTTTTGACTCCAGGGTGGCAACTGGCTTGGTTGAGAAAGTTGCTATGGGGGTTAAGTTCTGTTTTTGTAGCAAACCCTCAGGTTTTCCTGGGTAGGCTATTTTCTGTGGACACTGTTCAGATCTCTGTATTGCACAGATTTTATACAGACCTAATTTCCATTGGCTTTAGCAGAGCAAAAGTGTCGCTTCATGCATGAAATTGTTAACGCTGGAACAGCAGATCCGTCAGGCCTGTTTTCTTCCTGTTCTGTGTAATGTTAAGGAAATTTCAGGATTGGGTTAGACTATTTGAATTGAATGTTGGGTGAGGTCCGGGCCGTGTGAAACTCAGTTGCCTGTTAGTTCTTCCTGCTTGCTGATTCCACTAAATTTTTAGGAGCGAACAGGGATGTGAGATGGGGAGAAATGCGAAGAGGAAGAAGCCTTCGTCTGTGAGACAGCATGTTCCCAAGAGTATTCGCAAACACTAAGAACATTTTGAAAAGAAATAAGTAAACAGACAGCCTCTTCTGCTGATGTATTTGCTACCCTATTTGTAGGCATTCACCCAAGGGTTGTTCCCAGATTGAGGGAAAACCTCACACCTCATCTGGAGGTTTGGAAGAAGCATGGTTGTTGGGTTACCTGGGATCTCAGGGACCGAAATGGGATGTTGGTGTGGGCTTCCCTTTCGCCTTTGCTTCATGTCAGCCTGCTCCAAGGAGATTGACTTTGCATCCCTTCCTGCAGGAGCAGTCCAGGCAGCACCCCAAGAATCAAGCATGGCTGCATCCTGCAGCAATCTGCGTTGGAAGCAGCCCCTCTAAGAAGCTGTTGTATAATGCAGTTTCAGCTCCTTCCTTGCATTTCAAGCTTATTTAGTTGAAAAAGAAGAGTGCAAGTTGCACTGACTGCAGTCAGTAAGCATCTTAGCGTATGGGGGGGGGGGGGGGGGGGNTACAGGAAGCGTAAGAAAAGAATAAGAAAGAATAAAGGAGGAATAAGAAAGAAAAGCATAATGAGAGCTGATGATTGGAAGTGGAGTTGAGATGCAGTTAAATGGAAAGGAAGGTACAGATTTTATTGCTGGGGATGATTAACCTTTGATGCAAAGGGGGTGGAGTCCTCATTCTTCTGCTCTTTGAATGGAGACTGGTTCATAGCCTGCAAACATGCAATGGCCAAGCAAGTTACTGACCTTGGCCATGCCCTTGGAAAGGCGAGTCCAAACATAATGGTCTGTGGTACATAGGGCATGTGGTGACCACTCCCAGCTTTCAGCTTCATGCTCATCCAAACTGACCCCTTCTTTGCCTCGGCTTTCATCTGCCCTGTCTGCTTCTTTTCCTCGTCTTCCTCCAAGGGGTCATGCATTCACGTATTTGTGGAGCCCAGGGGAAACAATACCTGCTTTGTTTGAGCTGTCTTCACTCCAGTTCCTTCCCTTTACCTTGACAAACACCAGGAAGGGTTTGCTTGAAAACTTTGTCCATTTAGCAGAGCTTGGCTTCACATCAACAACCCCAGGCTAACAGCGTTTATCAGGCGGCACAAGATCAATTCTAATTCCTGAACAGTTATCACTCTTCCTGTTGCGGCTGTTCTCCAACACTTTGAGATGCTGGGAAACTTTATGCACAGGTGTTTGCAGGAGGCAGAAAGATTGATGTGTCCCTGCAGGTTTTACAACTGATCGTATCATCATAACGACCTCTGTTGTCTTACGCGAGGTCTCTGTGTTTTCTTTGTTCCCTAAATGTTGGTTGTAGTACCCAGGAGCCAGCTCAGTGCAGTCACAGATGCAGGGTCTGCCTGGTGTTACATCGGTGTCCCAGCCTGGCTCCTGTGCTGGTACATCTCAGTGCTCTACCGAGATTGGTGGAGCCACACACACTCTTTCACTGACAAATGGACAACATTGAAGTAAACATCCACTGCCCCAATTCTCTGTAGTGGTTGCCAGATACATTTTTTTATTATCATGTGTATGCTTAGACTGTCTCACAAGAATCACAAGAAGGAATCAGCGTCCTGCACAGTGAACCATCACATGCAACCCAAGCCTTACCCTTTGGCAGGTCATCTAGCCAGGTGCACATGGGGGGGTGAAGAGCTGGTCAAGAAGCAAATTGGTTGCCCAGCTTATGACAATCAATGGTGGAAAACAGTCACTAAGCAATGTTAGTGTTGTCCTTATGAGCAAATGAGGGCTGTTAAAGCAGGGATAGAAGATTATTGCCACAAGGGAGGAAGAAAAAAGCCATTTCATTGATGGATCCAGCTCCAGCTGAGAGAGCTGGTGTGCGGCAGACGTCTATCCATGTAGGTAGAGTTGGCTGCTGAGCTCCCCCCCGCCTCCTTTCCTGAAGGCAACAAGGTGAGGAAAGAGTGGACTGGAGGGAAGAAGGTGGGAAGACAGGGTCTTCGTCCTCTCTTTCTGCTTTGGCTACAAAATGACATAATTTTTGAATAGTTTGGCAAAAACAGTTAGGAACATTGTGGCCATCCATGCTGTTGCAGCACTGCCCTGTGTGGCACAGAGACTGTGCCAAGAGACTAGTGCAAAAAAAAGTTGTGAAAGGACAACTTGGCAGCCTTCATGCAGTCCTTGGCTCTGCACAGCAGAGAGCGGACAGTGAGGGTGGCTGGTAGGAAATCCCTTTTCCCTATGTTCCCTGACATTTCCCCTCCATTTCCAAGTGCTGGTGAACGTGATTCTTCCTCCAGTCCGTCTGCAGAGATGCTCAACCAGATACACCTGTCAGAGCAGCAGCAAGCAAGCACACCACATGTGCATGGTACCATTGATGCTGTCACTGAAGAGAGAATTATTGGAGTATTTGTCTATATTGGAAATATTCTCCTATCAGGTTGGTATAATTTGGCACTATTTCCAGCTCTGCTGCACTTTGAATGTGGTGAGAAGAGATGCTGCTGTCTGAGGCAGACGTGGGCAAGGGGATGCTCAGGGTAAGGCTGGTGCAGCAGGCACAACCTGGAGTGAATGCAAGTCCAGCATGGAGAGAGCAATCATGCAGCAAATCCACGTGGCCCTGTCTAATCTTAACATTCACACCACCTTTCATAGGTGGCTTTTTTTTTTTTTTGGTTGCTTGGAAGCAGCTTGGGTTTAAAACAGATCAGGATTGTCTGAATCACTTTAGGTCTTTGCAGGGGAAAAAGACTGTGCTTGCTCATGCCTCGCAGGTAGAGTCTCATCTGGGAGAAGTGAAAAAGTCTCTGCAAAGTATTATTTTAAAATAGATTTCTACATCATTAAAAAATGTTGCAGTCAGTACCTCACTGGCAGCCTCATTAAGTCCTGGGGGTGCATGAACAGTAACTGAGGTCCTCTTAGCCATCCTTGCAGAGTCTCTCCTGGTCAGCGCTGGTGAGTCTTATGGAGGGACTTGGCACTGTGGAGCCTGCAGTAGCTGTGGTCTGCAAACACATGCATCCCCTCGCTGGTATAGGCTTGGTAGCTTTCCTTTAGAGATGAATATGTTGAAAAGGGGAGAATAAGATGTACTGAGCATGTGCTGTTGGGCCTCTCCTGTGCTGCACCCTCCAAAGGATGGTCTTGGCAGTGCCAAGACTATTGCTCAAGGGATCAATAGCCGAAACCACCAAGAACTTCCTCCTCATACCTTCAACCTGCGATGTTTGCCATTATTTAGAATGCACAGAAAGCTGTGATAGTGTAGGATGCATTTAATTCCTCTTCTAAAATGAAGGGAAATGGCCTGAAGGGACAGAATTGTGGAGCAACACACTTTGTTTCCTTCTTGTGTGATGTTTTGGTTCGAAGAGGGGTTTGTTTAGCACTTATTCCTTTGCCTCTTGGTTTAAAAACAACAACAACAACAAAAGAAAAACAAGAACAAATACTGAACAAGAAAGAGCTGGGTAGATAACCCACAGACCAGCCAGATTACCACAAGTTCATCCCGAGCCATGGCTGGGATCTGAATGACTTCATCCACCACAAATTGATCCTACTACAGAGGGCACCAGAGGTGGCCAGTGTGCCGCAGCTGGGCCTCGCTGACCGGATGTTTGTTGTGACACGTGGTGGCCGCTACCACACTGCCGTAAGCACTAATAATCCCACTCAATAGGGGACAAGCAGTCCCGTAGGGAGTAATGGACAGCGGTGAGAAGTGCATGATGCCTCACCTTGCTGTCCCCTCAGCACTGAGGACCTGGTGGCATCAAGGTCCCTGTGTCTCACCTGCTGAAGGGCAAAGATAGCAAAACGAGGACCCCCTTTGTTACAACAGCAGTATGTGAGGGGTTTTGTTTCTAACCGGTTTGCTAAGATGAATACTGCAGAAATAATTCTTGTTCTCAAACTCCTTGAGCTGGCCTATTTATCAGGATACAAAAGCTGCAACAGTCAGCACACCTCATTTTTGTCTTTTGCTTCTGTATGGTCTCCAAGACAAGGGAGGAGAACCAGGTACCCCCATCTAGGCACTACTGGGGTGCTCTGCTGGTCTCTAAGGGCAGCTGGCAAAGTAAATACTTCAAGGGACAGCATTAATTTTTCCAAAAAAGCTTCCCAGGGAAGATCCAGGCTCTGTTCATACATGTTTGGGCACAGGAAGCCTGCAGGTTTCTTTTCCTGATTGAAAGCAGCTGCTATGTACTGTATATACTCAAGTACCATAGCTCTTAAAAAGAAAGGACCTTTTCGCAATGATTGCACGAACAAAATTTGGTATTCCCATTTTTATATTAAATTTTTTTTTTTATTGAGATGATGTAATTACAGGCATTTTAAAAATTATTTGCAACTCACTGGCCCTGAGAATAGGCTTTTTTGTTTTTGTTTTTGTTTTGTTACATTCATTTGATTCAATCCCTTAACCCCACACCTTAAAAAAACAAAAAGCCATCATCAATAAAAAGACTAGAATTTTATTAAAAAAAACCCCTCAAACTGATGCATTCTGGATTTGCACAGGGTTGCAGTCTGACAAAGAGGTCTGGAGAATGCATGCGTGGATTTGAAATCTGGGTATGGTGGCGGCAGCAGCGTAGTGTTCATAGGAAGGGCCTCAGTAGTGTTCTTTGGACGGAGAGGCAGTCAAAAGGTTTCCAACGTCAACCAAAAAAACGTTTTGTTGTGGATCAGCAGCATGTCCTACCTGACTGCTTGTGCCTTGTTCAGCTTTGTAGCAAGCTGAAGGCAATGAAGGTCCCACTTAACCGCACAGTGTGGAGATCCTTTGCTGGGTATTTCTTGGGCTCTTTCTCCCTTTTCCCACTTGCTTTGGTGGAAAAGGCAGAAAGTTTGGCTGCTGTGCTGCTGGCAAATTCTACACTGGGAAATCAGAAACTGGGGAGGTGAGGTGGGTGTCAGGGCTGGTGGAAAGACAGTGCTGCCTTTGCTAGCCCAGACAGGCAGCCAAGTGTTCCTGTAGCTCAGTACATGAATGCTCTGCTTGCACTTGATGGATCTGCCATTTGGAAGTGAGGTAGAGGGGAATCTGTCTACTGCAGCTGCTGTAGCCTGGTTTTGATTCTTAGTTATTTTTTAGTAATAGCTGATAAGCTTGCTTACAAGACCCCAAAGAGCAGTTCACATCCTGCAGGTCCCGCACCATGTCCTGAGCCCTGCAGCCTGCGCAGCTGCGGTGTCACCCGTGCCTCTCGTGCTTGCACTCCTCCCTGCACCACGCAGACCGGCTGGAAGGCAGGGGCAGGACCTGCCAGGATGGGCCTCTGTGGGAACGACCTGCTCCAGGTTCAAAGGCTATTTTCATTCTGACTGGCCTGAGCCTCGAGAGAACTGGCTGCAGTGAAGAAGTTGTCTTAAGATGTCCTTTATGTGTGAACTGGAAGGTAGTTCCCAACAGTCAGCAAAATTATTTTTTTTCCTTTGACTTAGATTCTGCAGGTGAAAATGATTGCATTTTTGGTAAAGGTGAACATTTCCTGTACCAAAGTCCCCCTACAAGTTTTCCCTATGTGACAACACGTGGAATTTCAGGATTCCTTGCTTTTTCCTGCCTTACCCAGTGCTGAAGACAAAAATTTGCTGGCCAGCATACATGGTGAGCATATGGGCTTATACTGGTGGATTGCCTCTAGTTCCCTGTTTTTGTGTTCCCTGTGCGCACTGGCGCACCTTGACCGTGACAAAATCCTGTGGCTCAGCAGAGCACTTTAAATAGAAGGTCCCTATCATCCTTTTTTCCCACCATCTCATAACAGTAGTTGGAGCAGGAAAAAGAAAATAATGCAGTGCACACAGTCGTCACAGCCAGAGCAATAAAGTACATGTATTGTTCTCAGTACAAACTGTGCTTCTTTCTACCACTGAACATCCTAAGAAACAGAAGCCAGCAAGAGACTTTCTTTACATTGGCACTTCTGGTGTTCATCTGTCATTCACGATCTCCTCCGATTTAATCTTTTGACTGCCCCAGGAAGACACATCCCGATTCCCTCTGTGCTATGTGTTAAGTGAGAGGCCACACAATACCCTCTTCACTCCAACTCCTGAGGCACAGCTGCAGCTTGCGTGCCTCTGAGCAAGGTGACTGAGCAAGGTGTCTTCTTGGCCCCTTGATTTCAAGCCACCTTTGGTTTCAGCCCTGTGACCACTAGGATCCCTCCATGTTTCCATCTCACACCTCAAGAGCTCTAAGTACTTCAGAGTCATGGCAGTGATGGGTCATCAGCTCATCTTTCTGATGCACACTCCTGCATCTTTTCTTTTGAGGGAGAAAAAGTCAAGCACTTGGTGTGCTGGGACTTGTAACATATTGACTATAATATAATTAAAAAAAAGTGGCTGGGAAAAGCTCAGGGAGAGATGCATGCCCTGTCATTCCTCATCAGATGCTGCCTCTGAAAAATCTCTTTTGTTGTATGATGCCTATCTTTGCCCTTAACAAAGCCTTTCCTTCTACAGTTGTGATTCAATAAAGTCTTTTGTGAGATTCGACTGTCTCTGTTTAAACATACAACCCACTAATCATTGCCAAATGCTATTTTTTTCTGGATAGATTAACCCTCTTGTTAAATATGTGGTACGATCAAATGTGTTGGTATAAGAGCTGATAGAAGCGCTATCATGGGAATGTACCTTGTTTTTTGCTTGGAATGGATTAGATTAACCCCCCCCCCCCCCTTTTTTTTTTTTCCATTTCTAGTATGCATGGTCCCATAAAAGAGGCTGTTTTTAATGAACTGGTGTGGACTTGTTTTCTTCCAGGCATCATGTGATTCCTGTGCAGTTTCTCTGTAAATCTTCACCCTTTGCAAGTATCATTTCTGCTGCTAGGTGTTTTTTCCATTAAAAGGACCACTGCTGATAGACTGCTGGATACCTGGACACCACAGATTTTCCTGTCAAGGTGGCCCAAGCAATGTGATATGAAAAAGGCCAGTAGTTTCTCCAGTATTGGGCATTAAGGACTGCTGAGCTTCCTGCAACTGAACTAGGCATGGCTCTTTGTCTCATACAAAGCACCCTCATGATGCAAACCAAATCGGAGGTGTAAAAAACAGGGTACCTTGCAAAGAACAAAAACAAAACCCAAGAAAGCAACACGGATCTAGGATTTCTTTTTTTCTGGTCTTTTAAATCATGTTAAAAACAGGCAAGCTGAGACAAGATTCCTGGATGGCAAAGCTGTGTGGTGGGGAAGGGTTGTGAGAGACATAAAAAAGCAAACCCCAAAACAAAGCCAAAATCAATTCCAAGGTATCAGTATAGCTATTTGGTCTCTAGTTCTCTACCATCAGTTTGTGGATTGGTGAATCATGNATGATCCTGGAGTGGTTTCTGAGTAATATAAACCATATGATGGGTCCCTTTGCATTCTCCTTAAGATGTATGGAACAGTCCTTCACCATTCACCCCCAAATTGCTAGCAGGTATAAGAAAAAAACCTCCCTTTTGTAATTTCAGGTGTTTCAGCCTTTGCTTTTTTTATCGAAGGCTTTGAGCTGAAATTCTGCATTGTATGCATATTGTGGGGTTTACATATATACATATATATATGAAATATTTCTATATATATACATATATAT
>VXAL01009880.1:573062-636850 GCA_013399475.1 Chauna torquata
GTAAATTCTTTTGGCAGCTTCAACACATTTCCCAGTCACAGCACATATAAATTGATCTGAGCAAACTGGATCCTTGAGCAAATCCCTTCTGTGTTGCTATTGTTTTACGCTGTGTTATGTCATGAGACCTTGCACAGAAAATAAGAGTGCTCTATTTCCATAGGAAAGCCTTCCAAAAAAAAGCATAATCTGATGTCTTGTCCTATGTGAGATAAGGAAAGTCAAACTGCATGTTTATTTGGGGGGGGGGGGGGGGNAAACAAAAAAAACCCAAAAAACAAAAACAAAAACCAAAAAAAAAACAAAAAGAAAGAACTCAAGGGAGACTTTGTAGGAACAGTGAAGTAGTGCATAAGTCCAGGCTTTCTCCCCTTTACTTTTCTGCCAGCACCACTTCTGCCTGTTAGTTTGTTTTGTTAAGGTGCTTCAGGTCCTGCATGGTCTTCAAGCTAAGCAGAGACCCCAAGTACTGCTTCTGTGTTGTTGCTTCCTCTCCCAAACTGTGCCAGCCATCCAAGCAGATGTTTCTCCTGTGGACCCACAGAGGCGGTGCACCAGTTCCCTTCAGCACTCATCTTCTTGGTATATTTGTTCATCCAGTTCCTGGGATTCAAGGTGCTCGAGGCGATCTGTTCTGCCACTCATAATCTCATCTGGGGTCTTCATGAACCTGCAAAACACAGAAATAAGTCGATTTCCCAGTGGTCTCAGCCTTTCTCCTTATGAAGATGCTGAAGCCCCTGAGCTCTACAGCTCCCCAGAATTATCTTTGCTGTATCCTCCGATATGACTTGCTATTTCCCAGCTCTTCCCCAGCCTACTGGAGTCTTTCCTCCTCCATACATGGAAAGGAAGTAAGAAAAATCATGACCATTTACTCCTGCTCTCTTTTTTTAAAGTCCAAACTTGAACCAAAATCCACAGTCTTTTCCAAAAAGCAATATTTACTTCTTCTTCCTCCTATTGTTTGCTGTTGCCATGTAAGATGACAGCATGCCACATGTCCACTCATTTATGGAATCTGGTGACAGAAATGTTAACGATCTTTATTGCCAGCACATTTCAAAGCAAAAGCACTTGCAAGGCATGGAGAGGCAGAAGGCTACTGGTTTGTGTCAGCTTGCGTGTAGGTGAGTGAAGAGGAATATGAAACACCAAAAGAGCAGGGCTGGAAAAAGCCAAGGACTAAGTCAGAACAAGCTCTGGGAAATGGAAAAAGCCCTGAAAGAAAAAGCTTTTGGGCTAAGCTTTAACTGGGAAAAAGGAACTGTGCACAAAGACAGTCCCTTCCTGTGTGACTGTAGCCAACTGTAATTGTAACATAGCAGTGTCCTCTGTAAATGAATGCTACAGCTCCCAGCACTGATGTCCTGATGCAGTAAGTCTGCAGGGGGCTAGAAACAGAAACTGCCTCTGGGGAGGCATGGCAGCAGTAGGAAATGGGAAACGACATTCACCAGCCTGCAGATCAGGTCTGCAGTCTTGATCTTTGCCAGGGTGCTTTTGTGTACCACTGCACAGAGACAGCACAGAAGAGCTCTGCTTTTTCTTTCTGGATTTAATGGTGCAGGAACAGAGAATGGCACAGGAAGGACAACATCCTAGTTTAAACACAAATCACTTTCCTTACTCATAAGTACTTCTGGAAAAATTAAGAATGAGACATGTTTACGCAGGAAGTGTTACAAAATTTTGTATTTTTTCATTAATGATGTACTGGCTAACATTCAGCAGTACAAAATGTGTTAATAAGAGGAGCTAATTTTATTTCAGGTTGATGATATGCTCGGTATCCTGGCCTCAGTGAAAACAAAACCAACTGACAGGAGCCTTGTTACTATCACTGACCCAGAAAAATCACTGCTGAAGCTAGTGGGCAAGACTTGCCTCCTCTTCTGCCTCTGAGGTTATAAAGCTTAGAGCTTTCAGTCTGAAAAATCCAGAGCCTCTCAGCAAATGCATAGCACAGCCTGGAACTAACCTTTTGTCACCCCTTCTAATTTTGGAAATCATGTGCACGTATGCATTTAGGAAAAAGAAATCGGCTATGACTCACTGCTGTGTCACTCCCATTTGTATGCTGGAAGAACTCTGCTGATATAAATGGTGTTATGGTGCTGAAAAAGTAGCATACAGAAGTGGTGAATCAGTTGCTGGCTATCCAGTGAAAACTCACCAAAGTCTACAAGCCAGACTGTGCCCTGATTTAAACCCTGTGCTTGTCCTGTTGATCTTGCATGAGGATGAAATCAAAACAGAACAATCCCACTGTCCTCCCTTCCTTCTGTCTGTTCTGTGTCCTAAATCATGTAGGAGATGGGCTGATAAGAACTGCACAGCAGTACTCTGGGTATTCTTTCTGGTCTGTGTTTTAAGTCACATCAAGGAACTCAAAGTGTTTGTAATAACATTTGAATAAATTAAAAAAAAAAAACCAGCCCAGAACTACATGCCAATGAAGAAACAGTACCTATGACCCCTTTTGTTGCAGAAGGCATTCAGCCGAACTATTAGAAAACCTTCTCTAACTCCATTTTACTTAAAGCTCCGTACAGATATCTGCAGATGACAACTGCCCTCATGTTGCTTATAAAGTCACATTTCCTATTCTTTCTGTGCTTGCGAGAAATAGCCAAGAAAGGCATATTAATGGCTTGATTTTCTGCAGCTGTTCTTCTTTTTCTCTTCAGATATAAATAGGTCTAAGAAAACAACATCAGTAAGTTTTTATTGGGAATTGTGCAAAAAATCCTTTGTTCCCCCCTCCCAGTTTCCAAAGGAAATGAGGTTTATATGCTCTTGTGTTATGCTGCCTGGTGACCTTTGAATCTGTTGGTCAATTTTGGGCAAATCTGACAGAGGAACTGAGGTCTCCAAGGGTATTAAGTTTCTACAGTTTTGAGAAAATAGGCAGCCTGGTCGAAGAGAGATGGACTCCCGTTTTGTTTGTGCTCCCACTGAAGGAAAGACTCCAAGATAAGCACATGTATTATTCAGCATCACAGAATTCCCCTGGGAAGTGCAGTCTTCACACAAGGCCACAACAAATCAGGCTCCTTTGGTACTGCTCCTTATGGAGCAACTTTAACTTTCTGCCAAAAAAAATTACACAGTTGATTTTGCCTGTGATTCCTTATACCCTTCACTCTCCTTTCCCCATCTAAGTCTCTTTCTAAAATGGGTATCAACAAGACATTCCACTGAAACCTCTTCAGTGGTAGATAGTCTGAGTGCTAATGCAGTTCTGTTAGACATTTAAGAAAACAAACTCCAAGACTGCCTTCCTATTGATATCATTTCCAAGAACATTACTGGATCCAGACCAGTAATCCTGACCAGATCCGAAGCAGCCTTCAGCCTGAATTCTGTGCTCTGTGGGTCGGATTTATGCACTAGGATTCTCTGGTCTTGCCTGCAGAGAACTGGAGTGCTCACACTCGGTGGTTCTGCCAGTTGCACTCAAGTTTGTACAGTAATTCCCTACTTTATGCTCTTTTGGGCCCCATTTCCTAAATTCTTGGTCATATCATCCAGTCTGATGCTTCAGGTTTTATGAACAGCTCTTGAAGGACTCTCTTCTTTGAAGGCATCGCTGCCGAAGACAAGTTCATCAGCACTTCTCTGATGCTGATGCTCTCGAGGAACCACCAGAATCCTGCTTAGTGTTCACCAGCAGCTGTGTCTGAGAAGTTGAACGTTGACTGGATTTTCCAGGAGTTTGGCTGAGATCACGAATTATTTAGCTAAGGTCTTAAAAAATGGTGCAGCCTGCTTAAGGCGAGAGAAAAGATTGACTCCACTGATCACTGAAGCAGGCCTTTATTTTTCTAAATTGGTGCAGTTGCCTTGAAAGCTGGGAAGCACTGGTGTAGACAGTTTTTACAAATGTGTGCCCATTGTCAATGATGTTCTAGCTGTGGCAATGAAGTATCACACACACAATTCTATCTTCCATCTTCAAAAACTAATTGTCTGTAGAAAGGAATGGCAAAGAAAAGAAGAAATTACCTGAACAAAAGCCTTTGTCCTGGCTCCTTCCGGATAATATTTAGTTTGTAGTAGTGGCGTAGGGCTCTGGACATTTTCTCATAAGTCATATTTGTTCTGTTCTGTATTTTTCAAAAGAAAAGGGAAAAATGTGGTGAGATGATTCACTAAAACCTTCTTAAGCCCCCAAAGGAATTGCAGAACTATCACAGCTAGCTAAAATAACCAGGTCAGTTCAAGAAATGACATGTTCCATTATTCTGCTGTTTGCAGGCCCATCCTGCCCCTCCAGCCCTCATCAGGAAAATTTTATGGGTCTCTTTTCATACACGGCAATTTAAGCGAGAATGTCTACCAAAAATTCCAAGTGAGGTTTTTCTACAGTTTCTTGGATCACTTGTAACAAAAGGCTTCAACAACCACAAAGGGAGATATTACATGGAGATGCTCACACTACATGGGATGTGACAGGCCTGTCCTTAATGAAACCACCTTTTGTAAAAGTGTAAGAACAGTGGCTAATAGACTGCATTTGTCAGCAATCTCTGTTAAGAGCGCTGTTCCTCTGGGATTCCCCTCCATTAACTAGTTAATGCTTACAGAGCACTGTGGAGATTGAGAGCCTGTTTCTCCTCTTGTTACAGGGGTGTAAATCAAGAAGCCCATTAGGTTGTACATGTGCCTCTGTGACAGAACCTCCCCTTCATTTTGGGAACTGCTGACCCCACAGTCAGAGCATTGCAGGGTGACTGAGGTACAGCCCCGCTTAAACTGAGAGTGTCACTAGACAGCACTGATGGGCATGGGCACAGCTGTGTGGGGGCAGCCATCATAGTACTTGCCTGACTTGGGATAGCAGGATCAGTCCCTCAGGCTATGTCTGCATGAAGAGCATTTTTCTGGTACAAGGAGTGCTGGTTACCATGCTGGCAAAGAAACTCCCAGTGGAGATGGAACTATACTGGAAAAGCCATGTTTGCATGAGTATAAAGCAGCCGCCTTGCCATGGGCAAAACAAGCAGAAGCATGCTTTTTCTCTGTGAGCCTTCACATTAAGAGTTTGGCTTGGCACAGCTCTGTCAGTCCAAGATCAAGCAGAAGTCTGTAGTGTTGACCTGGCTTTATTAAATTTTGAGACTGATCTGCCTGTCTAAAATGGCCCCTAGGAGCAGACCTCCGCTGCTTGCCCTGACCTCAGCTGCTCTGCTAAGGGAAGCCATATGAAGAGCTCCTGTGGTAATTAAACACTAAGACTGACAATGTTTTCTCTGCAAAATCCAGACTCCGCTCATTGGGAAGCCCCCTGAAATAGCATATGTGTTTTCTCCGTTCCTTACATGCTAAAAGGCCACTGTGTGTCCCAAGTGACTAGTGGTTTGAAGTAGCTTCAGTTTTAGACACCCAACATGAGAAATGATGGCAAGGCCTTATTATTAGCATGGAGGTGAGGCAATGGAAGAACTGTTCATTCCCAGTGCTGCAGCCCAAAACCTCTAAGAGAGATGTAAGCTGTGTCACATGAGAAAATCTTGACCTTATCAAGACTACAGGCTATGTACACTCATATACAGAATCACAGAATGGCTGAGGTTGGAAGGCACCTCTGGAGATCATGTAGTCCAATCCCTCTACTTAAAGCAGTGACAACTAGAGCTGCTTGCTCAGGTCTGTGTCCAGTCCAACTCTGAACATCTCCAAGAATCTCCAAGAATGGAGTCTCCAGTCTCTCTGGGCAACCTGTTCCAGCGTCCGATCAGCTTCCAGGTAAAAACGTTCCACACCTAGGGTCATTCCTCCCCAGTCGTGGAATTTTGCATTTCCCCTTGTTAGGTTTCATGAGATTCCCATTAACCCATTTCTCCACCATAGCACAACCCTGTGGTGTATCAACGACTCCTCCTAGTTTTGTATCATCTGAAAACTTTCTGAGGGTGCATTCTGTCCCATCATCTAGGTCATTAATGAACATGTTAAATAGTACTGGGCCCAGAATCAATTCCCGGCGTAATACCACTAGTGACTGGACTTTGTGCTGTTGATCACAATCCTTTCAGCCTAGCAGTTCAGCCAGTTTTCAGCCTACCTCACTGTACTTTTGTCTAGTCCATACTTCATTAGTTTGTCTGTGGATATTACAGGGGAGACAGCCTCAAAAGCCTTTCTCAAGTCAAGATAACCAATATCTACTGTTCTGCCTGCATTCACCAAGCTAGTCATTTCATCGTAGAGGTTGATCAAGTTGGTCAAGCACAATTTCCCTTTTGTAAATCTATGCTGACTACTCATATACTCATATGACTATACTCATATGCATATACTTATATAGATATGAGTATGTATCTGTACTCATAGAGATATCTCTGTTCATACTCAGCCCCAAACTGCAAATATCAGTAACTGCTTTCCAGTGAACAAAGAAGAATCAGCCTCTTACAAGGAAATACATAATCCTACAGTATTTGGTGTCTGTCACAGGACAGCAGTCTCTCCTTTTGTGAAATCTGAGCAGAAAGGAAGCTTCTGCTGAGGTGTAGTACACAGCTCTTTGTAGACGACATCTAACCAGAACATCCTTAGCATCAGGTTTCAGGAAGAAATGAGATGCCTTGAGAGAGAAGGACCGTTAATTCTTGTGTTCCTTGTAATTTTATAATTAAATGTGTTTATAACTAAACGCCTTTGAACTGAACGAACAGGTTCTTCATGTGAATGGTAAGTTTTAGTGCTTGAGGCCGGATGCTTTATATTTCTAATGTACGAACAATGAAAGATTACAACCTTCCAGGAGTAGTTTATATGCACACGCTTCCTTCCTTTCTCCCGTTTATAAGTAAATCCTGTGATGTTACAGAAGGTGATGTGCCGTAGGAGGAAAAATGCATTACTCCCTTACCTTGTGGTTTCCCCACAGCCGGGCCAGCCCGTTGGGATCCACTATCCGAAATATTTTGGATTCCTTATCTTCCCATCGGATGAAATTTTCGTACCGGCTGTCAGAAAGCAGCTGATAAACATAATCCCAAAGCAACCTACAGTCTGTGAAAAGAGAAGCAAGAAAATATTGATGATTTTCCTTGGGATTAATTCTGGGAACTTCAGGGTGGATATATAGTGAAAGGACAGTGGGGGTTAGGGCTGAAACAGATGCTGCAATCCGAAATGCAAATGACTTGGTTGGTATTGACTAATATTTGCAAAATGTACTGGCATATACAGCCTCTTCTGATGCATCCTAGTCCTCCTGACACGGACTGAGCATCTTTATCACATTACAAGCTGTGTGAAGTGACCTGCTGATCTTAGTTGTGTGTTTACTGTTGTACTGATGCACATAAAACCACCACAGTTGGCCCTGATACTGTTGTGGGCTATTTCAGTGGGAAATCAAGAATCCTGCAACCTGCTCTCCCTGCTTGAGGCTGCCCCTTTCTGTGCCAACTTGAGGAGTCTGAGGCATGGGCAATGCTACAGCTTTCCTTTGTAACAGTGTTCCATGTCACATAAAGCTGACGCCTTCTACCATTTTTGAATTTACTTTTTATTTTTTAAGTTTCCTGAAAAAAACCCAAGCATTATAATTGCTTGAGTGCTATTGAGAGGTTAAATACTTTCTGTTTGGATAATTGAATTCAAATTTCCTCTTGGCAAACACTCCTTAGGTTGCTAATTAAAGGTCTAACAGATACTTAGGTTTTAGTTTAGCGTTTTTCAGTTTCATGACAGTCTCTTGAGACCAGGGAAGCGAAGAGCTGAGCTGCTCCTGCTTCCAGAGAGAGAGAGAGAGAGAGAGAGAGAGAGAGAGAGAGAGAGAGAGAGAGAGAGAGCGTGTGTGTGTGTGTGTGTGTGTGTGTGTGTGTGTGTGTGTGTGTGTGTGTGTGTGTTCAGAATAACTGGCAACTATGAAATATGGAAAGCGAATTGTACAGATCTAGGGGTTCTGATGCTGTCCGAAACAACAAGGTCTTTATAGCTCAACTGGTCACATCCCTCAGATGGCCATGTAGTTGCATTTTACTTTGAAAGCAAAACCAATCTCTGAGACATGGTTTGTTGCAGTGGTTAAAGGACGGTAACCAAAGACATCTAGCTTCTAGGTGCTAAAATGGATTCTTGCCAGCCTGTCTTTCTATTCCTGTCTCTCAGTTTGGTATGTGTTACAATGGGGATGATGATATGTTCAGTATGAGAATATAAAATGCTTTTTGAAAAGGGATATGAATAATACATTCAATGAGTGCACCTGAAGTGGTTAGAGACATTAACATTATTGATGGTATTTCCCACTTTCAAACTGTAAAGAGTTCTCTCTGAAACCTGTACTGTGTCTAAACCCAGAGCTTAGTTTGCCAATGCCCTTACTATAGACTTTCCCTACCAGTCCTATGGAGAACAAAGCAGGGTGTTTTGAAGAGATGATGTTTGGCAAAAATTGCAGGTTTCTGTCCTATCTAAAACCTACCCCAGTGGTAACCTCATCCACAGCGTCTACAAGAGGAAGCATGTGAAAGGAAGGAGGCACTCAGAGTTTTTGGTTGGAAAAAGGTACCAGCAGCTAGGTACCTCTCAGGGCCTGAGAAATAACTCCTCCACATTCCCTAATGACCAGACTAGACTGGCCCCTTCTCTGCACAGGGATGCAGAGAAACCTTCCTCTCCCCTTCCTCTCGCCCCAAGCTGCACACGTAGCCCAGCCACCCACCCCAAGGCTGCGGATACAAAGCAGGTAGCTGGCTAAAATTAAATGCTGCCATGACAAATGCTGCTGCTTCTAACCCCTTGTGCAGCGCTGGGCACAAGAGACTGCAATCAACTTTCCACCAGTAATTTTTCACACACATACAGGTAATCTCTTAGCCATGCATGCATTAGTAAAAAAAAAACACCTTCTTTTCTAGATTTCATTTATAAGGAACAAGGGAAGGGAGATTATATTGCCGTACTGGTTTGTGCCTTTTAATAATGTGGGAGGTGCTCAGGTAATATACTAGTAAGGGCCCACATAAGTGGTTTCTTGACACACGTGCAATTCATTCCCAAGCTCTTGTACTGAAGGACTGTATCGAAAACAATTTATTAGTGCAGGAGTCTTAATTTAAAAAAAAATCTTTAACCATCATTTTTTCTTCTCCTTCAATTTCACTGACTCTGACTCCCCAGGGCACATTTTGACAAATGATCAGAGTTGGTAATACTGATGAATTCCAAAAACTACCAGTATTTTTTTTTTCCTCTTGTGTAATCTGTGTTAACTTTAACAGTAAAACCTGCAAAGTCTAGGTCAATGGTTTGTGTTGAATTCTGTTGAATTCACTGTTTTAGATCATCTTTTCCCGAAGATCTCCATGCTTTCTTTCTGCCCCATTTTTCATTAAAGTCACTGTAAAGGTGATGTGAGTCTCTAGGCCAGCGGTGAATCATTCACCAAGGCCACACAAACCATCAGTGGGCAATACGCCACCACATGGAAAACTCCTCTGCCAACCGGACTCCACACAGACGTGCCCAAAAAGCACCTCCCACTTCTGCATGAAAATGGGAAAGCTGGGTAGCTAACAATAGTTGCTCCAGTTGGATTGAGGATTGAGGGTGGCAGGAATGGTGCTTTGGCCAAGTGCTGTATCTTGAATTCAGTGGGGGCTGAATTAGGCCAGAGCAGGGCACTCCATGTGGATCCCCAATATTCCAGCAGCTATGAAGGCCCTCCCCATAGCCACGCACCAGGGTTTATTTCAGACAGCTGTACAAGAATAACTCAGGCTTTTGCTGAGGTCTACAAGCTTCACATAGGGCTAAAAACCTGCAGTGGGCTTAATCCGGCCCCACCTCATCTGTACAAGAGGTCTGTCTTGCTGGGAGCTGCTTCAAATTGGAAAATATTCACTTAGTTGATATTAGTTTGGGAAAAAAGAGATAGTTCTGGGTCAAGGCATGAATTTATTAGAAATCTGAGGGGAAAGGAAAGATGTGTGGGTCTGTGGTTGAACCAGTGCTTTCAGACTGTGCCAGGAGGTTGCTGAGGTGGTTGACTGGCGTATGGCCCCAGCACGAGAATGCTGTATGGAATGGTGTCCTATTGTCAGTCATTTGGGTTTGATGGAGCCACAACTGCTAGTCCTAGAAGTACTGGCCTTCCTTGGCATCAGCTGGAGGGATGGCACTCCCACAGAAATATGTGAATGTCAGACTGTTATGTTCTTGAATATGTAACCTGTGGCAGATGTCCTCTGATTAGAGTAACTTACAGCTAATATTTACAGTTCTGTGGCGATATCATTTGCCCCAAACTTTACTTTCATCTCATTATTTGCAATGTGCAACGCTATTTATAATCAATAACATATTGCTGTAACTATGCTCCAGAAAATTTCCAAGTATATAAACACAACTCTTGCTGAAGACTCTTCATGTCCTCTGCACAGCGGCCCCTGGAAGAATTTTAAGAGCCTGATGTTTCCTGGAAAGCTGACTGGAATTGTACACATTATGTGCATCACGCTATGCCAGGGCTGCATATTCACCTGAGTGTGACTAGCAAGTAAATTCTAGTCTAACATAATGGCTTTGGTTATTTTTCATTGGCTGTCATTACTTCCCACACACACACCCTCTGCCCTCCCTTCACAAAAACAAGAAAGCACAAAAAAAATCAGCCCAAGATGTCTGGGTGGCAAATTATTGGACTAACAACAGAGCTTCAGACTCTGAGAAGAGGTCACATTCAAGTGCAGATTTGTTTTTTGTTGTTCACTTAATTTTTAGAATGGATTCAGGCTAAGCTTGAATATAAATATTCCTCAAATGAGAAGAACTCAGATCTGCATCTTGCGATCTTCACAAGAAAGTCCCAAGTGATCAAGGGCCCCATCCCATATTCTAAACTGACTGAGCTGCTCAGACTTGCAGAGGTATTTAGTAGGCTGGTGGAATTTGAAAAAAAAAAAAAACAAAAAAAAAAACACCAACAAAAAAACACCCAAGTACCTTAGGCCTCTAAGTCTCTGCTTCAGCAAGAAAACTATAAATTCTTGAAAATTCTGCTTGGCTCCTAAACGAATTATAATCTAGTCTTCAAAAGCTACATTTGTCAACCAGCGAATTTAGATATATGACTAAGTTGCAATAATTTAATGAGCTGGCATGCATCAATTCAACGGTGGCAACTGTGTCTCCAGCCACTGCAAATAGGAAATAAAAAACATTAAACACCAGTAGCTTGGTAGCACTTTGCAGAGTACCTGCATCAGTTTGCCTTAATTCAAATTTCAAATGGTAGATATTTAGGAATGTGAACATAGGCACTCAGGTTTTTTTTCTGTGTTTAAATCATTTACAGTCTGGGTATCTTTCTCTATAGATTGCAGGGTAAAAAAAACAAACAAACAAAAAAAAACAAAAAAAAGAGGTTCTGGAAGGGTCTCCCTGACTCCCTGTGCTCCCTGACAGAGGAGCAGCAACTAAATAATCTACCATTATTAGGCCAGTAGATACTGTCTTTATTAGGACAATAGAGACTATGGGTCAAAGACTATTTGATGACTCTTAGCCAGTGTAACAAATTTGGAGTACACTAGAGCCAATGTGGAGTAGACTGCAGCCTACGAAATTCATGAAGACCCAAGAAAAGGCAGTGCTTGCAAATGCTATTAAAAGGAGTTTCTCCACTGGGATAAGAGACACCTTCGCAGAAGGCTGATAAGGACAATACAGAAAATTGCATTCTCCAGGAAGGTCAAAACTGTTAAATGTAATTTCAGGACGGATGGAGAAACTGAGAAAGGGACTTGCTTGTGGATGGTTGCTTTGTAATCTTAAATCACTTGTTTGAAGAAAGTCTGGATGCTGTGAATGCCTCCAGGAAGCCTAAATCACTTCCTTGGATGTCAGAAGACCTCCAAAGGAGCAGTTACATGGTGGGACTCTCCACAGGGTGTGTGATGGCTAGTGAGCTATGGCAAGAAAGCACAAGGATGTTGCTGAAGCCCAGCATGTTTAAAAGTGTGGGAGATTCAATAAAGGAGTTGAATTAGGGCCGGTACCTAAATTGTTTGGGCATGCTGCAATTTCCTGCCTTTTGGCTTATTTTAGCTTACTTAGAGAGTAACTATGTCTCTGTAGCACAAGGAAACATCGTTTCCCCCCTAACACACATACTTTTTGCTTAAGGGAACTCGGTTGAAATTTGTACAATCTGAAGCTAAAGGGATTTAGCTGAGGAGAGAGCGGGGACTGAGAAGCTTTAAGGTGATGCAGTATCAAACAACCTAGCCAAAGTGGGAAAGTGGTGAACTGCTCCAGCAACATGGCAGGGCTTCTGAAAGCAGATATTTCCATGTCCCACCATTTTCTCAGCTGTACTCCTGGGCAAGATTGAACTATGTAATTAGCTAGGAATTAGGGCAAGTTATATCTTCAAATGGAAAGGCATGGCTACAACTGTCTTCCCGTGGTTAATGCTTCTAGGGGGATTTTTATACTTATGCGCAAAGTAGTGATAAGGTGTAGAGTAGTTAGCTGGATCTCAAAACGTCCCCCATAAGCACTGCCCTACATGTGCAAGAGGCAGCAGTTTCACACTTAGGCTAGCAACAGCCACGTATTGTACAGTTGCAAGCTCAGCTGAGCTAAAGCCTGGGGGCCTCCTGCCCACCCAGTCCCCCGGCTGCTGCTTGGCTGCCAGGACTGACACTAGACACAGGAAAAACAGGCAGCAGCAGAGCCCTGGAGAGGGTGAGAAGACAGGAGGAGTGGTTGGGGTTTGAGGAGTACGAAGAAATCTCTCCCATAAACAGCAATTACTGACTGTAAACCCCTTTGATAGCAGCAAGCCTGCCTCCTTACTCTAGTTTTAAGCCCACTTTTCAAGTGGCAGGAGCACCCGAGCCTCGGCCACTCCTCCTTGGCATGGTAAAACTCAGTTTCTCTTTTTCAGTTTCTCAGTTTTTCTGGCTGAAAAGCTCTGTTTACTGCCCACGTTTACAGCACTCCTTCAGCAATATTACAAAAAGGGGAGATCATAGTATTGTTGCTAAGAATCCTTTGTGACAGTCAAATAGACACTGTATGAGTGAAGGCATGTATTACAAATTCTTCATTTCAAATATCCTTTAAGTCTACGGGCACAGTCTTCTCAATATACACCTAAAGGAACACTAGCATATAAATACTTTCTAATGACTATATGACAGTAATACATATATCCTTTAGTCTTGAAATACCATCCATCTTATAATGATCTATAAATTCAACATTATGGACTTCAGGATTCCTAATATTTTGATACTTGTCCAGTCATTAGGAAATAACTTCTCTAGTATCAGTTTGCCAAGGCAGAACTGGTAGTCTTGATGTTGCAATGGTCAGGTAATTCTTAAATATGTGCTCCGTTAGACTAAATAATGCTTTTAACAGTATAGGCATGCATATGCTAAAGACCTCTTTTGTTCAGAATATAATGTTCTTCTGCAATGCAATATTCCCTAAAACATACACTGCATCTGAGGCCCCTGTTGTTTAAGTGAGGCTCATGGCACTGAAGCAGAGCTAACTCTCTTCATGTATCAACTACCAAAATTGTCTCTTTACCACAGATATGTTCTGCAAGACCCACCCACATCTTGCCCTGAAGATCATTATATAAAATGCATTCAATCTGGCTGATGACTGCCTTGGAAATGAACATGGCTTCACAGAGAAAGAGATCATGCCGAAGTAATTTTGTCATACTCCCTCTAACATCAGCTGACGACTTACCCCTTGCTGAGTAGGTTAGCCTAAAATTTCTCCAGCATGATATCATTTGACTTAAATGTTTCTGTGATTTCTACCAGCTGAAAAGTTTTCCCAAGCTCAAGCCCCTTTTTTTACAAGGTGACATGTGCTTCAACTGCATTTGTTCACAGAAAAGCAAACATCATGCAGGCAGCTGTTCACAACTGAGGCTAATGGACAGAACTTCTCTAGAAGTACTTATGGTACTCTGGTTTCTGTAAGCACACCTGAAGTCTGGCTAAGATAGCTAACATGTTGATACCCACAGTATCCAAATTGTGAACTGGTAAATATCAGCTTACCATAGCTGCTGGGAGGAGAAGGTCCCAGTCTCCCTTCTATTTTATCCTCCCTTCCTCCTGCTGCTTACCTGTTGCTGGCTCTGATTTTGTTAGATTTCTCTGTAAGCTGACTTAATTCACTTAAACAGAAGAAAACAAACCCTGCAAAAAACACTGGCCTGCTTTCTGCCATTTGAGAGCTGAATCTGCTTGTAGGAAGACCTGGTGAATGCTACAGCTAGCACAAAGAAGGTGGCAAGACTACACTACAAGGTGGGCAAGTATAGGGAGAGGCCCAGAAGGTACCTGCAGACCTTCAGCCTATAGTCTGTGATCATTCCCCTTGTTCAAGAAGGTCAGAAAGTCTCTCAGAAGAGGACACTACTTTGCGGCATCTAGATTTGTTTAAACTGCAGCCAGAACCAAGAAATCACAAAGGTTAATAGCTGTTCATTTGTATGGAAAAAAAAAGATTAGGAGAGAACTCCTGAGTCCTGACTTGCTTTAGGCTTGCCACAGAGATGAACTCCAACTGCATTTTAACCACATCCTAAAGTGTGCAACAGGCAGAGCTTTCTGGACAAGCCAAATGGACTTTCAGGCTATCAAACTGGTACATGATGCTCACCAGGCTGGCTGATACTGTAATTCATTTCAGGAGTATGGTAAGAACTACTTGATTAGCTTTCTTTCATTACACAAATGGACAGGGAGGAAAAATAAAGCAGGTGCTAAGGAGAGGAAATACATATGGCTGGACCATATCAGATCAGGTCCTGTAAGGCCTAAAGGCTGAAAGCCTTTTCCGTTGCAAAAGACAGCAAATGCAGAAAGAAATGCTACAGCAGGACTACTGCTGTGTTGAGACAGTTCTGGACAATCCAGCCTCAATATCTATCCAATTACATGACATACTTATTTTAGAAGAGAAAACTACAAAAAAGAAGAAGTAAATGAATCTCATGACTAAGGAGGTTAAATGGCTCTGAAGACTTGGGGAGGGTAAGCACTGATACTGAGATGAAGCAGTCCTGCTCATCCCTACATGGTAATCTGTGTCCAGGTTACTGAGGGAAAAAGGGTTTTCTTTCCATTTCCATGAATGTTGGCTGCTGTTAGAAGCAGGATGGTGAGCTGGTATACTAAAGCCAATGTTTCTATGTGAAGAAACCTCTTGACAGACAACTGTTTGTTCAGCTCCATAAATTCAAGCTGGGGCTGGAGAAAGAGGTTGCCAGATTACACAATACAACAGTTGTATGTTGCTTCTGTCTTGTACCCAAATGCTGAGTGGGAGATCAGGCAGAAGGAGAGCAGAAACCTGAGATTGTCATGCTGTGAACAGCTGTAGAAGTAACACAGCAAGATGAGGCCAAGCTCTGTCTTTGGCAATAAAAACATATGAGGGGTAGGAGGCTCCAAAAGGTTCATATCTCTCTCGCGATTGTAGGAGCACTCAAATCACAAAGAATATGTAATGGATGGCCCAGAGTCTGGGAATGGACGGTTTAATAGAGGAAGATCTTGGAAGCTAAAGACTACTGTATTAAGAAATGTGATTTTCTCCCTGTCATAGTCTCCTGCTCCATCCCCCTATCCCCACCAAACAGACAAGTATTTCCAGTATTAAGTTTCAAGTGTTGTTCTTTACCTGCTCCACCACAATGGTAGGGAGCACTCTTCCATTTATCTTGCTAAAGAAATCTGCCTCTAACTCTGCTGTGGCTTTTCCTCACCTTTAGTGCTCCTGAAGAGCAATGACAAGGAACAGGGAGAGAAATTCAACCTCTGCCTGTTCCCATGCACTTCAATATCCTCCTGCAAACACCCTGCATCGTGTTTGACATCAGAAAAGTGACCAAACACTTTAACAAGGAGAATTAAGAATTAAAGGTGAACCTTCATCCTCTGATTTCTACTTCATGAAAGCAGGCAAAAGCAGGAGTGACTTTACTATAGTAAAGTATCCAACAAGGGTAGTAATTTTTGACCTCACAATATTAGAAGCTCCAGTATCTTCTCTCACAAGTATAGTTGATTCTGGACTTCTGAGGTATTTGAGCTGTGTTTTTTTTTTTTGAACAGCAGAAAATCATTGTTTACTGGAGACCACTGTCCAAGAATCTCACTTCCGTGCTCCATCAGAAAGCCAGAGCTCTCTCCGCAGTGCGAACATGGCTGGAGGATGTGGCTCCTGGTATGTTCCCAGGAAGTCCCTCCTGAAAGGACTTCTTCATAAGTTGTAAACTTATCAGTTCTGATGGGCCCCCCACAGAAAACTGAAATGTGACCTTGCCATCTTGGGGTTAAATCTCCATGTTTGGACATAGCCAAACCCTTCCCTCAACAGAGATGGAAAACAGTATGTTGCAGAGACCTCCTCTATATTTGGAGTCTTATCAGTTTAAAGGTGTGCACTTTAATTAACATAAAATGGTGTAAACTTTTGTATGCCACTTCTAACAGATTAGTATTAAAAGCAGACTTAAATAGGTCTGTCTCTGAAGAAAGTAAACTGCAGTGTCAACACTAAGGTGTATTTTGCTGGTTTAACTAAGAGGGTTCAAAGTGATGCAAGTTTGCTTTGCCGAAGAAAATCTTTATTACTGACACAACTCCAGCCTGAAGAAAGTGTGCAATACACAAGGAAAATAAGGGTCATGGTACATTAACAGGCTAGGCACTTGAAGTGTTTAACATACTGCTGACCTCAATGGAAGCTGAGGGTAGTCTGAACCCACTTATCACATCTGTCTAGCCATAACACGTAGATGCTGCAAAACAGCAATAAGAAGGATGAAGGCTAAATGACTGCGCTTTCCTATGGCTTGGTCAGTCCCGGCTTCTGAATAGACCAGAACAAGTCCTGGCTGCAATTTCTGCTCCCATAACTGTGTAGAATGGAGGCAGCTATAAAGCAAGACACTTCACAGAAAATCTGAAGCTATCTACCCAAGCTACTGCCGTTCAGCTATTGCTTGAGGGTCATTAGTTAAATTGGCAGGGAAGGCACACTTTCATGCTGAAATTAATTGTTAATGTCATGTTAAGATGACTCTCAAGGTTATAATGAAAACTCCTATGAAAATGAACTCTATGAGCTTGATTCTCATCCATACTTCAGTCTCTTCATAGTAGTCTGGCTTTCCACCAGGGGCTCGAAATAGATGTGGCATATACTGCAAATGTAACACTGTACATGACTGCAAGGACATATGATTAAACAAGGCCAGTGACGTTATCATTGTCATATTCAAATGGGAATGACAGGGCATGCCTACACCACGAATCCCAGGTTCTTTCAAGGCTCCAGTCTGCTGCCCTTTGCAAAGGAAAGTCAGCTACTTGGAAAGCAAGCACTGAACCCCCAACCCTTACAATTTAGCATGCTGAAGTGAACCACTGTGTTGGCTTTCTGTTTGCCAGGCTGTAACTTGTAACTGTTCAGCTGCTAAGACTGGAGGTGGGTCTTGTCTGAGCTGCCCCCAAGTAAAGGCTGTGCTTCACAAAAGCCCACCAGTCAGCATTATGTTGTCAACCTTGGCTGGGATCATGTCTCGTGACAGGTGTGAAGACAGCCTTGGCATTCTCAGGCATGTATACAGTAGGCTCCTACAGCATTAGTAATGATATGCGCTTTCTTAAAGAAAACAGAATAGCTCTACGGAAGCACACAACAAAAGCTAAGTCTCAACAGCTTGGCTTGTCAGCCCTCATCCTCTGCAAAGGACAGAGCAATCATTTTCAGTTTAGATAAGAATACACCACAGTGAAACTCATGGTGCAACTCCGGAAGGGAGATAGTAATGAATCAAACAGCGATGCACATCACTGGCTGGATAGTAAGCTTGAGGGCTGGCGCACACAGGAAACCTGACTGGTGTAGGTTCTTTCCAATATCAAGTGCTACAGTAGGTCTCTGTGGACATGTCTGTCCACAGTAAGTAACTGTTTTCTAGAAATTTTCTACTTACAAAGCAGTATTGTCACTCCAGAATAAAGTCACTTAATGACTTAACCACATAATGACTATGAGAGGGAATTAGGTTCAAGCCTTTACTACTAACACCTGTAGTGCTCACTGACTTACATATGTAGTTGACTCACATCCCAAAAAAGGACCAGAAAGACCAAACTGGGTTCAAGAATCCAAGTTATTGTCCCATTAGTAGATGGGTAGACAGTTGGGCAGGTTCTACTTTTATGTGGAGGATGCAACTGCAACATTGATGCACAAGTGGCAATTATCACAGAAACATTATGGCTGGCTTTAAAAGCTGCAATAGACAAAAGCAGGAGCAGATAGCTCAATAAGGTTTGTACCTGGCCTCCGGAGTTTATGGCTACCTCAGGCTGCTGTTACGATGAGAGGTGTAGTGAAGAATAAAAACAGGAATATCAGACTGACCAGCAGTGCAGGATCTTGGTTGTTTCAGTTTTTAAATTGGGTAATATTTTTTTTAAACAAATTGGAATGTGCAAATGTGAGGCACTGTAGCAGAACAAAAGATGTTACTAGTCACTAGAATGTGGAAGTAAATTTAAGCTACATTTCTGAGTGGGGGACTGGTCAGATGATGTCTACTGATACATTTTATTCTGCTGTACAGTATAGTTATCTCTTCCCCACTGCTTCTGATCAGTGCTGAAACTCTTGAAAACACCTTTCACCTTTGTCTGCCCTTCCTTTCTTCATATTTACTTTCTCTGTTTGGACAGTAAACTCTGGGGCAGGGACTTCAGCACAATTGAGCCCATAGATACTACTGTATTGCAAAGGGAACAGGAAGCTGCATCCCTTATGTGAGGGTTAACAGTATTAGCTGCTGCAAAACTTTTAACTCTTAAGTTGTTGGTTTTTACCCCCCTTACTATACAGGCATAACTGCTCTTTGTTGCCTTTCCCACCCTCCTTCCATACCACCCAGCACAGGCCATTATATAGTAAATGTGCCTGTATAGCTACTTTGTACAGGAAGGAAAATAAACTGATGGGGTGTAACAGTGTTTGTACGAAGGATTTTGCTGATGTATCAGTTAAGAAAAAGAGATCATCCTACAACTTGACATGGTTGTAAGTCTCACACTGACAAATCTGGAGTAAACGCAGACACTGGGACTCCAGTCCTAGTGGGTAAACTGAGGAGGAATGACCAAGCTGCAGTGTTTTGAAGTGCAGTGACTTACAATGTACAAGCTCTAAATGTCTAGTGTTATGAATCTAATAGCTCAATCAGCTGAATTTGTTTTTCTCATCCTCCTTTAAAAGAAGCCTTCCAGCTCAACTCCAAAGTAAAAAAATAAATATCAGTTAATTCACAGTTTTTTTAAGCACTATGTTTGTGAAAGATTCACTCAGTTAACTCCTCCTGTCTTTTCCCCTCCTACGCAAGTTTTTGAGAAGTGATTAAGTTTTTCAAACAAAGGAAGAGGAGAATCCCTTATCCTGTTCCCCCTCCAAACTCTCTCCTCATACAGATCCGGAAAACTACTATCCTTACAGAGCTTTGGGGTGAAAGACCTCCCCATGCTCAGAGCCAGCACACAGCCTACACTCATCGTAAACACCGTTTTGTAGATTTTAGTAGAATGTGATTTAGTAGAATGATTTTAGTAACATGGCTGATGTGCTCTCAACAGGGGACTGCATTTTCAGTTTTGGTGATCAGACTATTTATACTGAGAAGTCGCTTATATAAACTTGTAGGGTTCATGCTACGCCCCTGTACTCTCCGGATTTGTGGCACACCGAGGGACTGAGGCAGAGACAGCAAGTCAGAAGCAGAGCTGGAGGTAGATCTCTCTCATGACTTTGGCAGGGTAAGAATCTTGCCTGTCTTCATTCCTACAGCAGTCAACAGTTTTATGGGCCAAAATAACACAGTAGTAGGCAATGTGTCTCTGAACAGTTTAAGCATTACTTGGCTTTTCCTCACACTCCTGATGGGGAAGAAACAAATTTGGCAGCTCGTAAAGCTAAATACAGCCTAGTTGCTAAGGTAACCCAGCTGATAAGAACAGCATACTAATAGACAACAGCAGGCACAAGAGACTCACCTGCCTTTGGATTTTTTTCCCTCCTGAGTGCAGAGATGAATCAAACGCAACATGCAGGGTGGGGCTCTATAGCTATGCTCGTCCTTCCAAGCTGCTTGCATGAATTGGATAGGTCTGCCTCAGGTATACACAAAGTGAACCCAGAGCTTCATGGGTTTCATTAGGTTCCAACTCCAATGGGACATTGGGAGTCCCTGGGAGAAGTCCAGCTGCACCTACCATTGCTCTCTGGCACCTCGCCTTTCCAACCTGCACAGTCATTCGGTTATTATCTGTACTGCACAAGTGGCAATGCCAGAACAAAGGGGAGGAACAATGTGTATTCCCAAAATTTCAATGCCAGTGGTTGCTTGGACTCAAGAACAAGCTTTTCAGTCCCTGAGAACTAGTACAGAAACACAATGGGAGCTGGAAGTCTCAGAAACCTGCTCAGCAATGTATTTTCCCTCACAAAAAAAACATTCAGAACTGTATTATTGAGTTTTAAGTGACAGAATCGGACATGAGGTAATTTGCAACGTCATTAAATTCTCATGTTTCTAAGCCAAACTCTATGTGATAAAAGTTAGGATAAAACAACCCTATTGTAGCTGGATAATTCCTTAACTGCCTCTTGCAGGGATTCCCATGTCTTCCTTTAGGCAGCTGATAGGTCTCTGGTTAGATTTACTATGTCAAGATTTCCCATCTTCCTTCATGCTAGTAAGCTAAAGTGGACCTGGCTATCTGAAAAAGGACATTTTTGACACCTAAATACAGTTTTGTGATGAAAACCAGCCATGGCTGAAGTCAACAGCAGACCTCCCAAGGAAAGCAGTGGCTGCAGAACTTCAGCATGGCTGCCAGGACAGTTTTTGGTGGTTCCACTATGGGTGCTGTGCACGCCCCAGCCATGATGCACTCAGAAAGCCTGCCAACGCAACAGCCCTCACCTATCCTTGTACCTTGGGGAAGTACCTTTTATGAGACATCAAAGTCTTAAAATGTTTGATAACAAAACCCTCCCAGTTAGAGGTGTATGAGGAGTGGAATTTCCATTCTGCAGAAGAGTGAATTTCAAGTGCTTCTCTTGATCAAAACTGCAACTGAGTTTAAAAAAAAAAAAAAAAGATAGAGAGATTTGTTTGTCTTTTTCCACAGGGTGGAATCCCTTTGAGATTATCTGGGGGAAACCAAGATGAACTGTTTTTTTTTAAGTCAGCCAGATGGAGTGCCTGCTTGCTAGAGTTCAAGTTAGGGGCTGACTACCAACAAACACTGTTGTTGCTTTGAATTAGCAGTTCCAGTGGGAAAATTGTCTGTTAAACTCCCTTTCTTAGGTACTTACTTTTAGTATTTTTAAGTGATGTCATAGCTAGATGACTATTGATGCCTGAGTTAGCTTAAATCTTGCCTGGTGTATTTACAGGGGATACAAGTCTGCCTTTGGATCATCCCAATCCAATGACGTCTAGTTCTGACAAAGTTACAGAAAAGACTTGTGCATATTGTGTTGAGAAGATAGCTAAACATGGCTTTTAAAATCAACTGTAGCCACTGATGAATAATAAATACGACCACAACGAGTAACATAAAGATACTTTACATCTCTTACTTGCTAGAAAAGTGTAAAATGGCCTTAGAGCAAAAGAAAGTAAGGCCTTCAATTTTAAATTCTTTGCTGTAGAAGTGCTTTACCAGTAAAATTAATATTTTGAGAAACAATTTTACATAAAAAGGTAGGAGAGATTAACCAACCAGTGCACAGACATGATTATTTTGTCTGACAGGAAGTCCAGAGCTTTATTGCTTGACATTCTGAAAATAGAGTATTCATGGATAGTACCAAGCGAAAACATTGTTTGCTTTCTCAGCACCACATAATTGCATGCTGCATTTAAAAACAGACTCTATCTACAAGTAAACAGGTTTATGAGGCTGTGAGGTATCTTAAGTCCAGGAAGAATTCCTTTTACAATTTAAAATATCTGATCTTGGAATAGAATGTTTTGGAGCTTAACCCAATGTTCTACTCAGTAGCCCACCAGCAGCCAGGGGCTTCCCTGGTAGCTGCTCCTCATCACTGTCTCCCATGAAAATCACCTGCATGCTAATGGTTAAGCAAATAGAAAGTTAAGGCCCTCTTCTCCCCAGTGTAAATTAAGTACTTAGCTCTGCAACCGGACTATTGGTAAATCTTTCCATTACCCTACCCATCAGTCTTCCTCATCCATAAAATGGAAATAATGCCAGTGATTTCTAAAAAGCTCTTCTCATCCATACATCTGTATTGATGTACATTTGCAGCATAAGAGCCAAGTGTTGTAATTCTCATGGTCTCTCTTAAATCAAAGTGGCAAGCCATGGTTGGTCAAAAGCCTCCATGTTATCTATAGCAGTGTCAGTGAAGATAAGGACACTCACATGAAAAAAGACTTATATTGACATACAAAATAAATGCTCATACAATGAAATCATTTAATGTCAAGACCTCTAAATTGAAGGCTATGAGATGGGGGGAAGCAGGTAGAAAGGTGTGTGCTTTATTTCTAGGGGACCTAAGTATGCTGCCATTGAATTCAATAGCACAGTCAAAGCTGACTTCAGGTTATGAAACATGGTCTGTTTACATCTTTGGTAGTAATTCAGGTTTGGCCACCTGTAAAGGCTGTGAGCCCTTAACAGGGTCTAGCTACAGTTCAGAAGCCACGAGAAGCCAACCAGAACAGCACTAGCTTGTGCCTTCAGAGCAAGTGAGGCTTCTTGGTGTTTACAATTAAAGGACATGGGGTACTGATGGAAGCACACTGACAAATTTATCAGTAGAAATCTAAGATGCTAGCAACCTAGCAAAGCCACAAGACTGCAAGTGAAAGCAGGTTAGCCTGTGTAAAACACTTTAAACTGCTACACATATTTGCCAAGCAACTGTGTTAGGCCTAAATATCCATGGGCTTAAGCACTGTTGCTCTGCAAGCAACACAGGGATAAAGTGGATGTGGGACTACTAGTTACAGGGCTGGTGTCATTGTATCCAGTGCACAATGTATACAGAAACCAAAGATTCCCAATTATGTAAGAAAATTCCTGGGTTTAAATTTGAGAATTAAAAAAAAAAAAAAAAAAACCTCATTTTTTTCTTACATTCTTTCCAGTTGAGGCTTCAATCTTACATAATGTTTCCTTTTTTAAAAAAAAAAAATTAACAATCCCCCTGATCTTCCAATACTACTTTAAGGAAAGGATATCGGTGTCTTCTCGGCCATAACACTATTTCTTAACTTGCTGAGATTAGTGTGGGCAATAAAAAACAAAAGGAGAGAGACAAACGTCAGCCAAGCAAAAATGACAAAAGATTAACTTCCATAATTCATCTCTCTATTAGGTGAAAGGATCACGGTCCTTTCTGTGTTTGTTGTGTGACTGCCTGGTGAGATATGTACCTTTTGAATACAAACTGATAAGTCTTAAGAAAATAGAAAATCTTCCTCATAACTCTGAGGCAGCATTGCATCTGTAACAAATTTAAGGTATATAAGGACAGAAATGAACAAGGTGTTTTAAAATGTCCTTCTGTGGACACATGTAATACCCCACAGGAATTGGGTATCACTTTAGCTTGCTGCTGACACAAATGCGTGGAATGTTTTAGGGTGTGGTGTGTATTTACATCTCTCAAAAGAAACTAGTTATTGGGGCATTCGGCATATTTCTGAAGTGGTTGGATTCCCCTTCCCTCTCTCCCTATCTACCTACAGGTCCCTTTCAAGTATAAAAAAAAATTTCTGTAACCTCAGCTTCCTGATTCAGCTGTTGTGATGTCAGTTATTTACGATAACAAAAGTGAGACAATGACTGTGGTTTGCGTGGGACAAAGGCAACCTTTTTCTGTAAAAAGGGACAATCCTAGTGTGAGAAGCACAGGAAAGCCTACAAAGTAGAACTCTGAGGTGAGACTTCATTAGTCCCACCATCCCTACAATAGCAGGCTTGACATTGTACTGTCTCAAAGGCAACTGACAGAAGGTGTTTGCTTTTCCATAAGACTCGGCACTAGTGTGAATGAGACTCTTCGAAAACCACCTTTTTGTAGAACAGGGCTTTGGAGATACGTATCTTCGGTAACAAATGGATTGCTAGTGGGTAAAGAGGCAGCAAGTGTGAGGACACAAATGTTTCAATACTAATTATGGTCACAAGCATGTCACTGCATCTTTGCTTACCTGCCACGAAACTGGTTTAATCATACTTAACTGCCTAAACCACGGATGTGGTGAAACTTGCAGAATGCCAGTAATTTCTGAGGTCATAGAGTGGCAAAAGGAAATGAGAAGCTATTAACATACAGTATTGTAAGTTATGAATGAAGAGTGTCAACTTTGGTGTAGCCTAGATAATGTCACTTACCTGCTATTCTTCCAATTGGCATTGCATGGTCTTCAGGAGGGGATACAGACACCATGATGTGGTTCATATAAGCTAACTCTTCTCGGTGGGACAGGTTGATTGGCTTTACCTCCCTGTGCAGCCCATCTTCAGACAACCTTGGTGGTTTGAAATCGGAGTGCCTGGGGTTCAGTATCAAAGGATGCATGATAGGGCTGGGCATCAGCTGGATGACCCTGGTGTTCTCCTGGCGAGGACTGGAGGGCTTCTGGAGCACCTCAGGAGGAGGTGGGCAGTGGTTGTTTTCTATTGGGGACACTGAGAGAGGATAGGGCTCCTGGTGGTTGTTCTCTTGCTGATGCCTTGTCCCTGGCACCCTGTCAGCTGGGGAGAGGCGACGGATAGTGTTGTCCATAGGGGACTTCAGTGGCCGCTGATCAGGATCTGGTGATGGACGGTGGTTGTTGGTGATGGGTGATCTAGAACGATGCAACAGTTCAATGGTTGGGGTATTGTGGTGGACTGTTTCTGTGGATGGTCTTGAAGGTCTCTGGACAAAGCTATCTGTGGAATAAAAAAAAAAAACAGTCTGTATTGTGATCAAGCTGTATGATCTGTTAAACTGCTAGCTGGGTTCACTGGGTACTGCTCTTAGCTGGGAAATGTTTTTGTTTGTGTGACTTACAGATCCCCTGACAAATGCCACATAAATGCAGATAGTTGTTCCTATACAGAACGAAATCAGTACCGTGAAAACAATCTCCCTACACCACCACATATGGGTTGTTCCTGGGGAAATATGTTAAGAGAAATCCCATTTTGAGTAGCTGACTGGAACACTCATGAAGAAAGTAAGATCTGATCTAGCTATACTAATTGTATTTCTATGCAACTGCTTTGAAACTTTTCTCTTGCCACTCAAATATTTATATGTGGTTCCTGTTATTGTACCACAAGCACTGCAAGGTAGAGACCAGAGATAAAAAGGAAAAATGTCTCCAGAAAAATATTGCGTGATAAAATTTTGGATGCCAGAGACTTGGGTCAAGGCACAGAATCTTAATCTGCAATATGGACTGGGTTATCTAACAAAACAAACTGGTAGGCAGATCTTCATGAAAAACTAGCTAAATTTTATCCCTACCTGATTTTAAGAGAATTTAACAACTTCATATGGATATTTTCACCTTGTTTTAGTTAGCTTGTGCTGCCTTGTCCCACATAAGCACTTAAATAGAATCATAGAATCATCCAGGTTGGAAAAGACCTTCAAGATCACCATGTCCAACCATCATCCTGACTCCCAGCACTAAACCAGGTCCCTTAGTGCCACATCCACAGGTCTCTCAAATACCTCCAGGGATGGGGACTCCATCACTTCCCTGGTCAGTCCATTCCAATGCTTGACCACCCTCTCCATGAAGAAATTCTTCCTAATGTCCAGTCTAAACCTCCCCTGGCACAACTTGAGACAGTTTCCTTGCATCCTGTCGCAGAACAGAGACCAACTCCTCCTTGCTGCAACCTCCTTTCAGGTAGTTGTAGAGAGCAATGAGGTCCCCTCAGCCTCCTCTGCTCCAGAGTAAACAGACCCAGTTCCCTCAGCTGTCTTGTTTTTTAGTCCCTTCACCAGCTTTTCTGCTCTTCTCTGCACACACTTGAGCAACTCCGTATCCTTCTTTTGTGAGGGGCCCAAAACTGAACACAGTACTCAAGGTACTAGCATCATTTTTGCATGGGCATACTTCCCCGGCTCTGATTGTTAACAGTTGGGGGGGATAAATCATGGCTCTAGATCACTGTCTTTAGGTACTAATAATCTCCTCATAAAATGAAACGCTTGGCATAAACAGTGCACACTTTCAGCATAGCTAAGGCCATCAATTTTGAATCGGGAAATTACTGACAGAGAGGAAAATACCACCAAGGAGCACTGACTAACAGGTTTTTATCTAAAAAACAAAGATCAAATTTCAATGCTGTTTGTTGAAAGCCTTAGATGATAACAGAAGGAAACTGCTGGGGATGTGTCAACAATTGAAACAAGTAGCTGCCTATTTGTGGCTGCCTGTTTGTTCACTCCCTTTGCTCTTATCCTCTGTAAAAGAACGATTCTCTTTCTCTCTTGCCAAGGCAGCGATACACAGTGAAGACCCTGTTGAGGTGCACAGGAATCCAGGGACTCCCGCCATCCTGGAACCTAGGCAGGCAGCAGGAGAGGGATCAGCACATACCTAGGGAAAGGTCTGAACAGGAAAAGCTCTAGTTCTGAGAAAATGCAGTGCCAGGCAGTGACACAACACCAACCCTTTTACCAACTCTTTTACCTACTCAACAGGCCGTTCATCTAAACAAGAACACTGAAGACCGCAGTGAAACCTGAAATTTTAGGTGGAAAATACATGGCTCCAGAACACTTATTTCACATGCTTGAGGTCCCAGGCAAGAAAAATGCATTTGTAGAGCTATTTAAGGTATTCACAATGAAATAGCTAGAGGAAATGAAACTCCAGAGCCATATATTGTTCTTGTTTAAACACAAACAGCTTTAAATACAATGTGGCCAGCAAATGTGGAATAGCCAAAATTAAGTGAAGATCAAAGAAGAGGAATTAATCTACAACTGTATTTACCCCTTTGACAGTAATTTCTTAAAGTCTCCTTTCTTTGCCACAACTGAAAGAAAGCAGAAACTGTTCATACCAACCCCCAATTCTACTCAGCGTCCTATCTTCTACAGACCATCCACTCCTGTCACTGTACATTCAAATGCACCGTGCTCATTCTTGGCCTGTAAGTGTATACTAGAATATTGTACTGTTTGTCCTACTTATTTAAAGTGACGTGTCTGTGGGGAGCAGCTATCTTGAAAGCAGAAAGGAATGTCTTGCTGTGTTTTCCACCAAGTGCTTCACAAACATTAGTTGGCTCTGACAAGCTCCAGACAGAAGCAGACCTCTCTGTCTGCTCCAAAACCATGGTTATCCTGAACCAGGATAGGGCAAGAGGAAGAACCACAAATGGATGTATGCCAGCATTCACTTCCCTCCACGATATTCTCTTTTAAATACCTAACTAAAGAATCTCCTCATGGCCAATGTTGCTGTTTACCATAAAACAACTCAAACTCAGCTCCAAGCAGTTTCACTGCCACAAACGGCTCTGAACAGAATAAAACCCTCATCACATTCATTCCTTCACACATCTGATGACTGCAAGTTGAACACATATGGTATATAATTCCCTGCAGGAATAGATTCATTCCTCAGTCTGGCTCTTTATTTTGAGCGACCAACAGTCTTTTCTTGAAGGGAAATCTGTGAAAGGGAATTCTGTGCTCAAGAAAATTGCTGACCTATCTGATCCATTAGGGATGGGTGGGGCTGCACTCACCCTGGGAGTGAGCAATCGCTGGAGTGACAGTTCCAAAGATTGGCATTCTGTGCTTAGCCATAAAAGAAGTGCAGGGAATGACAGTGTAAGCTTCCTGGATGGCATCCTATCATATGACTCAGTGCTGAGTCAGAAGGACCACTGGACATGTAGACAATGCACTCTCCATTGCTCATCCCTCTATAGAGACAGACTGATGCCTGGAGGGCAGATTCCAAGTCAATGCCAATGCACCTTGCAGACATCCTGAAACGTTGTCAACTGATTTCAGTAAACCTCGCTTTCCTTAAGTTAGTAAAATGCCACTAGATGTAAATGTTGACCCAAAATCAGTTGATTCTGGATTAACTAACTTAAAATTAAACCACTTAGAAGTAGGATCGTAAGTGTATAATCTATTAAGAGACGAGCAAAAGAGCCAGTAGGGGAAAATGGAAAAGGTTACTGAAGTAAGGACAGATTCTAAAAAAATCCATCAGCTGTGAAGTTTAACCACTCAAAATTGTGCCAAACAAACACCTGATCCCTCTGTTCAGTTTGTAAGTTAGGCAGGGTTAAGGTCTGCCTCTCACATTCACTCTTTTTTATTAAGTTGCATTCTCCTGAGGAAAATGGTAAATGTAATTGTGCTAGTTTCTCCCAAGTGACTTTGTGGAACAGGAAGAAGAAAGAGGAATGTCAAAGTACATAAATAAATTCACCTGCCTGTAAATTCCTGGCATAAAGATTTTCTGTAGTCTTTTTTGACTTTTGGCAAGCTTTTTTGACTTTTTTGACTTTTGGCAAGCTGTAGTCTTTTTTGTTTGTTTTGAAGTTCCTCTTGTAACAAAACAAAAACTAATTTTCGTCATTGTAAAGAAATTTTAAATAATAGCACGTAACTCTCCAAGCAAATACAGTGGTACTATCGGCAGTCACAAAGGAGAGTATCATGAGGGAGAAATCAGACTGGTTTCTTAAGCATTCTGTGCTTTGACAGAAATTGGACTAGATTGCAAAGGGCTTATGTTTTAAGTGACACATGTGAAAGGCCAAGTCAACATCCCTGAAATCCTCTCTGAAGTTTTCTAGTTCCAAACTCGACACCTTTGTTCAGCTGCTCCATATCTTCAATGCAGGAGTGTCTGAGAGGGCAGCTAGTACTTCTGTTTGAAAATTAGAAAGGGAACACTATGGGTGAATGCCAAGCTTCAGGAAAAAAATAGAGGTTTTTATAACAACGTCTGCAAACTGCCTATCTTAATACACTAGGCAACTTTCTCTTGCATAGCTTTGCCAATTCAACTTCATCCTAACCTGCAGCACCCTATTCTAATCTGAAATATTCACATAGCTGTGTGGAAACACTTCGGAGTGTCCTGATCCCACCTGCTGCTGTCCTGCTCTTGGCTTAATCTCAGAGTTTTGCTGGTGCCTTTTGATTCTAGCTTGCCCAGGCTGGTTATGGGCTTCTTGTACAGGTCTGACTACCTCTGAAGCTTGTCTTGCAATCCCATGTTGAATTCTGAAATAATTCATGTATCTTTTCGCCAGTGAGCAGAGACTAGGGTGATATCCTGACCCAATTCTGTTCTGTACTCTTCCTTACATAGTTGGACTAGATGATCTTGAAGGTCCTTTCCAACCTTGTGATTCTGTGATTCTGTGATTCTGTGACTAACACTACTTTCATGGAAAGGACCTCTTAAAAAGCTTTGGCTTTATATTTTTCTGTTTTTGGAGAAAACCAAGAAGTTCTTTAGTATGTATATTTTCCAAGAAAATAAAACCTAAATTTCCATTGAAGGAAACACATTTTGATCTGCACCGATACGGAATAAAAGCAGCCCAAATCTGCAATGCCACAAACACGTATCTATTCTTTCTCCACCACCTGTGACAGGCATGGTATTGTGTGGACACTACTAGAAGGCTAATTAATAATGTAAGCAAATCATTCTGATGGTAAAAATTAGAGAAAATCTCTAGAAAAAAAAACTTTTCTCAAAATGAATTTTTCAACCAGCCCAAAAGCTGAGCAACAAGACAGGCTCAGTGCCAGGACCTCTGGCCAACTGTCATTTGAAGTAACTTTGAGTTAGACGTTCCTCTGAGGTTGCCTCTTCTCCTACTCTGCAAACAATTGCATCTAGTTGTATCTCCAGGATACTAAAAGTCCATGAAGCACCTTTGCCTACCCAATTGAGAGTGAGGAAAAAGGAATCAATGGGGTCAATAAAACTTTTTGGCATTTTTTTTAAATCTACATCTGGCATAGCTTTTAAGCAGGCTTTGGAAGCAGGACAAAATAAGAGGAGATAAATGGAGAATAGACAGTCGACTCCCTTACATCAGTTGATTGTTAACAGCTATGGAGACAAAGGGAGGAGAGTAGCTTTATTTAAGTAACTTTGGAGTAAGAAAATGACAATGCCTCACAGCTTTACCCAAGTTGGCTCTATAATAACAGCTCCCATAAGAATGAGACAGTTACCTTCATCATGGTTCTGGTGTAACAGGACCTCTGGCTGAGCATGGATAGAGTTGCCAGGGTGGAAGAAAGGTGGGAACAGCATACGAGCTTTCCTTTGCTTCAGAATATGCTGAAGGAGTTCATACAGAACATCACCTGAAAGACAAACAGCAGGAAAAAGGAAATGAACACCTACATACTGCTGAGAAGACTCATTTAGCCATCTGATGCATGAATTCATGGCTCCTGGGTGCTATTTTCAGATCCAAACATGCCTGCAGTAAAATCCTACATTTGACTGTTTTTCAAGGTTCTTCCCTGGAAGGAAAAAAAGGAAAACGAAAGCTGCATGTCACACCTCTGTGTATGACTGTGGAAGAATGGGAGAACGAGAAGAAGAGGCTTTTATTACCCTGGTACAGGGTCTTTCCAGGCTACACAACTGCCCGTCAAAGATTTCCAAACATTTACAAGCAGTAGTCATTTCAGTGTTCCACCTTCTCTCATCACAGCCTCAGTTTTTTAGATAGACACCTCAGGACACAGAATTCTTAAATGCTGAGTCCATGATTATGCAGTGAGTTGCTGGGAGCAAATGTGGTGCTCTTCCTTAATTAGTGAACAATTTAGGCTTTATGGGCAAGGAGGAAGAAGATGTTGCAAAGCCTTTCCACGCAACACTGGCACCTCAAGGGCTGAGGCAGTGTGCTACTCCAATCCAGGAAATGCACAGGAGGAAGAACTCTCACTTTGAGAAGTTACTTTGAGGTGGAATCAAAAACTTCAAAATAATGAAGAGTTTTAACTATCCTGAACTCCCTTGCTGTGGTGACAACTTCTGGAGATACCTGAGCGCTATAGCTGCCTTAGGAACTTCTGCATATCATTCTTGGTGTCCCAGAACGGACTTCTGGAAAGCCCGAATGAGATCCCAAAGCTAGTTATTTCTAGATACTAGAATCTGTATGGGGCTCACTGCAACAGGCAATATTAGAAGAGGGATACGATGCATACTAAGGAACTTAATGCAGTGGACTTGGTGGTCTGAGTGGGCGAATATAGTTTGTTAGTTGCTATTGTATCACTCTTCCACAGAAGTGTCTGCAGTGAATTGTACCACACCAAGCTGACACGTTCTTGCATGACTTGATCCAAATGATTGGGGTTTTTCTGGGGGGGTGCAAGCAGGCTGTTCCTTGCTTTTTCCCCCATTTCCGGTCACCAGAATTGTTATACTCTTCCTCAGTGGAACTCGTCACTGCAATATCTAGGAGACCAACGTATTTTCACTCTTTTAATTCTGCTTCCTCTCTTCTGTTTGTCATACCTCGTACTATAGAAGAACAGGTTACAGCAGTAGCATATTATCTGAAAAGGAACTTAGTGAAGTTTCAGCTCAGAAACCTTGGATTTTCTAGGAGAGTTTTCTCAAGTGTGCGTGGAGTTAGTAGTTGTTCCTATGAGACTGTAAGCAGTGTGCCATTCAGCCACTGTCTCTATAAACTGCCAATGTTCTACTTGTGCGGAAGTTTAGTGTCTTAGCATGAAGTAGTTAAAACTATCCTGCTTTCCACAGTTCAGCTTCCTTTATTTTTAGCATCTTGGCAGCTTTTACTGTCTCAGCAGTAACTTTAGGGCATTTTTAAAAGGTGATTGTAACACTCGAATATCTAATTAAAAACAAAGCCTCAAGAACCCAGTTACCTTTTCCATGTTTAGTACATGAAAGTCTAAAAAGTGATTTTACCACATAATTTCCATCTTTGAATGCAATAGTGGCATAATCATAACTAGTGCTGTAAGGTAGCAAATTTGTACCTCTTTCATTTTGGTCTGATAGATTACTGAAAATGTCCATAAAGCTGACTTTTTTTACCTAACAAAACAGTTATATTTATGCACCACAAAGACGCAATTGTACTAGCTACAGAAGTGAGAAGTGTCTTCTCACTCTCCCTCCTCCGCTCTCTCCCTTCCCTCGCCAGCACTAAATAGGAGAACAGATGTGGGGCTGTGAGCCCACTTTATTGCTAGGACCACTGGGGGGAGTGGATGCTGTTCTGCTAGTTTAACCATAAGTAGAAAGGATACAGCTTTTATGTACCTACACACCTGAAAAACTTAAAGCTCTATGGCAAATATTTCATAGTTCTTAGATTTCACATGTAGTTTATTTCTGGGAAATGTTGAGGTAATGTCCCTTTACCTACAGACACTTACATTTTTAGGGACTGATTGAGATATCCTCTATAATGTTTATTATCAGTGAGGAAAACCTGGAGAGAAAGAGGAAAGAAAGAGCGAGGACAGAGGCCACTTAAACCCAAATTTAGGTAAACAAGAGTTTAACCTTCTGCACTGAGTGGATTTACAAGCCAGAGGCTCTTATCTGGGCATGCTCTATCTCCAGCCTAAAAATATTTTAATCCTACTCATTTCAAGTGCCCTTACGGCACACAAAGGGAAGAGTACAGGCATAAGTTGTAGGCAGCATGGCATTGGGATGGTAAGGGGAATAGCAAACAAGATACACAAAGTTGTCCTTTACAGTCCTTGCCCACTTTCAATACTCCTTTTGCCTTAAAGCTGGGCTAATTTTGTAATGCAATGATTCAAAATGGTGCACCAAAATTAAACAAATAATGTTTCCAAGCATCAGTTTTCACTACTGTATTATATTGGTGATAGACATTGATGTTTGGCATCTCCTTCCATACAAAATCAGTCTTGGCTTACAGCACATGCTTTGAAAACTTTGTATAGAATAAACATAAGCTTTAGTTTAGGAGGCAGATTCTGCAGGATGATGGTTGTAGGGGTGTGTTCAAGGGAGTCACCAAGCAGCTCAATGCAGAATTGGTGCCACTGCTTGTTTCTGAGCAAAAGCCAAGCAGCACCAGCTGTACTTCTGCACTGAGTGAGCCTTGCGCTGGAAGCCTCGTAACTGCATTTCTGTAACCACTTGGTCCAAACTCTTCAATAACCTGTGGTGATTGAATTACAAACCTTTATATTTAACAGGAGTACCTTGTATGGTCATAAGAAAAGCTCACAACTCTTATTTAGAACCAATAACTCATACTTAGTTAAACATCCCTGACAAAGGAGGGCAGAGGCTTACTCTGACTGCAAAGCTGGAGCAGACAGACCACAGGGGATATAAATACAGGAAGGCCACATACACATCTCTAAATCTTCTTTGTGAATAAATGAAGACATAATTTGAGCAACAGGCAGATTGATTCACATACCTGTCTGTGTTCTACCTTGGGCCAGACTCCAGCACATGAGAGAATACGGTAAGGTAAAGTAAAGTAAAGCCCACAGGGGCTATAAAATAGAAGAAAGATCCCCCAGGGATGAGTTTTGCAGTCACTTTTAGCAGCACATCAGCCAAGCCAACTGTGAGGCAGAATGCTAATATCAGCTTCTTAAGAGGCTGGAGCACTTGATTACCTTGCTGCTGTAGTTGGGTCTGCAAAAAGATAAGTCTTTATGGGGAAGAGCTGGAAGTCACGAAGTGCTGCCAGAGAAGCTTGCTTTCTGCGAGTTCTGCAGGGAGTTTTAACGAGAAACAGGTTGCGTGTTTGGGTTTGGAGTTGCATTCAGATTTGCCTACAACTCAGGTGTATCCGGATTTCTCTCCTTCCTTGTCCTTTCTGTCCTTGCCTCATACAAGCAAGTGTCTCTGTCCCTTCTCTCCTCCCCTGCCCAGTCTACCCTAACAAATACGACTCTGTATCCTTCTCTGTTCCTTTCCAGATTTTGTTGCAGCTTCTTCTCTCTTTCCAATCAAAGCTTCTGTAAGAAATCCTCACCTGAATGAGGAGACCTGTATCGAAAGTCCTCTTTGGTCAGGAGCAGCAGAGCCTTGCCATTCATCTCAAAAGTGTTGCTCTCAATCGGCCTCAAGGAAAACTCCTTCTCCGCCCACCTGAGCCACTGTGCCACATCATCCCTGCTCCAGTAAACGGGCTGCAAACCTGCGGCAGGAAGAGACCATGACCGTGTTACAAAATTAAGACAACACATGGGAATGTAGGCAAATACCAGTGAAACCTCATTTCTCCCAACACCCTAACACGCAAAGTCTCTGAGCAAGGTCTGGGAGAGGGATGTCAAGGTAATGCAGGATTACGCTAAGCACTGGACTGTGCGACACTTCATTAGTTTAGGCATCTTGGTTTATTTTGGACATCCTGAAAAACAAGAACTGCCTCAGCAACCTGAAAAAAAGCTTCTAGGATATTATTTCATTCCAGGTTTCCACTGTGAGACGGAATTGTCCCCCAGCTGCTCCTCCTGAGACGCAGAGCAGGCAGGAGACTAAGTCATTGCCCCATCCATCCTTGGCGTGTATCCTCTCATAGAAGAGAGGAGCGTCCTCTCTTCACACCCCTTGCAAAGGGGTGCTATACACCAAGTATAACAAAGAGCAGTCAGATGCAAGGGACCTATGGCTGTACTTCCCTGTAGGTGGGCAGGGACTGTAAAGAATGGCTGCTACACACAGTCTCTGTAACAGCGTATCTGTGAGTGGGTATTGTTTAGAAAGGTACCTTCAGACTGGCCCACCCCTCCTGCAGATGCAGTTATTCTAATAGCTGCTCTTCCCACACCAGAGAGGAAAGTAAGTGCTGAGTCTCTGGCACCTTTAGTACTGCTTTATCTTGTGTCTCCTGTACAGCAATAAAGTATTACCAGTGCAGCTCTGACCATATGAAGGTGGTATGGTGCTTCATAGTAAATCAGCAGGTGTGTTGCATTGGGCATAGATTTTCCACGTCTCCAAGGAGAGTCTGGCACTCCCTTTCCCCTAGCCAGCCCATACAGCACATACAGCCTAGTGTTTAATCACAGGGGCCCAAACAAGTTACCTTGAAAGTCAAAGATCTTTTGCCAGCCACCTTTATTGGGCCCAGGCAGAGAGGTCTGGGAGGTGTGACAATTCAATATCTGTTTTACAGTCAAATTTAAAACAGCTTCCTTCTCCTGCAGAGAAGACAGCACGGTGAAGAGCTGTTTATACCTAGGTAGACAGATTATCTCCAATCCACTGGGAGATAAAAGCTTTCTTTCCTTTTCCCCCTTGTGAGATGACTCATTGTTTGACTTGTTACAATGTGTTGCGTAGAAATGAAAGCTTCACACTGTGCATAGGAACATAAAATTTGCCATATCTGATCAGATCTCTGGTACACAGCCTCTGGCAGGGGCTAACACCTTATGCTTCAGAGGAAGACGAACCTCCCTTCCTCATATTGCACCTGGCTGATTGTATGCTGCACATGGGAAGAAATTTCCTTCCTGGCACACCACTCTATGAGATCTGATTACCCTTGTCTTACTGAGCCCTAAAAGAATCTGGGAGATTTGTACTGTTTTGTTTTGTTTTGCTTTTTTTACTTCTTTAACAGATAGGCAACCCTGTTTTCTGTTTTAGCAAGAGGTCACACATGGTGAATTGCGTTCTGCTGCTATGCCAGATTCCCAGACAGAAGCTTTGGAAAGCCCCAGAACCACAGCTGCACACAGAACTGAATCTGAGTCTGAGCAGGAATTGAGATCGAGCCTGAGAAAGGGTCAAGGCTGACCTAAGGAAGGGACCTCTGCATGGCAGCAGCAACAGTTTCCATCAGCTTTCACCTACCCCTGTAGCACAGCGTCACACAGACACAACAAGTAGCGTTTACTTATTTATGAAGGACTTAAATTCTCTCCCTTCCTATTGAACTCGGGTCTGATTACTGAGGTCAGAGTTTTCTGTAGGTCCTTTCTTGTTGAAGAGAGTGCAGTCAGGAGTAGATCTGCTCAGAGACATGCAAACCATCATCTAAAATGCCAGAGTGGGACTCATCTGCTGCTGAATACAGTTATTCCTGCAGAAAACACGCTGCAGACCAGAAGGCAACTGCTGGGCAGGATGCACATTGACTGCAGCTAGGTAAAGGAGAAAGAAGTTAAACGCGATGCAGCCAGACCACAACATACGAAAGGGTTTAAAAAAACATCTAAGGAGAGCTTGAAATGCTCATGAGAGGCTTCTGCCTCCATCTTCCTCCCCTTTTGCCATGCCATGCAAGCAGTAAGTTGCCCAAAGGAATGTTGTAATATGTAAATCTAACTCAAGTTTTGATGCACACTTCACAAGATGAGGCAAGAAACAAAACATTGCTGGGAAAATCAGGCTGACATGGGCAGAGACGTATGATAACTTCACATGATCAGCATGCTCCCTTACTGATAACAACGTAATAAATAAATCGCTCCCTTTACAAACATTGATCATAATTTCCCATGTGCTGGCTGACAGCGTATTTTTGCTTTCCATTCAATTAATATAAAAGTACCGTGGCTAAAGTGAGCTTCGGCTGATCAGTGCTAGACCCAAAACAGCCAAATAAGCTACAGAGACTAGGCCAAGTCAGGTGTGCTGTGCTGGCAACTCAGAGACACAATGCTTCACAGCGCCCATTGGGTGTCTGCTGGGTTTCAGCAGCATCTCTGAAGCTTGTGAGGAGAGACAGAGTCTTCACGGAAAAGGAAAAAATAAGCCAAAAAGCAGTATGACCTAGGACCACCTGGCTTCTGGTTACCAAAAATCAGCACACAGCCTTTCTAATTCAGTTTGGCTAGTGCTGAAATGAGGGGGTGGCGGAGCCAGATCTCTCCACACATGGGGTGATACCTTAATTCAATGCTTGCATTGTGTTTTGAAGATATTAAGTGCTATAAAATATGTTAACTGCTTTTCCCTAGATGGATTGCCTCTTCTCTCATTTCCCTCTCTCCCTGCCCTGTCACCTTCCTGGGAAGTTAGTTTCTCCAAAAAGCCCTCTGTAGTTTCCTGCCCCCACTGCATGCCCATTTGCTTTGTGAGGCTCAATCAGTTCTGTTGCAGAAGGCTTTCCTGGGGGTGCAGACTAGTGTTGCTGAAAGTGCTTCAGAAACTGCCGTTCATAAATAATTCTTTCATGTGCAGTACTGCATTTGCTAAACTTGTATGCCACCTTCTTTGCCCGTTTTTAAAAAGAAGCTGTTGGTTTTGTGAAAACAAGGGCATGAGAGAGTTGGCTTTGCAGCTGAACAGATTTTACAGCACAGCATACATAGCTATCAGTAGGTCCTGAAAATGCTTTTCTATACTCTCCATGAAAGAAAACTAATCCTGCTTAAACAATTTTTCTTCTTTGGATAACGTTTTTTATTTTCCCCTCTCCATCTTCTCTTTTATTGTTGCACCCATGGTGGAGGAAAATGGGCTCTTTTTATCTCTCCAGTTTTCTTCTCTATGAAAGCTAACGGCATTGTCTTGAACTAACAAAGATATTTACCAAGCAGAATAAAGTGAGGAAAACGAGTGCTGTGTTACAAAATGAGGACACGGTTTTGCCTGCTGGACTGACTGTTGAAATCAGCGGGAAGGTTTTGCTGCTTTCAGTAGGTGCTGATCAAGCACAGCAGACTCTGCCTCTCTCCCAGTCCACCCCCTCGGCAGCCAGCGTGGCTGGATAAATTTTGACTTGGGGTCAGACCTGATGTTGCTCCCATCCCTGCCACTGCTCCGCTGGCTGAAATCTGGCAAGCATTCCCAACCTTGGTCTCCCTCTCTGTGTAAAAATAAACACCAACGAAAACTTCTTGAACTCAATAGCTAAAAGCAGGTTAAACAGAGCCACATAAACCATCAAAATCTGTCTCTGAGAGATCCCAGCAAATTTCTAGTCTGTCTTCTGCCAGCTTCCAAGCACTATCTCCAGTATAGTACAATACAGTAGTTTATAGACGTGTTTATAATCTGATAGCTTCATATGCATTAAACAGGGAGCTAAATTCACGCTCACCTTTCTAATGCTGCAGGCTGGAGCACTGGTGTCTTAGAAGATGATCTACTTCTGTTGCTTATTCCTCACCTGAAGTCCTGCTTCTAACACCTGTTACACCAGCCAGCTTATAAATGGTGAGAGTGATCAATTCTCACGCTCCAGGGCACAGGCTGATAACCATCTGGACTGCAGAAGAAATCCACTCTCTGTTCCTTTATACTCTTGCAAAGCAAAAACAAGTACAAAGAAGAGGGGCTGATGGGGTAATGCACACCTTCTTCGAGTAGGCAGTAAAATTGTTTACATATGTTCAAGCACTTATGCATGCACGCACAAACACAGCAGAATGTATTGCTATGTTGAAGAGGAGTTTAAGTTGATGGTCTCTGAAGGCTTCACTCCTGTTTTTACAGTGAGTCGCTCAGGAAACTGAAGCATGGTCAGTCTTTGAGGCTGGAAAGCAGTGCTCTGACCACCTAGTCCTGCCTTCCACACACAAAACTGCACAGTGCCAGCCAGCGATATTTGCATCAGACCACAAACTCCTCGTGCGGTTATAACTTTGTTTTTTTTAAAAAGACGTAGCCAACTCTGAATCTTGCAATGCACTCATGTTTAGCATCTCCTTCTTTCCTTTGGAAGAGAGGGTATGTATTTTACGGTATGAGTTGCTATGTACGATACACATAGCAGATACATCTAAAATGTGAAGTATAACATACTGTAGGCTGTTTTCACCTTGACTCATTTTGGAACAATCTGAAGACGCAAATCCAATGCAAAGTGTGATGTACAGTATAACTGAGAGCTGCTGTTACGTTTTAGTTTCGATATGAGGACACAGCCACACTACAGTCTGCATGACGGAAACAGCATTCGCAGTAAGTTTCGCGTAACTTTTTGTTCCACTTCGGCCCTCCATCTGTACGCCTGGCTGCCTGGCAGGCAGGATGAGGAGGTGAGAAGGGGGTAAAGGCAGACCTCTCCTTTATCCCTGCTTTCTGGAGGGCAGATAGAATTGCTCTCGCTCCCACGCCGAAAGCTACTTAGAGCAGTTGGGCAAACAGCAAAGTGGCCAGCGCATGCAAATCAGCAGCTGGTTTCTAAACACGCAAGGACAGATGCATCACCACTCTGGCAGCATCAGGCAGGCTGGCTCCAACTATAGGACAGTGCTTGAGCCTTTAAGTGGGAAAATGATGCTGGAAGAGCTCAGAAAACTTGTATGTCTGCTACCAACTAGCTCTTTTGGAACCGAAGCTCTCTGTTTTGTTATTAATTAAATTCTTCCATGATACCCATAAAGCACAGCATGTTGTTCTGCATACACTGGTGTACATGAAGCAAGACAGGGGCATGAGGTTGTGTTTTTCTCTTCATTTTTGTGTAAAGGCAACACAGTCTGGAGGAAAGAAGCACGATTAGATTCAGATCCTTCTCCCAGGCTCTGCCAAAGAGACTTTTTAAAGGTTCCCTCCTTCTGTCTTATTTCTTTGTTTGGAAAGCTATACTACCAAAATGCACAGAGGTGTCACAGGACTTGGCCAGGTAACGTCTGAAGTGCATTGAAAGTGCAAAGCGCTGCACAGTAGCCTTCAAGTGGCTCCTGCTCGATATTCCTGCAGTGCTGTCCTTGCTGCTGTCTGGTTCCCCCAGTGCTCAGTGGCACTGATGGCTGACATAAGCCAGGGGCCCTGCTCTGAACCTGACAGCACACACTGTGAGATGCTGCTCCCTGAGATGGGCTGCAGCAGTGAGCTCAACAGCCAAAAGCCGATTATGCTGGAGGGAGTTTCAAGTTAAAGCACAAGCTGGTTGCTGAGGTCCTCCTTAGAGTGCAATTTTATGCTGTCTCTGCCTGATCTTCTACTGCAAGTGCCTTCCCCTTTGCTACAGCGCTGCCAGGCTCCCACCCACAAGGCACTCAGCAGCCCTTTAGGACTACCAGTACTAGGGAAGGTAAGGGCAGGAAGGTTAAGGATTCTGCTTTCTTGGGAAGTCTTTTTAATTCCTCAGAGCTGGGGAATGGGCAACAGACATCTGTGGCATGCTTAGCTATCTCCATGTAGTTGGGATCCTGAACAAGTGCCCTTGAGCTGGCACATGTGTGGACGATGCAGTGGAGAGGCAGTAGCCAGTTGTTGCTGCTGGCCCACAGAGATTGCTTCATCCTGCTGTAGTAAGCTAGCTCTGTACTTTGGAGGCCCAGAGATAAGCAAAGGTAGAAAAGCAGAGAAAGGTTAATCCTAGCTAATCCTCAGGGAGAATTATTTGGGAGGTGAGTACAAACTTGTACAAGGGAAATGGATGGCAGCAGATGAAAATGCGCCTTTATAGTCCTTGTTCAGAAAAAAAGTGATTGGATAGGGAACAGAGGAGTCGTGTGATGGACAGAAAGAGAGACCCTGGTGGGTCTTGCGTGTCCTTTAAAAAGATATAAAACTGCCTGTAATCAGAATGACAAGGCTTTGGGAAGCTTCCCACTCTGCTGGGAACAGAGGGCGAAACAGCTTTTTCAGTAGTAATCTGAAATAAAAGGAATAGGCTCATGTCTCCTGCTATCCTGTTGAACAGGGTATTGGAGACAGAGCACTAGTAGAGGCAATGCTTTGTGCAGAGTGTCTGCTTTGGGGCCCCTGCGCCTGCAGACATGCTACAGAAACAAGCCTAGTGAAGCACTGGGACAGATTTCTGCCATGCTGATTTTGCTAGCGTTGCGCCCCATGACCCAGCCCTTCTTTTCTCACTGTCTGTACAGAGACTTGCAAAGTTGACACACCCTAATCCCTTAGGGCTCCAGGGTCATAAAATAAATAAAATTGCTTTTCTAATGCAGCCTTTGGAAAGCCTGTAAGAAACATATTGATTGGAAAATGCTTGATTAGAATGATCAAGCGCTGAGCTCTCATACAGGGAAATAAATCTTTTCAATTCCCCACACCCAGTGCCAAGCTCAGCTTCCTGGAAGCAACTATGGCCCTTTCTGGAACTGAAGTGAAAATCCCATGTTCCATCACCTCTTCTGACCTGCTGACATTACACACGGTTTGCACTTGCTGATAAAATGCTCAAGCAGGACTCTAAATTAGCTTGCTGGGCTGAGATAGCTTGCTGATTAATGATGGCAGATGAAGTCACTGGTACAAAAACCTCACAGAATCTGAAGTTGGTTTAAGTGCGAAAGGAGACAGGAAAGGCCACAGTCTGCAGAATTTAACATGAAGAACATATTCTTTCTCACTCTATAGCCAAACCTTTTCTTTGCAGACACAAGTTAGTAAATGAAGTAACTCTCCTATGTAAAATTACTCAGCTATGTCTAAGACCCCCTGCTGCAACAACAGCCAGAAAAGTCCCTGAACAATGCAGAGCAATTCCTGAAGTCCTTGGAGTTGTAACTGGTATCAGAATAAAGCTTCAAGCACAGCCCCAGTCATTTAACATGGCCGGTTGTGCTGCACTTCTTGTAACTGAAATCAGTGTATGACCCACAGCGGCCACCCCACTCCTTTCTGTTTCCACCTACATCAACTGGAGTTTGCTTGCAGAAAAAGCAGACCTTAGGAGTTAGCCCTCTCTCCCCTGCGAGCTGCCCCTATATGGGATCAGCCACAGAAAATGTGGAGGAGCAGTCTACCTGCTGCTGACAGGCAGTCTGCAGTCTGAACGGAGAATTCATGCAGTCCTCTTTCCTGGGGCAAATCAGTCTAGATAAATGGTGCTGATATGCGTGCTGAAGAGGCCACTGTTCTAAGTTCTGCAAGGGAAAACCTACCAGCCAAAGAAGCAAGCAACCACAGAGGCGATGAAAACACCAGCCTGTTTCTAGGCACTCATTCCATGAGCCATGTCCAAGAGTTTTCAAGAACTGTGCAGAACGGCTCCAGCTTCCTTTCTTGTTGTTTGCAAAAACCTTCTTAGAAGCCCGGCAAGAGCACTCCTTCCAGGGGATGATGAAGACTGGCTTTTTGCATCTGGGCACCACATTCAGGGAAGGCCAGAGCGTGACAGTGAGTCAGAGAGCTGCCGACAGCACAACGCTGTTCGGCTGACTGCAGCCGCTACTGCAGTTGCCACACGCAGCAAAGAATTTGCCTGGGTCCAAGATGACCCCTCTCTTTGCTCTTGTTGTGACCACAGCCGGAGAGGGCAGGTGACCACCGGATTCCTACCAGAGCAGCTCGTGCAACAGAAACAGCTGGCAGGGGGATGGGGAATGGGGAAACGTTGGTTTGGATCTGATCCCAGTTATAGTCTTAATCCATTCCTGACTCCTTCTCAACCAATTTTTGGCTGTTTTCCACGGAGCAGACATTGCTTTCCTACTGCTCCCTTCCAAAAGGAGCTGAAAGAAACATCTTCTGTTGCTTTTTTTTCCTTGTATGTGCAAAAACTATATCCTAAACAAAACTAGCTCAGCCCTGACAATGACACGGGTTAGCTAGCTCAAAAGACCATGCTGCAAGAAGCAAGTGGTTTTGCAAGCAGAAATCAAGGAGATTATAAAAATTTTAATTTATTTCTCAGCAACTCTTTATTGTTTCAAACCAACTATATTAATCTAGGTCAAAATTCAGACCTACGTTAAAAAAAAAAATTCTTTACAGTTTTCCTATACTGAATACAGTAACTGCTGCATCCATGAAATACTACTATTAGTAATACTTGCACATTTACACTACACAGTGCCTTTCATCAGCAGACAGATTAGATTGTTATATCTTTTATAGATGTGAGGCACAAAATAATTGGACACTTGCCCACACAGCAAATCTGTTATAGTAGGAATTATAGTAGAAACTATTCTTTGCTCCTCTTTACAACTGGACAAATGCAGAGCATCTTTACACCCTTACGTTAACACCCACATTTCCTTCCTACTTCTTGTGGCACTTACTCAGGGTGTCCTGGCAACAGTAATTTTAACTTCAAATCCCTCCCCCCAAAAAACTTAGTAGAATGGATTGTTAATACATTGGTTTTCTCTCTTCCATCCTTCCTTCCTTCCTTCCTTCCTCTTTCTTTCTTTCTTTCTTTCTTTCTCTTTCTTTCTTTCTTTCTTTCTTTCTTTCTTTCTTTCTTTCTTTCTTTCTTTCTTTCTTTCTTTCTTTCTTTCTTTCTTTCTTTCTTTCTTTCTTTCTTTCTTTCTTTCTTTCTTTTCTTTCTTTCTTTCTTAACACAATGCAGCCTTAATCCCTGGCTTGGGTGTTGAAGATTTGTAAGTAATTAGAAATAAATAGATGATGCTAGTCTTGACCTACATATGGTTTTACTTAAGTCTTTTGCCTGCTGCTTAATTGCTGCACAGCGGAGAGGGGTGCTAAGACTATTACCATGCTTAGAGTATGCAGTAGTAATGCTGGTGATGGAAGTGAAAGCCCTGATTTCGTGTAACCTATCAGTGCTCCAGAAAGATATGAAAAACTGAAGAAATAGTTGCTAGTTACAATCAATACAGCTGCTAAAATTAAGATGGTTCTTTCAGCAATTTATCAGTTTAACCTAACATCAGCTAGGTCACCTTGATCTTCCAGTGGCTGCAAACTTATAGGTGATTCTACCATTTCAGAAGAGAGGTCAGGAAGTCCTTTTTGCACAGCTGAACCAAGTGGAAAGTTTTGAAATCTCAGTTTCACATGCCAGCAAAACACCACCAACAACATAGCAAGACATTGTAATCCTCCTGTATTAAGAAGCTGCTTTCTTCTCACAAGGAGATTTTGTTCTCAGAGGCTCACATCCTGACGAAGCTGGGTCCCTTTCCCTTGAGGAATTTTGGCTGGGACTTTGTTTCCTAACTCAACTGCGATTGTGAGAGCTGGGGAGCGGGGGGAGTGTATACACAAAGAGCATGTTTTCCAGGCTGTTTCCAGGGAACGTGAGGCCAGCTCCACCACAGAACAGTCTACACTGTGACAGCAAGATGTCACACTTCGGCTTCCTCAGCACCGGGGCTCCAAGCCTTGCGAGCTGCAGATGCATTTGTGCTGCTACTGGAAAAGCAGATTTTGGCAGCACAGTCAGACCCATGGCTTACTTTGCCTGTAACCATTGAGCAAACCAGTGCAGAGAAAATTTTACCACCAGCATGTGGTAAGAGCATGTCATACATTTACTTCAACTGATTTCACTTTTGGACCTCTGCCTCTGCCTATGCAGGCATTCTCCTTCAGACTCCTAATCCAGGAGGGCTGTAAAAGCCTGCTTCAATCCACCAGTATATTAGTTCTTCTGTGTTTTATGGAAAGACCTGCCTTCAGGTGGCATTAAATATTAAATAACTGGGGGAAATGGTGCAAATTACAGCTCTAGAGACTGCACATTGTATGTACTCTGTTTGGAACCATATCTTGGGCTTTGCAGGTAAAAGCCTGCTCTTAGTGTGCTGCAGACATTTTCTGCTCCCAAGATACTACAAACCAGAGTTCTGACATGATTAAAAACATCCAGATTTAGCTTCACTTCTTGATGGTTCCTTAATGAACCAAATCCCTGCAGCTCTTACAAACTGTCAGTCATTTCTCCAAGAAGACACTGCTGTCCTAGAGGAAGGTCAGGTGCTTAAAACAACAGCTCTAAATCCTGGGAGTCCTGTTCCACACCCAGAGGGAGGAGGAGGCCACTGAGATGGACTCCAGACTGCACTACTGCGCATTTCCCATACAGTAGAAGTAACTGCATTGCATTTGCATGGGGCCCTTTAACTCTACCCTTCCAGTATAACCTGGGCACAGAAAGGCTTCTTGTACTAAGGCACTTGTGCTTGAAATACATTGATAATGAGCACAAATTAAGTGTGTGCTCTTTGATTATCAGATGATAAATTATCATGATTATCTTTGCTGCAGCTTGAGAATTGCTTCCTCTCCAGGGTTTAACTCCTCCTTGCTCTGAAGCTAGTCAGCACACTCACTAACTTCTCATATTAGGCCCCCTCAAAAAACTGGCTTCCCCCTAATATTTCTGTGAAAGTCTAATGAAGTTGAAACATTACTTCTATTTGGGTCCACTTGAAAACACTGTCCAAGCAATCAGAAATCAACAAACTATTAATTGGGATGGCAAGCAAGATGTCGTTCATCAGCTTGTCAGAACGGAGCCAGGCAGCTGTGCTGTTTGTCTCAAAGATATGTGCACGCTGCAGCCAGAGGCATGGCTGCGGAGCTTGCTGTCATTCCTGGGGTGCCCTCTGAACTAGCTCCCCAAGGAGCCAACCACAATAAGGGCTCGAGCATCTGCTGCGTGTTCAGCACAGCCTGCCTGACGCCATGGTAGCTAGTTCAGCTGAGGTCTGTGGGTACTATGGCTTCGGCAAGTTCTCAGACACATCTAGTGTGAAAGATGCACCTCTGGCTGGAGCTATGGCTACCTCTCTGTGACAGCCAGAGATCTCAGAAATACATGCTTCAGTTTCAACCCTCCAGCTTCAAAAGGTATCTTGTTTGAGTCCTGTGCTTGAGGGATATCAGATAACTGGGGATATCAGAACCCCTTTCTGTTATTCCGTCTGGTATGAAGGGGCCAGAACAAAGATGATAATTTCTATCTTGATGCTGGAATGTCAGCCCTCACTACGCTGTGCCTCAAACAAGCTACTTTCAGGCCACTGCTCAGGGCTCAGGGGCAGTACTGACTTTATATTGTTCTTTGGCCACTTCCTCTGATGTGCCAGGGAAATTGGTAGGGGGGTTATGCTATGGTCTTGATGAGAGAGAGAAGCTCTACTTAAAGTATATACATACACTGGTTTCTGCTAGATCAGCTTTCTGGGCTGATTAAGGGCACAATTGCACTAACAGTCAAGACCGCACTAACAGGTCAACACAATCAGTGAGGGGGTGACAAAATACAAAAAGAATAACAGCTGGATGTGGTGACAGAGAAGGGAGGAAATGCTTCAACTAGTATTGCTACAGAACACGTCATGTCACTGAAAAATGCATGGGCTCACTGTATTATTTGAGTTTAATCTTGATCATGTCACTGAGAAGGGCTTGCTTCCAGGACTTCAAAAATTATTGCAATGTCAATAGAGACAAATAATTTACCTACGCACTTCCAGTAGAGGATCAAGCTTTGAATGAAAACAAATGGATGAGATAATTCACAAGGAGGTTCTGTCTCATCCTGTTTTTTGGGTTTCTTGCAAAAGTAAAGGTGCTGTGAGAGAGACTGCATACCTAGTAATAATGGGTAGCTGATACCACCACCCATTCACAACTCCTAATACTCTGTAAACCCATTGTGCTTGTACAGACACCTGATTTCAACATCAGTGAAGTTATCTTGTGCTGTCCTTCTTTCCACCCTCCCTTTCCCACATGGAATGGTCAACCCTGTGCTTGCTATCTCCAGCAACCTTCTTCAGATGTGTCAGGGGAAAGGGCACCTCTGTCTCTTGAAAGGGGCATTATGTGCAGCAGTGGGGCATCCCACAGCCTCTGCCATGGGGGCAAATGTCCCTAGGCACAAATCAGGGATCCAACTGAAGTCAGATCAACTAGTGACAGAAAGGAGGGGTGAGAAAGTTACCCCTCTCAGTCCCACTAACAGTGACCCCCCTTTTGAAAGGGTGGGGGGTAGCATGATTATCTTAGTTCAACTATTGCGAAAGAATCAAATGATATCGCCTGTCACAAACATTTAGTAACATCTGATAGCTTCTTTACATTGCTTACAGTTGTGCCTGCTAGTATAAAACATTAAAAATGCAGGAATCCCTGCCCGGAGGACATAACAATATAAATAGACAGGAGAGGAAAGGGATCGAATGTACAAGCAAAGTGAACAATATGATGGTGTGCAAACAATGCTGGTCCCCTGGGAACCAACCGAAGCTACCGGAATCCCCATGTACTCTTTACTAAGTGGATATTATGAAAATGTAGTTGAAATACTCTTTCATCATCTTGTCTAATTAAAATTTTCATAGTAGTGCTTCCCCTTATTTTGGCAAATTTCAACCAGCTCTATGACAGACAATTGTCAAATTACGTATCTTATCTGATGCAGAAATCCACATTTGTAGGTATATCTGTTCATGCACAATTTCTATTCACAAAAACTCAGACATTCACAATCACATTGGAGTCAGGAATGGAACAGAGGTGTCTCACTATAAGGTAGTAATTTCTCTTCTATTCTTCCAATCTTTCAAGACTTGCTTAGTTTACAAAGTCTAAACCAGTTCAGCTTCATTCTTTAGCATCATAACTTCCAAATCATCTCAAGTTTCTGCTCTCCTGGGAAGTCTGATTCACAACCAACTTGCACAAGAGGGAACATCTTTTAAAAAATCCACTGTTTGGACCTACTGATCAAGTGTCTGGACTTGTCTGAACTTGGCCATCCCTGATGCAGTATCTTCTGTCCCACTGAGAAACACTTGCTTGGATCTCCTCTCTCTGCTTTAGCAGACTGTGTCACAAGTTAAGTACCCATGAAAGCTGTTTTTGCCAACATACTAGCAGGAGCAATTTTTCGAAATGCTCCTCAGTATTTGATCAGAGAAAGGGGAACTTTCTTGATAACCAGAGCACAGGAGCCAAATCCAGATTTCAACTGCTTATAAGCTTCTCAGGCTGTGGATCAAAGTGTGCATTTGTATGAGAGGGAAATGGCAGGGAGCGGAGGGAGTAGAAAGAAAGATTTGAGAAGTAAGAGAGCAGGAAGTGAACGTGCACATTAGGGAAGGACAGTGAACTATGTTTTGAAGAAAGGACACCTTCTAACCTAACTTTTCAGGTGGCCCTAACTCCTCTCTTCAATCCCGTTTCTACAATTTCTACATTACATAAATTATTAAGCTAATAGATACACGTTATCAGTGCAGAGCAAGTTGATATTCCAGGCCTTTCCCTCCTTAACAACCTAGAAGTGGAAAACTACTTCTGTGAAATGCTTTGCTTATTAACATGATTTTTATTTTTCCACATGACTGGGGTCAACTGGCTTAGCACTGACAGCATGGTACAGAAATGCAGACATGGGCACATTGTCAATTCGAGGTGTGTGTGGGGGGTTAAGTCTCCTTCAGCAATTTCACACAAAATGACATTAGGGAATGCAAAGTGCCAAAAATTTTCCCGTTAAGCCCTGAAAAACTCTGCAGACTCTAGATGTCTCACACCACCCTGGCAGATAATAAACATAGAGCATATGGACTCAGATACTGTATGTTCATGAAAACACAGTCCCCCATATTTGGCACCATGCAGAGTTTCTGAGGACATGAACACAATTTCTGAAAGGATTTACGTCATTGTTATTCAGGTGTTTGGACAACCAAACAATGGAAATTCAGAAAAAGGTTTCTTTGTGGGCTGGTTTATTCCATAGCAAATTATGGCATTTTTTTCTTATACCTTCCTCTGAAGCAGCTGGAATGGGCAACTCTTAGGCTGGTCCTGTCCAATATTGTCTCTTCCCTAGTCTGACCAAATTCTTTAATTTCTAGGTCCTGAAACACGACTTGACTTTAAGATTAATTCTCAAAAGAAAGCATGATTACTTTTTGACAGCACGTTTTGTTGATGCCTCATTTTAAACCTTTTCTAGATTTCCTCTTCTCCCCACTACCTCTGAGGTGTGCACGCTGTGTGAAGAGGAGCTTTCTTTTGTCAGCCCAACCTCACTCTTATTCATTTAGTGCTGTCACAGTCTTGCTATTGCAACTCGGCTGACGGAATCAGGTAGGAGGAGGAGGAGGCTGATTCGGCAAGAGGAGTCTTTTGTTTGCACGTAAACACCTTGGTGTTATCAGAAAGAAAACAAGGAGTGAGCAGCCTGCATTGAACAACAAAAAATCACAGCACTATTATTCTGTTTTCCCGACCTCTTCCAGAAATATGTGAGCCTCTGTGTGTAAGAGAAGAGCTGGCGTACATAACTAGTGTCGCTTCACTGCCTCCCCTCTGCTACTAAAAATCATCCTTGTAGCAATTACAACAATTGCTAACATAGAGAAATGATATTGGGAAACAGGTTGTTCTCAGTAAGAGATATGAAAAACTCCATGCATGAACTAGCTTTGACAAAAAAATTATTTTGAAAACTTAATAACTAAGAAGGAACCTAGAAAAATGGGTTTGGAAACTCATTAGTAAGGCCCAAGAGTCCAAGACAGGCACACTAAGATTATTCTGTGTATCTGGGCATATTGCTCTCTCTTCAGTTTTGTGTCCAGAGAAGAGATTTCCACTGTCGAGGGCAAATCAGCAGAGAACTTAGCCCAAAGTTGCACACGAAGTAGCAGCATTCTGAAGCACAGTTCCTTTTTTGTTGTTTTTGCTGAAGATACATACATAAACACACACCCTGGACTTCACCAATAACAGAAGCAGATGCAGCACTGACCCCGACTGGGATGGAGGGAGCACAGCTCCTCAACATCGAACTTTCTATTTCTCTCTTCAGTTCAGTTCTCTGGTAGTTCTGTAAGGTCTGAGTTGATTTTCTGCACAACCTTTTGCAACAAGACAGACTTTCAAGGCTCAGAACTTTTGTCAGGTACTTTCCTGAGGAATGCCTCTCTCCACAGCTTCCCACCACCTTGGTGGGAAACTTTCTCAGAGCTCCACCCTGGCAGCTCCAATGCACACACACAGCTGCCGACTCCATTAGCCTCTGCTACATCCTGTTCTTCCACCCAGGACTCTGTTGTTCTCTCTCTCACTATGGTAACAAAGAGAGAAAGACAAAATGTTTGGGTTCCCATTCCTGCATGCTGTCTTACGTTAAGGTGCAGAAAGATCACACTGTTTTTTCAGCCTTTACCCTTTTGCTTAAATAACGCTACTCACACAATTATCTTTTGTGCCTGCAAGCAGTGACAAGAGCAAACCAGCATTAGCAGACTGGATGCACCCTCAGGGTGTGCACCCCATCCAGAATGTAACGCTTCAGCTGACCAAACCTCAGGCTGCCTCTGGACAATTCAGGCACAGCCAAACCCTAACTACAAAAAACCTTCATGAACATGTCGTATTGACCATGAGCTTATTCCACTCAGCTGAATGTTAAATGAGTGACCAGTTAATACCAGCTCAAGGTTTTGAAAACACTGGCCTTCAGTCCTGAAAAGCATGTCTGCATCTCTTGTGGAAATCAGTGGTAATTTTGACTATTTAGCTGCGGTGTTGAGTAGTACGCTAGGCATCAGAAGGGAGAGAAAATCTTCCCAGAATATCAGGCTGTGTTACTGTTTTGAACATATTGTCTTTCTTTTGTGTTAATTACCAAAGCACTTCATAAACCTTGACACACGCTGCTATTTGGAAAACCCTGCATAAGATTAGATGGCGCTTTCCTTTGCTTCCATTCAGCTTGACCAACTGTGAGAGTGGATTTAATCATAAAGAATAAGAGAAAAAGAGAGCAGCACACCTGGATCAGGCAGGCTGAGTTGGGCTCCATAGCAGGAAGTGTTTCTTCTTCCCTTCTGTCTTCAGAGTGGGAATGAGGATGGAGGGACATTAGCACAGAAATTTCTGTGAAGCCTTCAAAGAAATCTGGGACTATTTCTGCACCCCTGTCAAAGCCTAGTGGTTACTTTGCTCTTTTGGGTTGCTAGAATCCAAATGAAATTGAAAAAATGGTACCGGGATACCATCAGGGTGCTTGCCCTGTCCAGGATTCATTTAGCATCTCTGCCAACCTCTTAAAAAGACATAAAAGAGGAGACAATTTTTAATCTGCTCTCACGGTGTGGCTGCCAGCATCAGAGGCTAAAGCTGCATCTCCTCAGGAAGAGGGAGCTGAGTGTGTCCGTAGCTGCTATTTCCTAATTGGCAGGCACAATGGAGAAGCCTTTTGGTTACCCTGATAAGGTCATTTGCATAACGCTACCCAAGTGGCTTTGCATATATTTTTTTCTCTTATTTTTCCTTCTCTCTCCACTTCATCAGTTCTCAGACACTTCTCCATGTGTCAGAGAAGCCTTAGGAAAACCTTATCTGTTGTTAATCCCAATATTCATTCAGTTATATACTTCAGATTTATTTTTATTTCTTGTAAAGAGCCAGTACATTTACGTAACTCTATTCTTATTTACACAATGCACATAAAGAAAATTGCAGTGTTAGTGCAAAAAGAATCTTGCTTTCTCTGCATTGGTTTATTTCTAATTTGGTTAAAATGGTTGTGGGTTATCTTTCTACTTTTAAATGAAAGCCTCCTGGTTGCATTTCTTTAAATGAAACAACCAAAATTTGTTCAAACTAAAAGCAGTTCTGAACAAAAATACAATCGAGATTCATACTTCTAGTGTCAAAATAAATTTAAAATTGCAAAGTAACCCCATAAATAGTGGAAAGGAAGATGAATCCTAAGTGCATCAGTATAAGCAAATATGACATTGAGGTAATAAAAAAGACATTAAGGTTTGCATTGTTTAACTCTCATTCTTGTGAGCTTTTACTTACACAAGCAGTTAAAGTGATCTTAGTGAGATGCCTCACTTGGATAACTGCCTTCCAGGGAAAGAAATGGCTGAGAAATCTGTCTTTCACTCGGTTAATTTTTTTCAAAAATGTGTATTTTTAACCTAGGATGGTATCTTTAATTCCAAATTCTTTCTTCTGGAAAGGATTATGCTGAAATTTTGACACATTCCAAAGTTCTCACTAACAACACAAGCCCTTACTTTGTTTTTATTTTTACAGCGGCTTACAAATATCCAGTAGCTGTAAATCAGTGGGACTGATGCCCTATTTGTACAGAAGGACAGATCAGTTATTTTATCAACTACAGCAGCTCTCACAAGGAGGCCCTGGTCCATGTGAAGGGCCAGGAGGTACTGTCCTAATAGAAATCAAATGATCCTCCTCATCTAATTCAATATGCCTGCATTATTATTATGCATAATTGTAGTCTCTCAGTTGCAATCACAAACCAGGACCCCAGTGTGCTTGGTAATGCACACAAACAGGACAGAAATGGTATTTTTGTCCAGAGAGTTTCCCTGGATTATAATTTTTACATAGAGCTATTAAGAGGATGTAGTTTATTGGTACTTTACCCAAATCTCTGGCTCGTGAAAGCTAAACAAAACAGAAATGATGGAGTAACATTGTAGATTTGGCTGCAGGAAGCAGCACTTTTGTCTCCACAGACGGTAAGTGAGGGAAAAAGGAAAAAAAAAAAAAAAAGAGTACATAGCACTCAGGAGACCGGTGAGCCCATAACAATGTTTGTTTGAATATACAAAATCAGATCCACTGAAAAAATAAAAAGGTAGAAAATGCAGTATTTCATGGTTAGTATTAATCTGTTTCATTTGAAACAGAACCACTTTTCAGTGCTTTCGTTGCACAACATCTACTGTAATATCTATTTTGAGTTTTGGGGTAAGGAAAATTTTCCATAACTGTTAAGAGAGTCTTTCTGATGACCACTACTAAAAGCCCTTTTTTTCAACTTAGAATATTTTGGAATAAAAGTAAAAATTTTAGTGTTGACCTCTTCTAAGAAGAATTTTGTTTCAAAGACAGCTGCTTGTGTAGTATTAAAAATTAATGCCAAGAAAGTTTACTGACAGATAAGCTCTATTAATGACTTCACTTCTGAACTTCGCTATTTGTATTTACAAATTAACAGTGCAAATTCTCAGTTTACTAATCTGCCAGTTTGATCATTCTTTGCAGCCTTGAGCTGTTTCACTTTACTTCACTGAAAATATTTAATAGCCAAGCTGTAGTAAACTCTCATTTCCCCAAGACTTTATGTTTACACAATATATTACAGAACATTTCCTAGTGTGTTATTAAGCATTATGAATTATTAAAACCAAATTACATTTTTTGAATGAACAATACAGTGCTTTATCCTCTGTAGTACACTTACTCAGTTTGTCCAAGTATATAGCAAAGTATATGTATTACTACTACAGCATGACAAACACACTTTACAAACACACACCCTAACATATAGATCTCCCAACCAAACACCTTAGGACCTAAAGGGGTTTAACTCAAAGCCTACTACAGTCAATGGAAGGGCTTCCTCTTGATTTGAGTGATTTTAACTTCAGGTCTTCTCATGGGTGAATTTCCAGCTTGATAACACATGCATACGTTCAGCAACCTTTGCACTGTCTCAGTTAGTTTAGCTTACCAATCCTCCAGCTCCAGTCTGCAAAGCACATATTGGTGGTCTGCAGAAAGCTGGCTCTCCTCCTTGTTTTTTCCATCTGCTAAATTACATTACAGACTGCTAAAAATATAATAAATACTTTCCTACTATTGCTTTCCCATGTAAACAGCTGAGTTATTTGCCACAGGGATACTGAATATGAATGAAACGGAAGGTAGGTCTGCACACTGCTGCAAAAGGAAGATGCCTCTCACATGGAAGACACTGGTCAAGGGACCAGGAAAACCCAAATTCAGCCACAGGCCTCCTATGTGATTTGGCACAAACCACTTCTGACCTAACAAACCCACAGGTACTGAATACAGCCAGGAGGAAACGCTCACACACTTCAAAGACAACCCTTCCAGACCAGCTGTAGTTACCAAAGCTGATGTGGTTACTGACAACCTGCGAGCTGCAAGAACGCTGATCAAGCTAGATATCAGTGAGCAGGTCAAGGGTCCCTGCAGATTTAATAGCCTTCTCCTGCAATTATACTCTCCACTGACTATATGCTTACCCTGTTTCCTCTTTATTAGTATTTAGTAAACTTGTTTATGCGGTACCTGGAGTTCCCACTTTATGCTAGACACTGCACGTGTTAATGCATATGCAAAGTTTGTGTAATTGAAGGATCAATGCACATACAGGCAATGTTAATTTTGATGTTTCCATACCTTTACAACATTAATATCTGTAACAGAATATATATATTGTGTGTAATTTTTTCCCTTGTTTTTAAAGCATCAGTAACGGGGGAAAAAACCCTCAGAAATTCCACCCTGGCATCATAATGAAACCTGCATGGGTCAGCAGCAGGGCTAGCATTTTTAGATCCAACCTACAGACCTCTGCCAGTTTTTGCAAAGGGGGACACTCAAAGCAGCAGGAATATGCTGTCATCTCTTATAGGAACCAACACTGGCAGTAGGGCATGAGACACTTGCCATAACCACCACTCATTTTGCCATCAGGTTATGTAGATGTCCGTGACAGCAGAGAAAGGGTAGGTTAAGAAGTTCATCCTCCTAGCTTGACTTCACGCCCTTCTCTCTGCACCTCTGATCGTGGCAGTGCCCAATGCTAGTCTTCCCTACCAGCCTCCTTGCTCCAGGCTCTTCCCCCTGCCCCTGGGTCTGAGCTCTTCTCATTTTTGCTTGCGAATAGGCAGATTCCTCTCCTGTCTTCAGGGCCCAGCAGAGGGGGTGTGGAGAGCACAGCGGAGACGGCCTCTCTTCCTTTAAGTCTGTTCCAAACCTTAGTACACTAGACCTTTTGAGAGTTTAACACCAATGTATTGTTCTCTGTCCTGGCAAAGAAAGTATCAGCCACGGCAGCTAAAAAGTAGAAAAGTTGTAAAACAATCAAAACCAAATTCTTATCTTGGGAAGTGTCTGGAAACCTGAAAAACAAGTGGTGCTACCATTCGCCCCACAAAAAGAGCTAGTCATTTTTCCTGGATGCCTCCAATCCATGGCAGGTTACACAACACAGGGACTGATGGCTATGTATAACCCCGAAGCCCTACCGCAAACCAGAAACAGGGTCTCACTCCTGTGTGCCCCATAGCTGAGCAGCAGCACATGCAATTTTGGGTCCCCTATCAGCAAAGAAACAAGACAGGGGGCCTATCTCACAAACCCAAGAGACTGGCTGGCCCAGCCGGCCAGCCTGCATATATTTACAAGTCAAGTCCATTAATCAAACTGAAACAGTTACTGCTGTTTGAATGAAGGTTGTACTGAAACTATGCCATATTGAAAACTAAAAGCTTAAAACATCTGCCTTTCCTCATCTAGGGGGAAGAGGACCTAAAGAAGTTCCTTCAGGACTTCATAGTTTAATTTAATTTGATCTCAGCCTGAATTTCTAAAATAAGACGAACAGAAAAGCAAGGAGACAAATGTCTTCACCAGATTCAAGAGCCTGAGCTCTGAAAAAAAACAGGAAGATTCAAGTCAGAATGTCTGAAAGACTATTCTCTTTTCCATCTTTTGGTGTAAAATTGCCATAGGTTCCTGGCATAAATCAATATACAAGAGTTACATGCAAACAGTCTTGTTGTGTGAGCAATATTTAGGTAACTGACCACAAATGGAGATGAGAGTACTACAAAAAGGAGGTGTAAGGAATGTTATCAGGAAGCAGCACCATTGTAAGAATGAGTACCACCATTGCTATGGTACAGATGAAGACAGCAAACAGCAAGGAGAGCTGAGGTATTGTAGGGCCAGAGGAAACATTTTAAAGAGTTGAAGGGGACACTGTGGAGGGCAAAGGGTAGTTTGGTAAGAGGGAAGCTCAAAGTATTTTTTTTTGGAGCAGGTGCACCTCTCTGCTGACTGACTGACAGCTTTAAAGTCCTACTTACTCATACAGTCAGTCACCACTGATCTGCAAAGAGGAGATGGCATGGGGGCAGAAAGAAGCACTAGCATCTGAGGAAGCTGAGGCACCGCAAGGTTAAATAGCAAGAGTTGTGTAGGTCATTTTCAGGTGCCTTTACTGGCCTCTGTGTTCCCCAAGGTCCCACCTAACTGCATAAGCAATGTGACATCTATTGGCATTGTGTGCATTTGGCTAGAGCCCTCTTGCACCAGGCTGCTTTCCCCAAATAAGTTTCACACTGTCAGCTTTGGACCGACTGAACCACTGTTGCACAGCTGCAGGCCACAGTTCCTAGGAAGTCACTAACCTTCAGTCTTGCTAAGCCATATTCCTTGCCCAAAACCACAAGAGATCTCTGCCAGAGCCTAGGGTGCCATTCTTAGTAACAGTTATTTGACATCCAGGCCTTTTTTTTTTTTTTTTCACCAGTGTAAGAGCAAATTACAGTAAGTGATAAGCAGGTATACTTCACAGACTGCCAGGGACAGCCACAGGCTTGAAAATGGTACGGCTGCAGGACCCTCTCTCTCCAGGAAAGCAATCAGTAAGAGATAAGCAACATTTTTGAAAGCCGGGTTCCTTCCATGAGGCAATGGATTTTCCCTTAACTTGTCGTGAGCTTTAGGGCCACACTTGGTACACAGCTCGCAACAGGATGTTTAACTACAGACCTTCTTCAGAGCTTGAGAAATGCCGACCTAGCTGACCCATAAGGAGTCCCATGAATCCATATCTTCCAGGGACTTGGGTTCAACAACATCAAACTGCAATGGCTAGCCTTAGTAAAGATTTCATCAGTCAACAGCAGTCGTGGGTTTTCCAGTGAGCAGTTCCCCTGTCCTGTCACCCCAGATCACTCAAGAAAGTGGTTGACTCTTCCTGCCACCCAACCTCCCCCGGCAGAAAGCGCCAGGTGACAACGCCTCTTCAGCTGCTGCGGTTTGCGGGTTCGAGAGTCTCTGTTATCTGCCCCCAGCAGCATCTCGTCTGACAGGAAGTTTCCCCAGAGTTTTCCATCACAGGAAATTTCCTGTGGGGAAGCACTTAGTAAGCAAACAAAGAGTTCCTTGGTACAAAAGAAAAGTGTGCACACATACAGCTGTAACAAAAAAAAAAAAAAAAAAAAAAAAAACCGCTGAAGCAGCTTGGGGAAGGGCGCTAGGTCACAGGACCCGAACTGTGTGAGAAGAACCATGCTACCTGAGATGCTGAGGCTTAGAGATCACCAGATGAAACCATTATGCTCAAGTTTGGCTCATGAGGCTAAAGTTCAAATGTTAGAGTCAGCTGCTGTTTCACCTCTCTGAAGAGAGTTGACAGCCTTAGTGCTGCTTTCAACAGGGCTGGAGAGAGCACAGACCAGAACCTCAAGCATCATTTCAGTGGCTTTTTCTGTGGCACCTTCTCCAGCAAGACCAACGACTGGTTACAGGCAGACGCTGTATGGCTATCTTCCCCGATGAAGTTGGGACTGAAGTCTAGGACATGCTGCCAAGTATCCGTATTGAGTTCACTCTGCCATCACCTAATAAGAGGTTTGACATCCCCTGTTCCCAGCTTCCCCAGGCTGAAAATCCCCTCCCCAGGGCATGCCCAGGTAGTTCTTCAAATCAACAAATGAAAGCTGGCACCTGACACTAACCTTCAGGCGCCTTCATTTAACACAGCTGGACTTTGCAATCTCCGAGACAGTCTTTTTTTTACCTCATGTAGGATCTCATCAACCTCTATATGTACCGTTAGGAAAAATACATTTGTTTCCAGAATGCCCAGCTTCCCTTTTTATAAAATCTGTGCTTCTGGTGTCTTTTTCTTTTTCTCCTCTTCCCTTTCTGCCCTGTGAACTATACTAATTTCCTGCTATTACCCAGCTGTCTCTCCCCGCCTTTTCACTATCTCATGTTAGCATCCCATATCCCCCCTTGGCTTCTGTCCCCTCACTCCTCTCTCCAGAAGCAGTCTCCCTGCCTTCTGCAAGTGTCATCTCAGAGCAGTGGGGAAAGAGATGCAAGTTTGCCAAAGAGAGGCAAAAATAAAGATGATCCAAAAATAAGAGTATTCCGTGCTAAACACCTGGCAGCCAACAAAAGTTTCTGGCATCAGGCCGATTTAATACAACACATGGGATATTGCTCGCTTGAAGTCTTGAACTTGCCTGGGAAGTACACACTGGGAAGCCTCATGCAAGGTGCAGGGACAGTACCAACACGGGAAAACCCTGCTGGAGAGTGCATGCTGACTAGCAATGTCTCATAAATCCTGTGAGATATCAGACTTGGGTGGCCCACAAAATGCAGGGACCAAGGACAGATTTCATTCTTAGGCGTGTGAGACCAAGTTTGCAGAGGTTTCCTTCTAGCAGCATCAAATCTTGGGATATGCCCATGTACACCAAATTAGTCGGAACTGTAATAAGGTGGGCACGAAGTACAAGTAGAGGTGACCTGTAATTCTGCACCGTTCTTATTTGCTCTTTCTTTGGTTATGAGAGTAATCATCTGCAAATCCACAACTCTGATTTAACATTTGCTCATGCATTGCCTTTTTTTTTAAGTGTCTAGTTCAGACTCCTTGCTTGAACTATATGACTGCAAAAGGCAATGCTATTTTCCACCCTCTTCTAGTTAATTGCAGCTGTGGTAAAGGGACTTCTGCCAACAGACCCACAATGCTCTGCTCCACAGGAAGTTCCCAAGATCTCTTCCTGCACAGGAAATTTCCTGTGGTCCAACAGACATTCCTCTTGGCTTTTATCACTCACATACATTTGTTTTGGCAAATATCTGTTCTTAAGAACAACAAGAAACGGACAGAGCAAAAGCAAACAGTGCCGCAAAAAAAAAAAGAAAAGCAGCTATGGTTAGGGTAACAAGCATGACCAAATGAGCCTCTGTCACACATTAACATATATGCTGCTGGAACTGACTTGTGAGGCTTTCTACCTTAAACATTACTCAGAAATAAGGCCTACTTGATATACACAGACACACTGTTTTTAAGAATCCACACACAAGTTTTCTTTGCCTTTTTTAAACATTTTACTGATGCATTTTCCTAGAAGTGTTAGGCATTGTGAAAGGAACTCCAAATTTTACATTTCTTATGGCCCTAGTTCTGATTTTACCTCATGATTATTAACATCAACAATGTTAACAGAATGATAAGGCTTCCTATACAACTTTAGCTCAAATAGAAATGCTTCAGTTATATTTCACCAGACACATCCTCCTGTAATCAAAGCCTCTACAAATCCTAAATCATTGTTCATAATCACAAGAAGGATAACAGTCCTGGAAAGGAAAGAGATTTTACTTTCAAGCCTCCAAATTACTGAAGTTACGAAGCCCAGCAGACTTTCAGTAGGATTTTCAGATGCACTTTCACACTTAAAAGTAAAGGTAAGGGCCTAGGGGGACTTCTAAAAGTGCCCAAGAGAGTATGAATTCTACATTGCTTAGACACTCCTTAAAATCCCAAAAGGCACCTACTGGTTACTTTCAGTCACTTAAAAAGTTGAAGTAAGAAATTCCAACTGGAAAATCTTTTTCACCATGAGGACACTCAAGTACAGGCTGCGCAGAGACACAGAGCTGTCTCCATCCTCGGATGTTTTAAAGACCCAACTAGCTAAAGCTATGGACCTAGTCTCACTGCATAGCTGATTCTGTTTTGAGCAAGAGGTTGGATTAGAGGCCTCCTGAGGTCCCTTCTAACTTGAATTATTCTGTGATCCTAAATATCTCTGTAAATTTGGCCCACTATCATTCAAAGTTCTAATTTGAAACTGCTTCAGCCTGTAATTTTTCTTACATGGCAATAGCAGAGTTAAAGCTCAGTATTCCCATCTAAAAGACAGAACTTTAGAATGAACTTCAGTGAGCTAAGAAAATCAAGGGAATAGATCATATCCTGTGAACTAGGTTTTCAAATAATTTAGTGAATGCTTGTGATTACAGACTACTTTGACACTTGGTTACCAACTACAGTCACAATAGTCCTCCTCTCTATCTCAACTCCTTTCATTTGGTTTATTTTAACCACCCAGCAGACTAAAGATAACATTCAACAGTAGCATGAAGTTTCTTTGCTTTTCTCAAGGTTCATCAGCCTGCACATATCACAGAATCACAGAATAGCTGAGGTTGGAAGGCACTTCTGGAGACTATCTAGTCCAACCTCGCTCAAAAGAGGGTCAGCTATAGCAGGTTACTCATGACCATATCCAGTCAGTTTTTGTGTATCTTCAAAGGCGGAGACTCCAGAACCTTTTTGGGCAACCTGCTGCAGTGTTTGCTCACCCTTCCAGTAAAGAAGTTTTTCTTACGTTTAAACGGAATATTTTCTATTTCAGTTTGTGCCCATTGTCACTGCATACCACTGAGAAGAGTTTGGTTCTGTCTGTATCCTTTCCCATCTAGTATTTATACACAACGGTAAGATCCCTCCAAGCCTTCTCTTCTTGAGGCTAAACACCACCAACTCTCTCAGACTCTTCTCCTGTTTTAGACGCACCAGTCCTTTACTCATCTTCCTCCACTATGACCATGTGTCTCTTGCACTGGGGAGCCCAGGACTGGACACAGCACTCCAGATGTGGTCTCACCAGGGCTGAGCAGAGGGGAAGGATCCCCTCACTTGACCTGCTGGCAAGGCTCTGCCTAATGCAGTCCAGGATGCTGCTAGTATATCTGGGAGACTGAGGTAGGAACAAATGATATGTTTCTAGGCCACCAACAGAAATGTTATATCCTAATCACAAACATTAGATCAGGCTGGTCAACATCAGAGAGTCCAAACACGGAGGTTCAGAGCCAAAGCTTTTTCTTTAGTCTCTAAAGAAAATAGATCACTAAGAAGAAAAAACAAGTCATCTTATTTTTTAGAGGTGATTTGCTTTGGATAAGGTCTCTGCAAAATATTAAAAAAAAAAAAAAAAAGGAAATTCTGCAAATCCCCAAGGCAATGAAGAAACTTTATAGCTATCCTTGCAACCTGACAAAGTCTCTTTGGGGAGCCACCAAGTAAGCCCTGATGGACTGTGCAGGTATCAGCACAGCACCCAGGCTTCAGCTGCTCTCACACATCAAGGTAATGGCTGTCGCTTGCTCTGTAAATACTGGGCCATTCAGTGCAGCAAGGAGAAGTGACCAACAGTTAAAACAGCAGCTACTACAAAAGATGTTTTCAAGGAAGGCAGTGTGATAGAGAACTGTCCTACAAGATAGATTCAGCCCACAACTGCCAGTTGCACAATTTCAGTCAGTTCAGTGCTTGCTTATTGTCCTGAACACCTAATAATACCATGAAAGCTTTAGTGATCTCTTTATTATTCTTTGAATATACAATTGCACCATTTCCTGGAATATTTTGCTCTCTGGACCAGACAACTTGTTATGTTGAAAGTGCCAGTGTTACACCCCATCCAGTAAAAGTCATTACCCTTATGCATTTTGAAAAATCTGTCCTGGGCACTGAACAATCCACAGAGGACTTGGAATTTGATATACAGATCATTTGTACACATGCAAGTACCTGGGGTTAGTTTCCATTTGTAGTTCCAAGACTTTTAGGGACGTTTAGATTTGTAGCAGGACTTTGTTTTCCCCATTACATGTCTCTAAAAATGTGCCTGGTTTCTCACTATTTCCATTCTTCTAGCTTTCAGACAGTATTTCCTCATTGGCAGCTCACTATCTTCCTCTCCCATTCTCAGACAGTGAGACATAAAAGCACTGAATTTTAAATATATACTTAAACACACCCATCTACAAGTAAATACAGAGTAAGAAAGAGGAATAGAGTGCAAAGTACCATGGGTATGGCTTCAGTTGCCAGCATGGGCACAGTACATAGTACAGATAAAAAGCATCAGGTAGCCAGGATAATGACTGGCTATTTGATTAAGATCGATCTTTTGAAATCCACAGTAGGCAACAACAAATTTCTGCAAATCATCAATACCTGACAGAGTAGATATGTACACATATGCACAATGAATGACCTAAAGAACTCAGTCAGCATGTCCAGCTATAAACTGAGAACATGGATGTATCATTAGGTGCATATAGTGATAACCCCTACATGCCTTCCCACTGACAAGAAATTGCTGACCAACTCTAAGACCTGCTGTGATCTACATCACAACAAAATCCTTCTCACTTATTTATCAGCCACTGATAAATGCAACATAAGACAATCAATAAGCGAGAAGAGCTATTGGTAGGGTGACCTCATCCAGTGCCTCATTCCTGTTTCAGAAAAACAAACATTTAGAGTGAGGTACTAGTGGTCAAAGATTATTATTATCAATCATAACCATTTCTAAGAGCAGTCCCCCAAACTGAAAAACGGAACAAAAGCTGAGATGCAATTAAATGTGCTTAGAGCTGTGATCAGTGGTTATGTTGCAAGAAGCAGTCTCAGAGTGGGGCACAGTAATCTAGGAGATCACAGCCTCCGGGCATGAAAATGTGCCCTGCTAAGAAAACCATCAGGAAAGAGGCCCAGTAGGAGGAAAATCCTATAGTTTTTTTCTTCTCTGCTCCCAGTAGCATTCTACCAGGGAACTGAATGTGTTTTAGAGTGAAGGAGTGGGAGGCGACAGACAAGTGAGACAAGGCAGGTCCTGACACCTACTCCAGACAGTGACAGACACGAGCCTTCACCAGCTGCAAATCCCAGATCTACTGAAGGCAGGCTGCAGCAGCTCCATGCCTCTGGAGCTCCTTGCCCTGCTGCAGTCTTTATTCCCTGACACCCTACCACCCACAGCAATACCTGAACTCAGTGCAGCAGTTTTCTGGCAGTCCTGGGTGAGCTTAGGAGAGATGAACACATACTCCGGCCTCTCCTGGGACGGGCTCTCCCCATGCAATGAGTAAGATTGAGGGATGTCACTTGGGAATAAGTTCCTTGCTGTAATTTCAAAGTAATCACCTCAGCTATCTATTCTTTGCTTCCTAAAAGCTGTTACTCTTACCTAAACCAAAAAGTGGCCGTAAATCACACTAGTGGAGTAAGTATGTAGTGTCCCTCATAGTACACATAAGGGTAAAAGCCAGAACCTTTGGCATCCAAAGCACAAGGATCAACTCTGCAATTAAAAACCATAATGCCCCTCATTTAAGTGACAGAAGCCTGGGTGAGGTTTATTGTAAAGTGATGACCAGCACCAGGGCTCTGAACTCCTGAATTTTGGAAGAGCTTCCTTTGACAAGCAGCAGAAGACATTTCCTACACTGGCTAGGTGTATGGTGTCTGCGTCCGCATTCAGCTCAGAGGAAAGTGATATTATTCTCTCAGTGTCAGCAGCAAAAGTCAGAACATTCAGAGCCAGTGATGCATGTTCAAATACGCACCCCCACCCCCAAAGATCATTCACCAACCAATGCTCTTATATAATGCAGCAAAACAAGGACCTTGCCTGAATAAAGCAACGTAGCAGGTTTTTTCCTGCGGTACACATTAAAAAAAAAAAAAAAAAGAAAGAGCAGATGCTGGCCAGATACATAGTAAAGCAAATCGCTGACAGAGTTGATTGCCACTTGACTTCTTCTGATCCTCCATCATGCTTCTAAGCAAGTGAAGTTGTCTCATTCTTCTGAGCTGTGTGCTTTATTGATACCTATTCAGCTGCCAAGACAAGGCAGGAGGCTTTTACAATCACCCAGCAGGAGGAGATTGAGACATCTTCCTGAGGGCCTTTTCCAATCATGTTTATTCTAACTTTCTTTGGGGTGATCTCAGCTTCCATGATTTTTAAGATTAAAAGCATTTTGGAAAGCAAGGGGAGGAAATACTTAAAACTCAGGGTTTTTTTATGAGATCTGATACAGCCTCACTCCTTTTCTCTTTTTCTTCTTTGTGTGTGTATGGAATTGGGAATTTAATACCAAGTTCCTCTGAGAGGAAAATGAACAACAGTCAGTGTGTTCTGTGAGATTTAGGCTAAGGCAAGAGCTCAAAGAGCTTTGGCAAATATGAACATGTGCGCAGGCCTTCTCTCTGCCCTGTACATCCTTTCAAAGCTGAAAACTGGGCCTTGCCAGGAAATAAGCTCCAGGAAAAGTTTCTTCCGTGTCTGTTTTTTCCCTAGCTGCTCTTACTTGTGAGGACTAGAGGCTTCACACCTGTAAATCTGTA
>VXAL01009880.1:636922-713116 GCA_013399475.1 Chauna torquata
GGGGACATCAGAGTTGATTAAATACTATTACCAGGCTATGGGGAGTATGTTTTTCCCTGTTTTAGGGAATGCAGATGAGAATTACTGGATTCTGCATCTTGTGCTATTGACAACTGCCTCTGATTGCAACCTCTCTGCTATGCACTCACTGCTTTGACTGCAGCTGGTGTAGGCTACCCAGGCTGGCCACAATTCAGATGCAACAGCAAAAAAATCAGTCTGACCCAGACCCTGTGCATTCTAGCTCACTACACTAAAGACGACTTGGGGAAGCCCATGATAGTGGTGTGAACAGCCCTTAAACAGGCTATTTAATCATACCTTAGGCCGATTAGTTTTATGAGTGCTTTAGGTTGGTTTAAAGTGGCACTGCCACAATAAATCAGTCCTACCTACTCCCATCTCATGTTCCGGTTTTCATATTGCTCCCTTGAAACACTGTTAGTGTTCACGTAGCTGTACAGCAGCTTGATCAAGGAAAAGACCCAGGTAGAATTAACTCTTTTCTCCCAACATTAGTTTTAACCCAGAGGAATCTCTGTCTGAATATTTGAAGAATGGAAATAGAAATTTTGTCAGCAGCCAGCGTGCAGGTGGGAAGAACAGCCAGAAAAACAGGAGGGCAGGACTGGCATTTTACAGCTGTGGCACTACATTACCCTAGTTTACAGTATTTGGGGAAACTCTAGCCTCGACCTTCTCTGAAATGGGCAATGGTAGTAGTAGCAATAATAATAATAATGATAATAATGATAATAATGCCTTCCTCAGGGGGACTCTAAGGGTTTTGGAAGACCCTCAGCAAAAATGGGATTTGAGGATCTTAGGATGAAGAGCATCATCATAGTGCAAATTCACATGCTTTTATTAGCAGCAAAATCAAGGACTATATCAGCAAATGATCTCCTGTGAATGCTATTTTGTCAATGGCATGGAGTATTACCAAGGCTTTAATATTGCCTCTATGCCAGGTATAGGCAATTAGCATGTTGTCAGGGTCTTCAGCTCCTTAATTCTGCAAAAATAATGTCAAACAAATTGCCCTCGGCATATCAAACGATTTATTCATAAAAGAGGCTTAATCTCTTCATGGTTATTTGTTGAAGAGCGTCTTGCTGTGTTGAAGAGAATTATGATCGTTGATCGTTGGACTCCTTGTACATGTTTTGTTATTATTGTTTTACTGATGATTAAAGTCTTAACCATGAAGGAAATGCCAGGGGGTGGAGGGACTGACAAAATGCTGAGTTTGTGCTTATTTCTTAATTTGTTCAGCTGACAAGTGGGTTTTTCTTGGCTTCCCTCCCCTCTCTGATGCTGCACCATGCAGTTATGTTTTCTCTATCACTTTCCATGTCACTCCCATCTCAGCAGGGAAATTAGTGCTGTGGGAAATCACGGAGTACCAGCTCTGAAGAGTGGCATGATCAACAAGACCTCTACCCCATAAACTAGAAAACCACCAGCTTACATGACTCTGTGTTGGCCATATGCTATCCCTGGCACGGAGAGGATCTTGAGCTGTGAGAACCTATTTCTCTCTCTGACTCCCCGTGGCCTGGCAGATTAGCTGCCAGCTCACGGCTTCACCTATAGTTGGTTTAGTGATGTAGGCTGGATGTGCATGGACAGTTCATCACTGAGGACTGGACCGAGACCATCCATTCATTTAACAGCCACTGAATGCCACCAGGTGTTTATTTACGATCACTGCTAGCATGACTTGGACTCGAACCAAATCTATTAATGTTCCCCTGAGCTAGCTTGTTCTCCCTTCTCACTCCTTCCTCTCATTTCTCCCCCTAGACTGATCCATGACTGGAATAGAAAACAATGTTTAGTGAGTCTGTGATGTATATTGCATGTTTTTTACACCCCATCTGGTAGGCTATCTTGTGGGTTTTGGAGAAACGGAGTTGGTGAGGTGCTGAGAGAACAAAGCCTGTACCAATAAGGAGGACAGAATAACAAAGGTGGTTTTTTGTTTTTTTTTTTTGAACAAACAAGCAAACAAACAAAAAGACTAGAAGACCAGGGCATAATGAATGCCATCTTTGAAATACATTTGAATCCCAGTGTGTAAGGGGGTATAGGAGGAAAGAAGGGAATGTGATGAGTCAGAGATAGCTGTTGCAGAGGCAGCTTCAGCTCTTGCAACCAGAGCTTATTTAGCTGAATATGTTCAGTGTCCCTGATGATGGCTGTGTGAGAGGCTCAGTGTCAGAGGACATGGATCATCTCACTGGAACAACTCCTCCAGTGCTGTCTGAGATTCCTCATCTATCCTCTTTAGTATCTCAGCAAAGGAGATTTCAGTTTCTATACTGTGTTTCTCTCACAACAAACACGGAATATGATGAAGGAGGACCTGGTCCTGGACAACCTGGACTACAGGAGCTGAAGACTCAGATTGAACTTCCTAACTTCCCGTAACCTTAAGAAACATCAGAGAGTCTCACAGAAAAGAGCACACTGGAAGCAGACTGGCTCTGAATGAGCCCTGGCAATGCTCTCTTTCATTGTTTTCTACAGCTCTCAAAGCTAGCTGGACTTTGAAAAGCTTACTTCCTCCACTTCTAATGGCTTACTCAAGCTGGAATTTTTTGTCTGTTACTCCACTGATTCTGTTGAGCCTCACTTAAAACAACCAGACAGCCCCCAACTAGCAACAACTTTATGACAGTCCTAACCGAGTCAATCTTCTAAAGCTGAAGACACCTCTTTGGCACTGTCAAGGAACTTGGCTTTTCAAGCAGAGCTACTTCCTTTTAACAGCCATCTGTTTATGCTTATGTATTTAGCAGTCATCTTTATATTTACCTGGAAAGTAAATAGTTGGAAGTCTACGGTTGATAGAAACCACCCAGACCGGTAAACTGCCAATAATGTGAGGGAACAAAAGGGAAGTAATTAAATGCAATATATGTCAAGGTTTTTAAAATAAGACAAAAGATAAATATTGGTACTGGTCTCAAATACCAAAGCTTAATTCTCCTCTCCCTTTTACACAAGTTCTGCAGAGCTGCAGATCTGCTCAACTCCTGTCTTTCTGAAATGACATCAGTAAGATTGAAATCGCCTTTATATCAAACACAGTCAAATCAGTGTCTCCTAAAATGAATTGGACTATATTGCCTTTCATCCTACAGAAACCCAGTGGAAAATACAAAATCTGCATTTGTTTTTTAAGTGCTTGAAGAGAAATTTGCAACCAAACCCCACACAGGAAACACTGTCAGAGCTACTCTTTCTGAAGTTCCCAGCGTACACATTCACCACTATCACAGCTAGAAGTAAAAAAAAAACAACAAACCAACATGTCTTGCTTACAGTAATTGAGCCAAAACATTTTCCAAAATGCAGCCATCATCTTTTTCAGTGTAATCACACTATTGTGACCATTTTGGGGATAGACTATGGAAAGGAATTAAGCTGTCAACAACAGCATAGCCACATTCAAAGTCTTGATAACTACAAATGAGGAAAGATCTTCCTGGATCATATTTTGTTTACTCCCTACTCCCTGCTCCCTCCTGAGTTATTGTTGTATGCTGCAGACTTACCATCCATCTAGGGATGGACTTTGGAAACACAGAAGTGCTGAGATAAGACATTATGCAGCTCCAGCCTCTCTTAACATTGCACAGTGCAAAGGCATGCTCCTGCATTCAGCTACCCTTCCTCAAATGGTTGCAGATCTTATATGCTAAAGGCAGGCTTCTCTACTAGATAAGCTTCTAATTGTCAATGCCTTTTGACCCATACTCCCTATTCTTCCATCTCCTTCAGAAAGAATTATTGCTAATATTCTGGAGATAGTGGAAAGAAGCACCTTTCATCAGCGAATTTCAAAATATTTTTTAAGTATTAATGTGTTTATCCTTGCAAAGGACCTTTTTCTGTTTAGGGAAAGTGAGTAGCATCATGCAATAAAGTGTCACAACCAGTAAAGGATTGCAGAAGGCTTGATAACCTGTAGATCATTAAACACAGCAAATGGGACAGTTTTTTACCAATAATGCAAGCCTTGGGCAAACTCACATAAGTGAAGAATGACAAATAAACTCTCTGTTTGACAGTCAGATAAAGAAACCACATCCGTCATTCTGCTGATGAGTCTCACCACTTGATTATCACCCAATAAAATGTAAGAGTATATTGATTCATTCATATTCATTGCCTAACCCTTCAGAAAATCAACAACTTCTGCTGAAATAATGTGTTTTGCACACATTAGCAAGTCACATTATGCCAAGTACGCCACTGTTTTGTCCCAATCCAGGTAGCTTATGCCTGGATTCCTGTTATTCCTTTTTCATAGAGCAAACTAGAGGTATATTGCTTACCCATCACACTCCTCCCCTCTTAGTTTCAGAGAAAATTTCTATTCTTATTTCCCTAACTCCACAGGTAATCCTTTTGCTCATCTCACCTCTCTCCCCTCTTCTTGGTCTTGACTCTAATCCCTTCCACTAATATACACACCTACAGTCTGCATGGGACAAGGGTTTTTGAGGCATGTAAGTCAATAAATCTCAGGTCTTCCACATATCTCAGGCATCCTTGTAAATCTTGACTTGGAAGACTTCATGGAGCATTCCAGATTTGTGTGAGCAGTACACAGAGCTTTAAGGCCACAAGGCATTGGTTTAGAAGGGACCTCTAAGTAGATCACCCTTCAGAAAGTATCACCAAATTGAATTCTCTCTATAATAATCCCATTTAAAAGCACCTCCATCAGCTGCTTAGGCTGCTTGAGCCATTAATCCTGCTGAATGGCTCTTCTAGAATCTCACTCCTCTGACAGCTATACACCTTACACATCCCAAATCAATTCGTTCTTGGCTATTACTGGTTTTGGTTTTCATTCATGCAAAGCCAGAGGTTGCTACTGAGTTTTTACTTACCTTAATCACTTAATTATCATAATTTCTGTAAGACTCATCCCTGCCATAGCTGAGCACCCTTGTAATAATGAAAGCTATAGAACTGAGAGATAAATAAGGCATTCTGCCCTTACAGGCATAACAGGGCCTGATCTGTAGTTATGCAGTGGTAACACCAGCCTCTAGTTCATTTGTTGGAGCATATGTAGAATACAGTCTGGTGGGCAAGTTTAAGGTTTCTAGGGGAGAATATAAGGCTATTTGATTTATGTCTTGCATGCTGCTAAAAGCTGAAATGCAGATCATTGCTAGGTTGGTGCCTGTGTCGCATCTTTCATAGAAGTTTTTGCGGTAGAGTTGGAAATTGCTGTTATGTCCTAGAGCTGGCTGGCATCACAGACCATGCAGAACCCTATGGAAGTACAGAGGAAAATATGTAATCCACTAGGAAACAATTTAGAACCTCATCACATAGCTTTAACACCTATAGCAGCATGATGGTATCTCCCTCTTAGTGCTACTTCTTTGACTGAACAGTAAATCTCATGCACTAGTCCTCAGAACAACCCTTGTGGTTTGGCACTGTACACAAGCACTTAGCCAGGTACTATTCATGCCCACTTGTGTGTTCAGTCAATGAACAGGGAAGAAGAAAGGTATATTTATTCTCTCTGCTCCAAGAGCTGCAGAGAGTGCATGGCCCTTCAATGCTAAGGGATCAGTGCTCAAATTTATTTAATATTTGAGATTCTTTCTTGAAATTGTGCAATTCAACCCATGGAAATTTCCTTGTTTGCATAATTCAGTCATGTTGATATTGTTGGGGTTAAACTCGAAATGTTGCATGATGATGATTTTAAAACTGAAAAATCTCTTCTGGTAGAAGTAAAGGTTTTTTTGTTTTTTTTTCCCCAAGTGAACTTCCAGTAAGGCTTGCAGGTCATTTTGGGTTGAATAAATTGCAGTCACAAGTCATGCTCTTCTGAGTATAAGCAGTACAATTCCCAGAGTCTTAGACATAACAGCTAAAACAGTATTTAGAAGTTCTGGCTCATCCGCTCCCAGATTTCCTGGACACTGGTTTAACACATGCTAGAAAGACCTGAATTAGTAGCAACGGAACACAGAAGTTCAGTTCTGCTGCTCTTCTCTTTCCTGCCCACTTTTTCTTGTTCAGGCACAAAACTTCATCCTTAACCCACATGTAGGGACTACAGAACTCTTTGAGGGTTGCCGCTCACCAGTATTTAAAGGATCATCCAGATTGTCATGGGAAATCTGACTGAACTTCTGTCATAATTGTTGCGTGTCCTTTGCCCTTCTCCTCTTCCTTCCTGTTTTTCAGGTTGTGACGTTAAGCTGCACAGGCTTATTCCTGCCAACATAATGGCAAATAGGCTTTGATTTTACTTTTTTTGTTTTGTTTTGTTACATGACATTACTTTACATCAGAATACTTTAGTATTTAGGGCCAGGAATCTGTAGCTGCTAACAATGTAATACACCAACTGACAATGGGTTAAAAAAAGCAGAACTAGGAAATGCCTAAGTCCTATACATTTAAAATACCCTTGCCTTTTTAAATAGTTAACAGAAGGGAGCTACTTCTAACAGGCAAGTTTTCATTAGTCAATGGTACGTCACCAACGGCCTTTTCCAGGAAATGTGTAATCAGGGCACTCCCTCGACTCATACTGGATTTAAAAATAATTATTATTATTTTATATGACTAACTTCCTTAGAAAGGAAATTTCCCTAAGAAAAATATCACTTTGTGTTGCTTACACCTGAGAAAAACTGTAAGAAATAAGTGAGTGGAGACATCGCTGCTCTTCACCTGCTTCAGGATGGCTAACTGTTCATCCCCAAAAGAATTTAAAACAGACAGTTATGGTCGCATTAGACTAACTATGCAGAGTTGAATCTCTGACATGGGTAAAGGTACAAGGGAAATTCAGATGATTTTGGTTTCAAATATTCCAGCTTTTGGTCTGCATTGTTTTTTTGAGACTACTCTTCAGCGTGAGCCTGCCACAGCTCCTGCCCTTCTGCTACATTCCCTGGTGGCTGAACTGAGTAGGTATTCAGTGAAAACAACAAATATTTCAAGTTCTACTTTGTGTACTTATGGGAGTCTTTAGAACTACTTCCAAAAAGGCTTTGGAAGATAATTGAAAAAGCAAACCTATGGTCAATAAACCTTGCTTAGCTATACTGGAGTTTCTACCTGCTCTGGAAAAAATGGAAAGAGCAGCACTGAAGAAAACTGCAAATTATTAAAGACTATGAAAAGTCTGACTCGGCCCATCTTATCCGCGCTTCATGCTGAATTTTAACCGAGGTGTTCACCACTAAAAAAGTAGTGTACTGATTCACTGTATTATTCATGCTTTAACAAAGTGAGGTACATGGGGAGTTGCACCTTTTTTCCCACTCCTTTCCTTAAAGTAACATTTGTGCAAATACTGGGAGAGAGATATCCTGGAGAAAATCATTACATTCTTCAGCAGTTAATACGTCAAGCATTTTTTATACAATCAGGCCTAGGAACTGAAAACCCCTAAATAGGGATTGTGCAAGAGAGGAAACTCATGTCCATAATTTTCACTTTCAACCTCAGGATTTTCCACGAGAATCCACTTTCTCATGGGAAGCAAATGCAGATGGTGTAGAGCTGTGTCTGATGCCATGTTGCAATGCTGTCATAGTGACAGCTTGGGCAACGTACCAAGTAGCACTCCTGCACATGTAATTCTCCCTCCCTCCAGATCCCCAAGAGAAGAACCATCTCAAAGTCAGGCTCTCCCAGGACTCACTGGGAAGCTTTATTTTATTCTTAATTGAATAACTCCCTCAACACAAACATATAGATATTTAGAGGAAGTCAAACAGAGTGTTTACATTTCTTTCCTGTTAACATTTCTTGCTGCAATAGATCTGTGATTGTAAATCACACTGAGGTGAAAAAGGAAACATTTCAAATGATCAGGGCAAGATTCAGCTTGATAAAATACCAGTTACTCTCCTGAAAGCCTGCAAGTCACAGTAGGACAACAATACGAAGAATGGCTACCTTGAAATGATTTTTGGCTCATATATTCTTTCCCCAACTTTTCTGACATCAGATCTGCTGAGCTTTCAAAAACATTGCACATACATCATGCAGCACTGTAGGAGAAGCAGTGTAGTGACAAAAATGCCTGCAAACAGCTGGTACCAAAACCATGCATGCAGAGATTTTGAGTGGTCCAAGTCAGTGTAATCCAGAAGACGGAAACTTAGCATGATCAAAGGAAAACGGAGGCTGAATGCCAGCCTCCTATGGGTGAGACTTACTTGTCTCACAAGGGAAGTCTCAGAAGCTCCACCAAAGTGGACAAGCATGTAAAATGAAACATGCAGGAGCGGGGACACATATTATACACCTCACCACTTCCAGCTTCTTTCTCCTTTTAAGCAGAAACGCATGCTACACAGAGGGACAGAGCTCAAGATAAGGCTGCAGTATGTCACCTGTAAGAGCACGGGCCTTAGGTAGTAAGATGTATCCTACCTCAGCTCTCCAGTCTTTCCTTTGTCCTCAAAGACCTTGCATTGTAGCAGCTATTCCTATGATAGGATGAATTGCCTACAATTTATTTAAACTCCATCGCTGCTAGTTCTTAGCTGATTAGAGAAATCCCTATCGACCCATTGTTGCCAGAAGTGAAATATAAGATTTCCATCGTCTGCCAACCCAGCAAGAACGTCTACTAGGAATCTCTGGGCTTTCCATGTGGAAGTAGGAACAATACCCTTAGAGATCAGTCGTGCAGTTGTGATTTTCATGTCCTTTTTCTACCTCATTTCCTTCCAGCGCTCTTTTGATATCATGCCAAGAACAAACAGTGAGTGTGTTTAAAGCAAGAAAAAAGAGCACAAATTAAGTGTCCTCCCACCCGCATTTTACTGGAACTCACTATCATTAAGCTGAATAGTGAGCTTGGAGTGGCACCTGATTAACAATGTAAACCTTTGTTATACAAGAAAAAAACTGAGTGGAACTGTTCTGTCCTAAGTGCAGCTCAACAATTGTGCTCCCACTCAGATTTCCTCCTGGCGTGGCCACAGCTGCTGCCACTGCAGGATATTACCTTGATTTTAGTTCTGACTAGATTGGAAGTACTCAGNCAAACAAAAAAAAAACCACAACAGAAATTAGTTCTGTGTTGTTTGGGGAAAGATGAGAGATTAGGAGTTCTCAATTCGGGAAGCAGGGGTGGTAAATGACAGAACTGTTTGAGACTGCATCACGTATAGACGGGAACAGATCACACTAGCCTAAGAAAGAGGCAGGCGGTAAAGGAACTGCAATGGAGTTTCTTAGGTGGAGATTAGCTGAACAAAATACATTAGCAAGGGCAGAAAGAGGAGCAACTTACGTAAACAGTATGATGTGTACTGATTTTAATCACTAATTTAATGCTATCAAAAGGTGGTGACAGCATAAAAGTCTTGAGCAGGGTGTTTATCTACCCTTTGCAGTCAGATTGCCCAGTACACTTCTGGGTGCCTCAGAAATTAACAATAAGAAACCAGCCAAGCAGTAAGCCTGTTAAACGACCCACACAAGGCCTCATCCAAGGTATGTCATTCACTTTTGGCAAATGCTAATAATTTAGCCGCTAAGCCCTTTCAAGCTGAGCATGGAAGCCACTTCTGAGAGGCCATCCTCAAATTCCAAATCTGCTTCTGCAAGCAATAGCACTGCAAATTAAAACTACCAGGTGTCTTACAAAACAGATTTAAAAGAAAGTAGGTATTTCCACACTGTTCTTTGCTGGTCTGTATCCTGGCTGCAGAAACTGTCTTCTTAAAACCAGCACTAGTTACAACTGTATTCAGCATTGCCATTTAAAATATTTCCACACAGGATTTTCATCAGGTCAGGAAACAGAGCAACTCAAAATGCAAGTGGTGGTAAGGATTTTTCTGCTCTGAACCGTTTAGTTTGCAACCCATTCTGTCCCGATAATACATGTGAATGAATGTGAGAGCCTACTACCCCACACCAAAAGCCTGTTTCCCCCAGGAATGCCTGTACGCTATAGCTCTGCGGCTGGCACGTCCCTCGTACAGGTTCCTGAGGACAGATCCTTCCTTACTTTCATTTAAGAAACAGTACCATGTCTTCTGACTGCTGTAAGACAGCCCTGGCCACAGCACAGCGTCAGATTTGCTTTCACAATGCTGTCATGCATTGTACGCGTGTGGTATGGTATGTCAATCATGACGAACCAAGTTGTACATTTTGAACTTTACACTTTGCATATCTGTACAATATGAGGAATGATTACACGTTGTTATTGATGAGACAACCTCCCAAACTAATAACGGAGCTCTGTTTCTTGCATACCTCCAGGACTACGTATCCCAAGTATCTGAAAATGAGGCAAAAGGCTTTCAATGTAGAGAAGCTAAAAACTGACAAAGTTGTAAAAAATGTCATATGCATATGATCACACACATGCATATTTTTCTTTGGAATCCTTTGTATCTGGCTTCTGAGTCCTGTGAAACACCTTTTCTAGTTTTTCTTTATGAAGGCCAGAAACTTGCTTTAAACAATACAAATAAAATTTCAAATTCTTTCAGTCACGTGACTTTGGCGGCTGCATTTTTAGAGAAAAACTTCCCAGAACTACCACACTCACTATAAAATCATAACAGAAAGTAACGTTCTGCCAATCATTCAAATGTCTCAAAACTTCTAAAAAAAACTCCTGAAAAAGCGAGTTTAGCTTAGCCTTAGCAGAAGAAGGCACATAATTACACAGCAGTTCGGGTAACTCTTGTAAAGTACTAAAAGAGCTTTAATTACCAGCCGAATAGGAGGCAGGGAATAAAGGCCCACTCTGAATGGAGAAAAAAAAATGCTGATGCTACACTTGTTAGCAGTGCACATCAGATGACTTTGTGCAACTAGGTATTATTAGCAGAATCATCAATAGATTTTACAGATGAGGTAGCTGAGACAGAGAAGAAGGTGAACTGAAACATTTGTATGTTCATTTCCCCTACCCCTGTGCCATCTGAAATTATATTCTCCAACTCCATACAAAATGTGTTCAGCAATCCAAGCAGTCTCATCTAAGCTCTTTGTCGAGTTTACCTGAACTCACAGCTGTAGGAATCCCATAGGTCACAGAGACCTACCCGTGCTGCCCTTCTCACTTTTCAACCGATTAGGATGGTACAGAGCAGGGAAACAATATGAGCCAGTTTGTGCCTATTGAAAACTCCACTATTACAGCCTGAGCTCTCTGGGGATGCCCTCCCTTCATTGTGTCTTAGCTGGGATGGAGCAAAGGTCCTTTTTTTTCCCTTTTATTTAACAGGAAACACGTATCTGCAACCCCTCCTCCCAGCTACTTTCATGACCACGCCAAGATGTTCCTTATTATAGGGACTGACTCAAACTCTGCTGGTACCCCTGATTTCTCCTTACCACAATCACTTCCACATCCACAGCACCCAGTTCTCATGGCAGCCACTTGCAGTTTCTACATCCTACATCTTGGGCCCTGGCAGCACCAGCCAGCACAGCAGGGCTTAAACCAGAGCCAAAGGGGAAGGAGTAGAGTGGCTCCTCCATTTAACAAACCATCTCCAGCATCACACCCATCTGCCTTGTTGGCTGCAGGGGGCTGTAAAAGATAGATAAGACAGCAGCAAACAGCACAGGAGAGGGAAAGGGGGAGGGAGGAGAGGCAAGTGCGACTTACAGGGAGGAAGGCTGGGGGGAAGGATATGCCCCGCTACAGAAAATCCTGTCAGGATGCAATTTATTTTCATTTTGTGCGGGAGTATAATGGTGTACTGCCTGAGCTCCCTCAATAGCTGTTTTGAAGCGAACCAGGCTGGTATGTCTTTAATTTATCATTTCATTATGAAACAGTTTCCCTTCCAAGAAGCCTTCAAGTCAGGAAGCTCTGTCTGCCCACACAGGAAATTCCTTTGCAGCAACTTCCCCAAAAAGGAAATTTCCCTCAGAAGTGAGCCCAGCTCATGCCTTTGAGCAGAGCTGTTTGAAGAGGCTCTGGCATGCGAGCCCTGCAAACACCCCTGGCTTCTCACTGCAGCCAGCGTGCCCGGATCAGCGGCTGTCTTTGCACTGGCGTGCACAGACCCCGCTGCACTTGACTTTTCTCCTGCTCCCCCCTGCCAAAGACAACCAGGAGCACTTAGAGGAGACAAGTTTCTGAGCTTTTACTACTGAAAAATCTCTCTATTCAAGAGAGAGGCACAGGACATGCACATACATAGCTGAGACTGCAGTGAAATAGCAGGGGAAGAGGAGGGTAAGCTGTACAAAAGCTTCCCAGACTACTCCAATCCCCTACTTGGAAATCAGGGGGAAAATTTGCAGTATATCTTAGAGCTCTTCTGATGGCACCCCAGAGACTGCACTCCGGCCCTTACACGTACTCTGGTTTTAATTCAATGAACTTTTGCTGTGAAGATTTGCAAGCAAAGGGGAAGGGAGGGGAGAATATATGGATGAAAGGGGGGGGGAAACCACATTTACAAAAATGAATCTCACAGACCTCTTGTGAATCATTAAGTGGGAGAGAGCCAAGAACATCCAAGCCAGAGTGAATAACAACATACGGCATTTTATGAAGCACCTTAGCAAAGGGGACATAGATCAGAAGCACTGCCAGACTTCCAGTAAGTTTTCAATTTACCATTTCAAATCACAAGTAATACTGAGTAACAATTCTTTTTTTTTTTTAAACGACTACGCCCAGAAACCCAAACTGTTTGGGGCAAGAGAGGAAGCAGAACTGAAATTCACATTACATATTATATGGATGAGACAGGGCCATACAAGGGGCACAAGCTGAACGGGATCTTGGACTGGATGACAACAGGAAAACAACAGGAAAAAGAAAGCAACCTTCTGAGGGTATGTGGGAGAATCAAGTGCTAGGGATGACAGAACCGCCTACGGGGATGATTACAGTCCACTGGAGGCCTATACGCTAGGGAGACAGACTCTCAGCCTTTCCCCCTCAGTCTCTACTTTAAAATTTGTTTTTCCAACACTTGATGAGAGATCTGGTTCTTGAACCCAAAGCTCCAGCAGGTGGCTGCCTGCCCTCCTCTCCCATTCCCTCCTTCACCAGATATCTTTGCCCTGTTCCCTCGCCAGCTAATTTACATGCCTTTTTTTCTATCGCTGCCCTTGGCATTACATTCAGTGATTCAGTCAGCTGTTGTGTAAAGAGACTTTTGTCAGAATTGCTTAAAGGCAAATCCCCCCTCTTAACTTTTATCCGCAGCCTCTAGCTGATGAGTTAGTTATCACCTAAAAGAGCCCTTTGGCATAACAGATGCATACTGAATACTTATCTGCTTGGATGGCATCCACACTACTAGTCACTGGAGAGGGTTATGAGATAGGGTAAAATTTAAAAACTGCCACACTAGAAAAGACCACTGACCCATCTAGCCAAATGTCTTTGGGAGTGGTTGCATAAGCAAAAAGTGTAGGGAATAAAGAAGCATTAAGTAATAAATCTCTTCTATAACGTACTGCTTATCTCAGTCTCCGGTAATCTATGGTTTAAGGACCTCACGAGCTGTGGTTGCATCCAGACCACTGTTTCTACACTGACCAAATGACCTATCCCTCCACACGTTTATCCTGTTCCTTTTAGATCCATTTACACTTTCAGCCCCCTAAACATCTTCCTGCAATTATTTCCTCCATATAGTGATGCATCCTCATTCATATTTCTTTTAGGTATGCTGCCCAATAATTTATCTCGGTTCTCTGGATTTGTTGTTCTGGGTGGAACTGTGAATAATCGTCCCCTATTCACCTTCTTCATAGCGAGTATGATTTCATAGCCACATGGTAACATTCTCCCTGCCAACCCATTCACTTAGAAAACTATCTTGTCCTCAAACTGCAGAATCCTATCCCGTCTCTACTCTCCTGGGAAGGAGAAAACTGGGGAAGCAGAGTGTTCTAGCTAGGTTCCCTATCGTAGTAAAAATGACAGCGTGGGTGAGACAACCACAGGCTGAGTGGGATTGAGTTTGAACAAACACAAAGTGTTAAAAAAAACTCTCTAAAAGTTCACGAGACTCAATAAGGTTGTGTTATAACTTTCATTTCCTAACAATTTGGGTGCAAAATCATGAAATCAATGCAGAGTTGCTCAACAAATTAAGTCTGGTGATTGAGACTGATTTTTGACAAATATCTTTGCTTCACTCTGCAGTAAAGGGACATTCACAGATTTTAAAGTAAAACCACACGAAAATGTCATGAGCTTCTCACATCAATAACTGTTTTCTGCTGAACAGCCCCAACATCTTTCTGGATGAGATTTCCCTGTACTGTGGTCCAGTATGAATATCAGGAGCCGAGCTGCTGTCTCTCAAGAAGAAATGAGGAAGTATTATTAAAATAAGAATAATTTACTTCCATCCTATGGCTGAGTGACGCTGGGAGCAGTTAATTTAGTAGATGACCATAATTTCAAGTGGTAAAGACACACTAGGCATTTTATTCATGCAGAGAAAGATGATGTCCCTGCTCTTTCCGTTCTCAGGATCTACTAAAGTGCGGCTCTCCTGAGACTCAAATTATATAAAGCATACGTGTAATTTAGAGCTGGTTAAGAGACAGGTTTTGTACCACTTCAACTGTATTTTTATAGCCTTTATATTGTTGATGTTAAATCAACTTATAAATATTGTAAAAATGCTTCACAGTGGGGGCCTGGTAGTTTCAGGATAAGACTATCAGTGTGAGCTACCTTTATTCACTCTGATTATTTCAATTTCCAACATGGTGCCAAGACTGTTTGTGGATTAGTCTTCATATCAGCAGCCTTCTGGAAGTGGTCAATGGAGTGCCTTCAGTAAGAACGTACTACATGCAGCTGACTGAGTCACACATACAACTCTAATCTAACTTAGAGATTTCAAACCATATACAATACTGCCAACTCTGTACACTCGATCTGGTAAAAAGAGATTGAAAGATCATTTCAAATCTGCGCCTCTAGCTTCAAACACAAGCTAACTCTCCAGAGCCTGCTTCACGCAGCTGAGATTTGGGGAGGACAGCACGATGAGCCTACTGGGGACAGCGTGTAGCACAAGAGGCACCGTCCACCATCTTTTGCATCCAACTTTTCTGATCATAGGCAATAATTTTACAACATTGCCTAAGAGGATTGATTGTAACATGTTGTAAGTGTTAATCAGCTTCCAAGGAAAGAGTAATAGAGTCTCTGTGCATAAAACCTAAGTTCTTGACCTAGCCTCTTCTCCACAGGATATAAATATTTCAAACACATAACATAGAGACACATGACCTGTGTCACATGAAAAAAAAATTGAAACTTCTCAGCTTTGAAATCAATTTTGACTGTTAACTCTTTTCTGATTTGAAGTTCTTTCGTGCACACGTTCTCACTGCAAACAATGGAGCACCAGCAAGGCCCTGGGTGGGACGCTGTGTTCTCAAGGTCACTCTGGACTAACTGGCTTCTCCCAGAACCCAGAAGAAAACCACAGTTTTGGAGGACTCACCACAACACCACATATCCGATCAATTTGAGGCACATCTGGATTTTCTTCTGGGTGTTCTGTTGAACCGAATCACATGTCAAACTTTCTGAGATTCTGCCATCATTACTGCAGTTGCTGATAATGCCATGGCAGGAGGCCAACAGCAAATACTGACTCCTTTACCAGCCCAGCTGCTTCAGGTCTGCTCATCAAAAATACAGGTACTTTTGCTGTCACCTTTGCTGTCACTCCCAGTCCCCCTGCCCCTCTGCTTTTTTTTCATTCTGATTTTAAAATTGAGAGAGGGTGTAAAAATTGGATGAGGACTGTAAATGCTCCAGCTCTTACAGACGTTGAGCGCTATCCTTTATTTGTATTTTGCTGAGCTCCAAGGCTCTGATCCTGAACCAAACCTTGAACTTCTGCTGTGCATGACCCATTCACCACTATCCCACACCGTGTTTTGCATCCCTGAGAACAACACAAAGTGGAAGTAGAGAGTGACTCCTGTGATTTGGCTACACTCACTTTCAACAGGTGAAAACCAGCAAGCAAGTTGCAGAGTAGTGATGGAACAAACCCGATGCATTTAACAATGATATTTGTCACCACTGCTTATTATTTAAAGAGCAGTAAAAAAAAATACCTCTAATAAAAAGATCAAGGTGCTTTCAACAATTACACATCCAGCAACATAGTAATGACTACCCAAAGTAATGCAGCTAAAAGCCCAGAGGTAATAAGACTACTAAGGAAGTTTCCAAGGAAGTGAGATACACAGAAGTATGACACAGAAAAAAAAAAATGGGGAACAAAGAAGTATCTGTGCACAGAGGGGTTTTTCTGACAAAACGCCTTCACTAAAGCACAGAGAGGAAGTGAAAGCCAGCAAGGAGGTTAAAAACTAAAGGAGACATTGCTTGGAAGAAATCAGAACAGAAGAAAGAATAGGAAGGAGGAACTTACATACATAAGGGGAGATTTCCCCCGCTAGGAAATACACAAGGACACACTCAAGCGGCAGAACTGAAATGAATAACTGGTTTGTGGACCGGCAGGGACCAGAGCTACTTCCTTATGCACTGCCCAGAAGGAGGAAGTGGAAAGGGAGAAATTCTCAGTATTGCATAAGACCAAATTGGCACAGCCATTCCTTCCTCTCTCTTCCCCCAACCTCTATCCAAATAAGTAGAAGCAAAGCACAAACCTCCATGTTTACTTCTACACATACGTTCTGGATAAAACCATGGCAGCAGCTAAGGCAGTGAGACAACTCCTATTGACCTCAGTGGGTCCAGAAGGTCACTCTTTCTTCACACTGCAAGTATGTATTAAGCTAGCTCAACAAACCATTTCTGGTTCAGTATCAATGTTTTCATCTGGGACTTGTGCAGTTTTACTCAGGAGGGTAGATCCACAGCTGTGCTTCCTGAATCCTCCTTTATCACTATTACTATTGTTATTATTAGTGCCCAGGGTGGCAGGACTTTGAGCTCTGGAGTCTCTAAGGAGGGAGGGTTTAAATATCACAGAATCTCTCTGTTGGCTTGAGTTGATGGAAATGTTCTTTAAAGCTCAGCATCAAAGCATTCACTTTATAAGCTGGAAGCTTTGGTTCTTGTGCCAGCAGCAACTTCTCCCCATAATTAATTAATACTGTATTAATTGTGCATGTTCCACAGGCCTGTTGAGGAGGCGTGGCAAGACCTGCACATGCAGATCAACCTTTTGGGTGCAGCCCCAGAGCGTACGAGGGAGAAGGTAAAAGCATTTCAGGTACTCTCAAAGGAGAGCAGATTACAAGCGATGTGCTCAGGAGGCTGTGCAGCCTGCTTGTGAGCCCTGCAATGGCATTTCAGTAAGTAACACGCGGCAGGGGCAAGGAGGGATCTTCTACCAGCTGCACCCTTGTGCAATCTGTTGGGCTGCAGTCCAGCTCTGAGCACAACCAGTGGGCCAAGAGGAAGGGCCCATGGCAGCTGAGTGCCCTTGCGGGTAGGATTTGGCCACAAGTCATAAGATCCTGCAAAACTGCTGGAAGGAGAAAAGGGTGGGAGGAGGAAAAGGGGCCAGCCTCAGCCATGCTGGGCCACGTCTCTCAGCTAACTGCCATCAGTGAGGAAGTTGCACTCACCTGTCCAGTGGCTTTGACCATGGAGCAACCTGTGCTCCCCCTGAGAAAACTCAGAGGAGAGCTGAGACAGAAACCAGGGAGAAAAGAGGACCCCTCACAGCCACCAATGCTACCTGTGAAGCAGCATGTCCTCAGACATGCCACAGGACGCTGCTGGAGATAGCCGCCCATCAGCAGCCACACGAGACACTTCAGCCTGGGGGCAGATGCAAGGATGGAAACCAGTACTAAGGTCTACCTACTGATAAGGGTGATTTATGGCATGGACTCATCCTCCATAAAACAATCATGCTGGTGGACACATATACATTTTCAATTACAATCTGAATGATGGGTACATTTGGCCTGAAATCTAACCTGTAAAGAAGTTTTCACTCTACTGCTTGCACCGGATTTACTCATCTCTATAAATTTCCCATGTAGGTAAACTATTATTTGTTCTTCTGAAGGTACGGTGTGTTTGGCACTGCTAAAAGAGCTACTTAAAAGAACAAAGAAAAACAGGACTAGCAAGGGAAAATTTTAGTTAGAGTCCAAAACCAAAGCCATAACATTAAAAATACATGAAAAAGAACCATAAAAAAGAGGGAGATAATACAGAAAATTTGGAAGGCTTATATACTAACAGTACAAAATTGTCTCAACAAGTTACTTTTAGAAAAAGGGGAATTTATGCCTAACTAGCAAATGTAAAAAAAAAAAGTAGTTAAAAAAATGCAGATAAACACTATGCTACTTACTCTGAGATGACAAGGCACCTTAACAAACTATATATAGAAAAAAAAAAAAACACACTAAAATGCAGGCTTATAGCAAAAATGTCGTGAATTCTGCTTAAAGCAGGTAATATTTTTTTTTTGATGAGGAAGGCAAAATGCAATTTATGTTTATCATATAAAAAGTAGGTTTTTTTTTTCTTTTACAGCAGCATGAGACAAACAAGCAGAAATAAACAGACATCTAAACTTTATGTAATGTAATTAGTCATATAAATACAGATTAAAATCTTAATCTGTAGCTCTGGAGAGCCAGTGGGTGCCAAACCTAAGACCTCAATCCTATACTGTCCCTTTCTTTCAGCAGTTTCAAAGAAAGGCTAAACAAGTCTCTCTACATTTTAAAAAAATAAAAAGGTAGCTATTTATAGCTGCATTTATTGGAGCTGTTTCCTTATCAGGAAGCATGTAGCTGGGAATTACTGTCTGCCTACATCGGAAATTCTTTCAGAGATACAAAAACCCAAAAAGGAAATTTCCCTTCAAAAATATTCTTTTTTTTTTTCTGCTGGTGGGTTTAAAATAAAAAGTCAGTGCTTTGACTAGGTCACTGCCCCTTCAGGAGGTCTGTTCTGCAAAGAAGAAGCTTTAAGACACCTGAGGGAAACATTAAAAAATGCTTCTAGAACTGAAAGGGGAAGAATGCTAAGAACATATTAATAAACTAAGGAAATAAACCTTTTCTGCAGGACACAGACGGTGCAATTTCATTACCAGCATTACAGTACTTTCTTCTGAAATGTGCAAGTTCCTAGAGCTTCTCCTTACCAGAAAGTGTTAGCAAAATTTATCACTCTGGCAAAAAGCTGACTCTTACGGTACTGACTACAACTGGTTTGTTCAGACCAGGCCTTCACTGTGTTCAGGATAACATCAGTCCCTCCTGCTTGACATCCTGTCCCCCAGTTCATTGCTTCCTCCACCACCCCTGGAGGACTACAGTGGTGCTGTACCCTGGACTACAGCGGTACATAGTCCAAAAGCCAGTGAAACTGCTGCTTTTCCTTTCAGCGGGGACTATGTGATACCGATATCCCATTTTGGGGTACCATCCCTTCTGCATGTCACAGCACTGGGACAGGGCAAAGGCCACGCAGGAAATGCTATGTTTGCCCTCCGGAGACAGGTTCAGATTTTTGCAGCACATGCAATACAGGGCTACAAGTAACTCCAAGGCTTGCACAGTGAATCTGCAGCTACAAGGATCCACTAGGTAAACTCTCAAATAGGAAGACTTGTACTGCCTCCAAATCAACACCCATCACTGAGCATTCTGCCACAGAAGGAGTCCCTCATCCTGTCTCTCCACTGAACACACCACAGTACACCTGTAGCCTCTAAAGGCAGGAAGGATATGTTGGTTAATCATTGGAGACATTAATTTCATTTTAACTTGTCACAGCTTAATTTAACAGTTTCATTTTCGGGTCTGCATAATTGCAGTACAGTTACTTGGCCTTGCTGTCAGTGCAGAATGGAGACTTTTTTTCAGTGGGATAAAAGTACACAGAGATCAAAACCACACAGGCATATGTAGTAAATAAAGCAGGTTGCTCAAGGCTATTCCCAGAGTATGATTTTTATGTGTAAAGATCAATAAGCAAAGATTTGGAGCCGAGCTAGTATCCCAGTTCTTTGACCGCAAAAAGCCCATCAGTGGTGACTGTTCATTAATTCCCAACATCACCAATTGTATTCCCATTAAATACATAAACAACTCTAGAGATCTTGAACAAAGATCACTGCTACATCAATAGCAGTGTGCTAGTCCTGCACAAAACAAAGTTTATGCAAGAAGTGAACATATTCGTTCAAACATATTCATCCCATAAAAGACAGTGCACAAGCATCCACAGCAGAGGAATGGCTGATGCACAAGTGCTTCACCTTCCAAATACCTTTAGGAAGTGATTTGAGAAGAGACTCTTAACTAACGTATTGGAGACTGGGCCTCCAAATCTGAATGCAACCATTCTACCAAAAATTTCTTCAATGAATTTACAAATCACTGAGTCCTTCTGCTCCAGCAGTAAAATGAAGAGTTGTAAATCGGGCATAAAAGTCTGTTTAACTGAGATTCTATCAGTCTGTATTTATTAAGTATCAGAAGGAGTGCCAGCACAGGGGAAAGAAGACAAACAAGTAGTGCAGAAGGAAATCCAATGCAATAAAAGGGACATCAAATAATTGGGGTGGGGGTGGGGGTGGTGCATACACATGCCCATGCACATTAACCCCAAACACCTCGAAACCGCAGCAGATTTCTCCTCACACACCATGGTGGCCCCTCTAAGTGCTGGACAGTGGTGTTCTCTTCCATGTTCAGAGGCTCAGCTCTGTTTTTTATTAGAGGAGAGGATGTAGCATGCATGCTGTGGTGTTTCTGCAGGGTTTTCTACCACTCTTCTGTGTTTTGTTGCAAGGCGCTCACCACACAACAGTTTGTTATTGTGGAGTTTTTAGTCATGGCTTACACACAATCTCTCTTCTGTGTCTTCTTTAATTGCAGGGTTATTATGAATACTGGGCTCTTTACATTAATTTTATTTCTTAAAAAAAATTAACATAGAAGCATTTGTAACATAACACAAATGCAAAAAAAAATCAATAGACACATTTGGGATGGAAAGAGAAAAGCAATCTAATTTTAGATTCACTGATCTTGACAGCGTCCCTTTAAGACAAAGCTAAAAATGCTTCAAACCCAGCAATACCATAAATGTCCTGCTGCTTTTGCTTCTTATTCCTCCCCACACTTTCCAGGGGAATTCCACAAGGGATCAGCTCGAATCCCAGGTTAAAGTGACATTACTCCCTTCCCCTCTGAATAGAGGTGAGTCTGTGTCTTGAAGACTTAAAACCCTGAAGTGAAGCTCTGCAGGAGTGTAACAGGCTGGCTGAGTACCACTGGGACTCTCACCCCACAAGCTCTATGAGCCCCAGAGTACAGGTCTCACCCTCCCACCTCAGGGCTGCTTTACAAGTTCCCACCAGGACAGGAAGGATCCCATCCTTCCACACACTTACGCTGGGGTTGTCAGTGCAGGAAAACACTGCACTAACTCAGTGTGTGTGTGTCTGTGTGTGCGCGCACGTGCGTGCATATATATATACACACATTTTATTTTTATGTGTGTGTGTATATATATATATGCATGCATAAATAAATAAAAAAGCACTTGACTCCAAAATACTCTCTCAAGAAGCAGAAACCAGCTCACAGCACTGGCCCTTTTATGACATTTTTCACACTTGATCTGGATGCATCTGCCACAGTAACTAGGCAGGAGTAAGGAACAAACAAATTTAGGGTTCAACTTGCCAGCCGTTTACATCAGGGGTGACAACTAAATGGGCCCTGAGTCACCCCGATGTAAACTTTGTAACAAGGAGCCCCAGTTTCCCACAGGTGATAAACAAAGACCACGTCAGAAAAATGTAAACCAGGATTTTCCTGGTGCAAAGGCCACGGTTTTCCCAGCTGGATCAGTAATGAGATTGTAGTCCTCCCAATCCAACATATTCTGGATAAAGCGCTTTCAAGTAGAATAGCTGCATCTGTTCTGTGTCCAGATATGGTGCAAGAGTGAATCTGAGACTGGGCTTCCCACCCATCCAAACTGCTTGCATGATTGCTTCAAAGCTGGCTGGAGATTCACTGTAAGAAACACCCAGGAGGCAGACTGTGCTTTATAACACACCCAAGAGGTCACTGGCTTGCCGTATCGATAAACTCCTTTTTGCTAAGCTTTAGCATACATCCTTTGCTTTAGTGGCAAGGTCTGAAGCAAGCAAAAATACAGACGGGGATCCCTGATATTAGCTGCCACAAAGGCAGCGAGAATCTGTAGATGAGTTAAATTCAGATGAGCCACTGTGGAAAGTGGCCATTTAGGTAAGATGCAGGCATAACCAACATCTCCCTTGTTCATGCTTTTCATCCTAACAACTAGATGTAATTCACAATCATAAAGGAGCCAGGCCCAGTCACTTCACCAGGGCTGACCGAAACAATGGTCACTGAGGCTGACAGGATGGCTAGCTAGCATTTCCACAGTTCAGCCGGACTGTCAATAGATTGTTATGAGTTATGAATTGTGCCTAAAGACCATGATAGAGTTATGTCCTATTAAGGCAGGCACTGCTAAACACAGTAAACAGATTGGCCCTGCCCTCAGTAGCTCACAATATAAATGTGCAAGAAAAGCCCAACGTGGAAGAAAAAGGTGCACCAGCAAGAAGATTAAATACTCCATAGTCAGTTGGTAATGAACTGTGCAACTGTTCTGGCTCTTTTTTTTTTTTTTTTTGGAGTGGATTGGGATTGCTTAGGAAAGGACAAGCTACCCAGAGAGAGAATAGAATATAAAAAGGAGGTTAGGGGGAAAGGCAAGCACATAAAGTACAGTAAGAGGGAGGAATGAGGCTTAAGTGGTCATACTGTCAGAGAAGAGCAAAGAGGGGTACGGAAGAAACCAATCACCTAAGAAAGAGGCCAGTCCAGATCCTGTTCAAATCAGCGGGAATCTAAACACTCATTTCAGTGGAACCAAGATTAATCTCAGAGTCATTAATTTGACATTCTGGCCACCTCTCACAGTGCCTTTGTCTTATGAAGCTTTTATTTTATTTTCCCTGTATGTGCGTCAGTCAGTTTTGTTCCATCAAGATCCTTCCAAAGCAAATATTTTTATTGCTTGCTGCTCTAAATGTGGCTTAGGGTGAAGGGCTTTTTTTCCCATCTCACTACATACTTTCAGTTCAATGCATTGAATATTCTAGTAACTAAATAACAATATGCTTAATGCTTCGAAGTGGCTTTTCCAGCTGCTAGCCAAAATTGTAGAATAATTAACAGGTGCCAAAGGATTAATAAAAGGAATAGCATAATTAATAGACACTATACAGAAAAAATGGATCCTTGGCAACCCTGACAGCGTTGTTGTTTCCTCCTCCTCCTTAATTGTTTCCTGCATTCCTTTAAGAAAAAAAAAAAAAANAAAAAAAAAAAAAAAAAAAAACTGGTGCCCTTAAAACACAAATGATGCATATAAGCAACAATGCATGATCAGGAGAAAGAAACTCCTGATTTCTTTCTTTAAACTGCTTTTGGGTCTGATAAATGCCTTAGTTTAAAGAACTTCTCAACTGAAAGCCCTTCAACTGCTTGGCCTGCCTTCCTACTCATGTCCTGACTTAAGGGTTACACAGAGGGCCTTTTGGCAGAAAGTGGTATAGCTAGGGTAATGAAGATGTGGAACCAATACAGGGCCACCAGACTGCTCTTCACTGAATCAGTCTCAAATACCAATATAAGATGACATACAGGAAGATTATTAGGAAGCACTCACTAAAAAGTTAAAGCCCTTAACACAACCATTGCAGAGAACTAAACAAATTTCCATTCTGTCCTCCTTAATGAAGGCAGTAGAACAGATAGTAGTTACAAGGGACACAGAGATGTTAAGAAAAAAAACATGATCAGACTAGCTTTACGTGACTAGATCTATATGATCTGAAGTTCATCAAAATCATCTGTAGCCTGGAACATATACCTCTCTGGAAAACCAAAGACCAGAACCCAAGCTTACATTTGAAACAAGGAGTACTCAAAGATTTTTACAAATAGGTCCCCATCTTTCTCCACCAGCACCACCCCCAAAAAGTGAGTGCAGTCAAGAAGATGAAAACACTGCATTCCCCACGTAAAAGTTCTCTCCTACGAGGTGATGTATGTACTGTGACATCTGGAGAGTGTCTTTTTACTCTGAATATCAGTGCAGGCTGTTAGGGGTTCAGAGAAAAGCAAGAGCAAGAAAAGTTAGTCACTGCCAAGAATAATTGGTTCATGTGTACAGAAAAGTATGTGCAACGTGCCTTGCTATGACAATGGGCTGCAGGCATATGAAGGATGTCAACACTAAAGAAAGAAGAGTAATTAGTTCAGAGGAAGAAATGAACTCTTGTTCACGCTTGTATCAATAGAGAACACTGTGAAATCTTTGCCCGTGAGATAATGTCCATCTCCCTAAACAAACACACATGCGTTCCCAAGGGAAGATGCCCTTCAGAGATAAAAATCAGACTGTACAAATTGACAGAAACATGCAAGGGGGAATGTTGCTCTTCAGGCAAGGGCACAGATCAGAGCATGCAACAAGTCCTTTTTCAGCACTGATATTTCTGCGTCTCTTTATGTTCTCTCTTCAGAGAGAACATAAAAAAACAGAAAATCATGAAGCCATTAAGTATGTAATTACAATTGCTGTTGTAGAAGAGAAGGCAGGACACCTTACTTTCATTTTGCATATTACAAAAAAGAAAAAAGCTGTTTTCTCTCTGATTCAGTACATATTAATAGGCATATCCATCTCTTAAATGGAATACCCTCTATCCAGTTCCAAGAGCTTTTTACCACAAGGTACTGGCCATAGCATAAAATGAGTAACTAATGACACTGAATCAGACAAAAAAGTTGTTTTTAATAAGAGAGAGAGAGAGAGAGAGAGAGAGAACTTTCTGTCCATGGTAATATGGAGTAAGCTTCCTCCGAGATAACGGGTATGCAAATAGTTTCACGGCTTCCACCTATCTCAGCATTCTTCATTATCACAATATCTGGGCAGTCACGTTATTAATCTTCACAACTTTTAAAAAAATCTATGCACTCACCATTTTTTCATTTTAGAGTAGGGAAACTAAATCAAGATGTCCAAGGTCACAGAAGGCACCAAGGGCAGAGCCTTGTACGAGAACTGAACTTGCTTCTCCAGAGTCCTTGGTAAACATCTCCGTTTTCCAAATGGTCTCTCTATCTGACATTAGTGCATTTTAGTGGAGATCAGATATGCTGCAAAGCTACCACGGCACGCACACCAGGGACTAAGAGCAAACTGGACATAACTGTACTTTCTGACTATACACCTAAAATAGAGGAAAACATATTCCCCAGCTCCCCAGTGACATTTTATTTACAATACACCCAATACTTATTTAATAGATAAGAAGTGGATGTTAGGCAAATGAGTATGTTTATAAGCATGGGTCAAAACTCACTTATAGAGAAGTACAATACGAGAGAAAATTGTGCACTGTCAGGAAATCATTCTCACTACCCCAGAGCTTTACAGTTAAGACTAATTACATTGTAGTTCTATACTACAGGAGTAGGGTAGGCTGGGAAGAAACCAGCTAATTAAAACGGGAAAGGATGTGTAAGAATGGGAAAAGTGTCTGCACATCAACCCCAGGAAAAAGGGTTTCTCTATAGATTTCTAGCTGTGTTGACCAAACAGAAAGCGTGAGTGTTCTGCATGCTTGTAGCAAAGAGGGATCTGCATTCCACTCTTCTAAACTTTTCATTTCTCCTTTCTCCAGTCTCTGGATCAAATCAGTTCAGCATAGCTAAGAACCATTTGCTCACCAAACAGTGAGGAATAATTTATTGAACCAAAGGAAATTGCTCTATGAATTGTCTAGATACTATTGGCTATTAGCACCTTTAGAGTGCTCTTATACATTAGAAACAGTGAAATTTCTAATAGGAAGGCATAAAACACCGTCTGAAACTACTGAATGCACTTTATGTTCCACCTAAAAAGTTTTTCTCTTGTTCCACCTTCTCCTGCTACATTGCCACTGGAAGGTAAAGATTAGTGCTCGGGCCAACTGCTGCTTTCAGTTGCACATGTACCACAGCTCTTGAACTTGCAAGTTGGGAGAAATGAAAATGTACGGTTTAGGACTGAACTCTGCCTTTGTTTCGGTATATGTCATCAAAACATCATGGAAAGAGAGAATAAGTGGAGGCCTCTCCAGCTACCACTTCTGTGTATGGCTGGAGAAACTTACCATATCTCCCTGTTGCACTGGAGTGAGGGTTGAGGGAGGTTATTATGCTTTACCTAATCAACAAAAACAATAATAAGGCTGCAACCAAACAAAATCTCAGATTTAAAAAACCCTCAGATTTTGTGGATTTAGATCCCATCTTCACACACAGTAGCACAGTCTGAACTAGAACGTGGCTACTTTCCCTTTTAAGGCAGTTCAGATTTGGGACCAAAGCTGTGTCTCAGACATCTCTAAAAAGTGTACGTGCAGGATTTGCAAAATCCCATGTTAATACCTCTTGAACCCCATGACCCAAGATCCAAAAGGCACTTAGTTTTTTCTATACCTGGTATTAGGAATACTGCTCCTGGAATATGATCTTGAGCTCTGATGTCCTCACTTTAAGAAGGATGTTTTAGGTGGGAAACAGTTCACAGGAGATGCTACAAACATAATTTGAAATCTAGATGCTATACAGGAAGATTGACAGCATTAAGAACCTCTCTTCCTATCAAGTTTAGCCAAGAAAAGGTTAAGAAGTGACTTTATCTAAAAGCACATATATCAAGAGTAGTCTTCTGAAATATTTAGCAGGAAAGGTGATAATGAGATCTAATAGTTTGAAACTGAAGCTTGACTAATTCAAACTATAAATAGGGCACTTAAAAAAAAAAAGCAGCAAATAGGGAGGATAATTAAGCATTGAAAGAACTTATATGGAGACCTTATATCCTCCCTTCACTTAAGTCTTTACATGGAGAGAAGAAATCTTTCTGCATAACATGCTGTAGCTCAAACAGTTACTGAACTTAAACACAACAGCTACTGACTGAAGTTCTGTAACTGAGGTTATACCAGAGATAATTTTAGACATTCATAATGGTGCCTTCTGGCCTAGCTATGAATCTATATATTTTAAACACTGGTTCTGAATGTGACAATGTTTGGGTCAATAATTATTGCACACTGAGCTAAAAAATACTATACCGCCATGGACTATAACTATTAAGGCTATGTAAATGTGCTGCACTTTGTTTCTCATCTGAGACACTGACTTTGTGGAATAATATTCCATAGATGTTGAATGGTTAATCTGCATTTTCACACTACAGCAAGTCAGACTGGTGTGGAAATATTAATGGGATGAAAGCCTGCTTGCAAGCTTAAAAATGCGCCAACCAAAACAAAATAAAATAAGAAAAAAATCAAGGCAAACAGTTGAATCACATCTGAAACACTGGATAAAAAGTTTTCACTGAAAGGAAACCTCTTAAGCTTCACACTTTACCTAGCATGCTGGCTAGCTGATAGGAAGCAAGCTGGTAGTAAACACAGTGCCCCTCCTCTTTCAGTATCAAGGGTCTCTGCCTTCCTCTCTTGTGCATCTGTTAAACCCAGTTGGGAAGGCAGTAAGTAATTTGAAAGCCAGCCATGATCCTAGCTGTGGAAAGGACAGACGGTGGCTCCCGAAGCAGAATTAAATAGCACCAACTAATGCAACGAGGGGAAAAAAAATCTCAGGGGCTAAAAGCCACCACAGTGGAGAGAAGCACTGCTTCTGTGTTGGATTTTTTTCTCTACATTTTGGATATAAGCTTCAAAATGCACTGTAAGTGCAGCAGTAAGTCCTCCCCAGGCTGGGGAAAAAGACCAGCAGCAACACACACAAGCAAACACACTCTAGGAGCTTGGGAATACTTCGGCAGTGGCCAGACTCAGTCAGAAAGGCTGCAGTGCCAGCTTGCATTCTTGAGCATCAAAAGCACAACCTGGGCTGTGCTGCAGCACAGGCAGAAGGGAGGAAGAGGCAGCAGCAGGAAAAACCAGGACTGTGCAGAAAGCAGTGTGGGCAATGAGCGATCCTGGGGCAGTGCAACTCACTGGCCAGCAAGGGAATGAGTACAGGATTACTGAAGTGCTGGGAAAACAGTCTGCATCCAGAAAAGGAGCATGCCTGAAGACAGCAGAAGACAGGAATGAGAGCATCTCATGATAAACATGGATTCTTTTTTTTTTTTTTTTTTTAAATAGAAAGACTACCTCAGAGACTATTCCTTTTCTGAAATCCCAAACACATTTGTCAGATGGCAACACACACAGTTATGTTTGCTACTGGCCCTGTTGCTGCTAGTGGCTTAAGTACCCCAGGAATGTGACACCTGATAAAAGTTTTCTTAAAACCTCTTGATTTACATCAGAACTGTTTCCTCTCTAAAAAGGAAAACTCCACTCTTCCTCATCTCCACCCTATCTCACTAATTCACCTCTCACTGGCCAACAGCCCATGGCCTTTTCTATTCCTCAAACATTAAATCATTTCAGTAAGGAAGTGCCTGGCTCTCGCCTTGCCCCCAACTCCAGTGTTTGTTCCAATGTCAGTGATGTGCCCTTCCTCCTTTGCGGCATCCTTTTGTGCACAGCTAGGCCCTTTCTTGCTCCATCGCTGCTGCCTCTCTGTCAGCGCGCTACTAGAGTGCCTGGGCACTGGGAGCACTTACTGCTGACACCCGTAACAACCTGAAAAATACCCACCGCACAAATGTACTACACTTGCCACCATTTGTGAAACTCTGACCTTTTGCCACAGCACATCCCTGAGCAATTCCTAAAACATGGTCACATGCATAGAGTTTCCTGTCTAAATAAAACCTCCACGTTTTTCCCTGTCATGAGAAATAAGCCAAATCCTTGATGAGAGGTGGCGGGCAGGGAGAAATAGAAAATGACGTTTGCACTGTAATTCTGAGTGATTTCCATTGTTTAAAAATAATATATAAAAAATCAAACCAGCACGAGCTTCAAAGGAAATCTCTAACGCCAGGGGGCTTCCCCACTTCTCTTCCATTAAAAAAAAAAAAAAAATCACCCCCTCACCCTGCCCCGCACCCTCCGCAGTTCAAGAAGGTACGCCTCCACGCTGACACTCACGCAGGTGTGCTGGTAGTCTGATCGTGTCTTCCTCCATCCTGATCGCTCGAGGCACTGGGACATGTAGTGGTGACGAGGAAGTGTAATTTGGTACCGGGCTCGCTGGAGGTGTGTACGAAATTCTTTCCTGCTGTTAAAAAGAAAGGAGGGGGGGAGAGAGAGAGAAAAGGAGAGGACAACGTGAACTTTGGAACAGAGGTGTGAAACCGAGACGGGGAGGGGGAAGCGGGAGGAAGGAAGGAGGTGTGCGCATGGTGGGGGCGAACAGCACCGGCCGTGTACCAGGGAGCTCGGCCACCGGCGGGCCTGCGCTGCAGGGGTCATGGCCGGATCCCTGCCTGCTCCAAGCCCCAAGCTGCAGCCAGGCACTGAGCAGCTTTTACAGTGATGGCTTTAATTTTCAGGAGGCCCGAGAAGTTTCCAAGAGTTTTCTCAGAAATTTGCTAAGGGAGGAAAGGGAAGTGACACAGGAGTGGGGAGCCTGAGTGGGTTTTATGTCAGTGAAAATCTGATGGCAATTTCATTATATGTGCACACATACCATTGTGGAAAGTGCTGAAAACACAATCTTATGCTAACAAAGATCTGAGCATGTTTATTAAGTATTTAACACTTCACACCTTCAGAGCATTTTAAAGACATTAGTTTTGACTTCACTGCAGAAAACCATACTCTATCACAAAAAACTACTCTATTCACCACTGAGTAATGCAGTACTTTTTTTTCCTTGCCTAAACTAGTTATCAGTACTTTCTTTGAAGTAGTTTATCTTGCAACCAAATAAGTAAGTCAGCATAAAGAAAGCAACTAAGCAACTAAGACAGTGAAATAGAGTTAAATGGTAATTCATGAATGTTGTGTTAGGTTCATAATTGTCACCTTTTTTTTTTATTATTATTTCTGAAAATGTCTGCCAAGAAATTTAAGACTGAAATTTCATCCGATCTGATGGGAAAACTCTTCCATATTCTAAGCATGACCTCCAATCACAACAGAAATTGTACCCTTTGTAAATAAACATAGCCACAATTCTGTAGGAGCATAAAAAAATCATTATCATATGCTTCCTGGAAGGCAATGTGTGTTATGCCCCAGAACTGGGCTGCTGATATTTAATGATGGCAGTGCAAACCGTGTGGATTTACATCCACATACCTACAGAAGTAAAAGGAGCTGCTTTTGCTCTTGAATGTTTGCAGGACAGCGTAGGTGCAACTCCCCACCCTCACTCTGATCTCCGGCAAGTGGAAAAGACAAAGATTGTTGGAGCAAGAGAAGGTAATTATTTCCATTACAAACCACAGCATTATCATGACTATGTGACGAGGAATTGGACTGACATTGGTGGAGGCACCTGTACACCTGTAACGTTAGCAACCTCATTGCCAGCAAAGAGGTGGAGAGATTTGTACAGTCAGTAAACAAGAAATATACGAAAGCAGAAAGTTCTTTGGGCAGACTAGGTGACATGTCCAAAGAGAAACAGGACATGAGTTTCTACCTAGAAAGTCCTGTGCCTCTCAGCCACCACTTCAAACCAAGCCCAGCTCAGCCTGGCCAAAGGTGCTGCTATCAGGTACTTGCTCAGGAGCCCAGGTAGAACCAGGAGTCTCACTTCAACATCTGGATTCCCACCATTGTACTATCGCTACCACTGCTGACAGTCATGGCAGACAGAACCAACACCACACGGAGAATAAACGGTCGGTTTTAACACTTCCTGTTCTGGGTTTAGACAGGAGGGAAGGTGGGCTGGTTCACTCCACCACCACTATGTCATTACTTCTGTAAGTACAGTCTCCCTGGCTTTCAGCTACTACTTTGTACCTCAATTGTTCGCTTTTATGTTCCAGTCTCCCACAGTGTCCCTCAATGTCCTACTGCGTCCACTCAGGTTCTACTTCTGTCCAGGAAACAGTAATCCACTAGCTCATAAGAATTTAGGTTTTCTTCATCAACAAACAGGGATGTTCACTGGGACATAATGAAAGACACGCCTGTGCAGCTATAAAACATTCTGCTTTCAACCTACACAGTTCATTCCGAAATGGCTGACTCCAAGCCTCATGTTTCCAATAGGTCCAGCTGCATGCCCAGAGCACATTCTGCAGCCTCACTGGCAATTTGCACCTTCTCATCAGTGGTGCACATACTAGCGATTAGCAAGAAGACCAGCCACTTCCTAGCGTTTCCTGCTGCGATCCACAGCCCAGATAATCGAACCACACTGCAGCTGCTTGTTTTGTTTATTGAACGAGATATTTATAAAAAGAGGAACACTTCTGAAACACAGCCACACAGATGCCTGCCTCTGCAAACAGGCACTAGAGGACAGACGGGAGACCTGAAGTCCTTTTCCCCCCTGAAGAACACAGGGTGCAGACTGACCTCAGGTCCCACTTCATCCTCACAGAAACACTGAATCACCACTGCAAAGGCAAGTGCTAAGAGGCTTCAAAGGGCCTTCTCACTGGCCAACAGCAGGAAGAAAGTAAAAGTAGCAGACAAAAATAAATCCAGAATCCAATGCATTTCCCTCAACACCCAGGAGGTGCTGTATCAAACCAAGATATAATGCATGCAGTATATGCTGCCTTTCAGCACTGTTTAACCTCCTAAAAGCGTATGGTAACCTGATTTATACCAACACAGTTGCATGGAGATTTACTGTTATAAGTAAATACATTTGATTCATTGTTTCCTAGTATTCATAAGAACAGGACAGCAGAAAACCAAAAGAAGTTGTGGAAATGCAGACTCCCTCATTTTGTCCCAGTTATTTTTTCCACACACCTTAGATGTCCACAGTAACTTGTGAATTGGTAACATTTGCAGAAAACATTTTACAAGGTACAAAGGGGAATTAGCTCTCCGGCTCTTATTTGTGCCTTTGAAATGTCCTCTCTTAGTAATTCTGCATTTTTTCCAGCACCTTTAACCCAAATATCAAAGCAATCTGCAGACATTAGGTAAGCCTTTTTCTTTTTATTAGATACACAGGCAACCTGAGTTACAGAAAGAGCAAAGCTCAAATGAGCTAAGTAATTTCAGAGTTAAGCTGTCTTGAAAAAGGACCACATGTACCTCTCAAGGGCAATAGACTTAACAAATGCATCCTGAAAGAGTGGCCCTTGTAACTGTCCTGGCCAGATTTCCAAAAGGAATAGTAAAGTCACAGGGAGGTCAAGTCCCTGGGCTTGTGGAAAAAATGAACTTCATCCTTGGTTGCAGCATGAGTCAGTAGCATGGCTGGAAGCAGAACTGCAAACATCATTCCAGTTCTGCAACCTACCATAGCCCCGTGCTTCAACCACACACAGCACCCTGCCTACACAGGAGTGTGAATGCACAAGGTCACATTTGCTTCTCCAGTCTTTTTGAGGCTCTTCAGAGTCACACTTTCAGGAGGTATTTGTAGTGCTCATACCAGTGTAAACAGATTGTTCGAGATAGTTTTTTAATCTTCTCAACTCCAGAACTGATTAGTGCTTTTCCTAAGGGATCCATCAAACAAAATATGGCTGGTATCTCATGCTTTTATGGTTATGCAACCAGATACTCTGCTACTAGAAATTTTTCTGAAAGAGTTTCGTAATCGGTCACTTAAATATTTCCCTTTGCATTAAGGCCAAGAATAGATGGTTCAATGGTAAGGTTGTTCAAGCAACAGCCTGGGAGGCAGGACAGGTAGTGCAGGTAGCAGAAATTGGATGAACCTTACTGCGTGTACTTGAGCAAACAGCCTTGCTGCAGCTTAGTCTACTGGTAAAAGACGCTAAGTCAATACACATTTGGTGTGGTCCTTTGAGATTATTGGTGATGAGTGCTAGGAAAGAGCTTGGCATTACTGCATTCCAGATTCACCACCTGCCAGGGGACTCCAGAAACATTTAAACCCACAAGGGATCAAATGCTCAGCCCCAAACAACTAGCATCTACAAACAACTTCAAAATAGCAGATCCCTAATATTTTGCCAGTAGAGGTGGAAAAACATTTGGCACATTGCTTGCTGTCATAGATTTTGAAAGGCTTTCTTCAGGTGACCGTTGGTCAGGAAAGTTTCACCATGAAATGCCACCTTGATTACATGAATTGAAAAAATATGTTAAGTCAGTGTTCACAGAGACCCTCCCCAGGGTTTATTCTAGCAGCTGATGCTCCAACAGTGCCACCTAGACAACCACCCAGGTCTGCTGAGACCATGGCATGCTTTCAGCTGCCCGATCTAGGAGGGACAGATTTAAACACGTGCTTGAGAACCAAGACAAGCTACAGTTTTGTTCTCTTTGTGCTAGAAAAGTACAAAATACTTAATATCCAGGTGCTGAGAAAATCTTAGATCAAGCCATTCTGCCTAAAAATGCGAGGTAACTTACAAGCTATATTGATTATGACCGTCTAGTAGAAATGCACATAACAGCTGACCAGACTCCCGAAGCCATTACACATCGATTTCAGTTTGAAGAACTGGGATAGATCCTTTCTAGACAAAATCTACCTGAACAGTTGGAAAATTCTGGTCAAGAACACAAATCATTCATATCGTTAGGTTTTAAAAAAGTATATCCAAATTGCAAAATTCAGTTTGTAGTTACCTTTAAATAAAAAAAAAAGAAGTCTAGCAGCTGAGAATGAGTGAGGTTGCAACTAAAAACAACTTCACACTTTTGCTAAATGCACACCCTTCTAAACTCTAAAGCAGTGGCCTTCTTCACGAATGTTCTTCAGCTTGCAGTCTAACAGTGTTGTCCCTTTACTAAGTCTTCTCTGATGGCACGCACAAGGACATATTTTCACAGAAATTAAAATAAAATACATAAGAAAGCATTCTAAGCATCCCCCATGTTATCCCAATGACATGACATTGAAGAAGCTGGATAGGATGGTATACTAAAATGATTTTTTTATTTATTAATAAAGCAAAGAACCGTGTTACCTATGCAGCAGTCTCCGGGAAACTAAAATGGCCAACGTGGTCTGCAAATACCTTACACTGGATATTAAAGGCAACTGACTTATCACTGTGTAAAAACCTACTCCTGTACTGCATGAAATGATACTACACAGGGTAAGTCAACCAAGAGAGAAAGCTGACATGCATTTGCCACCCGGGCTGCTGGTGCGTGCGTGTCACTGCGCCCATCTTGTTGCATTTCCTATTTATCCTAGCTTCTCCAGATGGCCAAGGCTTCCTCCAGATTCCCATGAGAAGCAGGTGGTACCACTAGGTGGAGACACGGCAATTTGGGCTGTGGTAACTATCGGGGGGGCCAACAATTAGAAGTAAAGCGCAGAACGTTACCTGTTGCATCCTCGCAGGCTGTCTTTACTCACAGGACAGTGGTAGCAGGATGCTGCTTTAAAGGGAAGCTTCCAGCTGCCTGGGTATCATGCTATCACCCTGCTCCAGTTCCTCACCTGTGGGACATATGCTCTGAGAGGGCTGCACTGACAGGTGTGCAGAGGCTTTGGTGACCTCTGATTCTGGGGAAGCACTGGCTTAAAACACCCTGGAGTAACATGCCCTTGGCTTGTGCAAATCCTGGTTTGAAATGTATGGTTGTATCTCTCAGGACCACGGAAGCTGATGTTCTGCACACAAAACCATACACCCCAAATCATGGAGGATTGTTCAGCTCTGCAAGGACACACCACCAGGGCTTCCACCTCTTTCAGCAAGCACACCTAGAAAGGGAAAGTGGAAAGACAAGCCTAGGGACCAGGAGCTGGGGGGAGCCTCGAAGTATGGGCCGGGGGGTGGGGGGGACTGGTTTTGCTACTGTGGCTCCTCTCAGGCATACATGCCTTGGGTAAGGCAGAGGAAAAAAAAAAATGGTCTTGGAGGAGAGTGGTGTTGGTGGGAAGGAGGTGCTTGCAGGAAAGCCTCAGAGGGCCCTGTATGCCTGGGCACTCAACAGGGCTACGCCAGCAAACCAGCCAAAGATTAGCACAGGGGTCGACAGCAAGAGAGCAAGCAAGTTAATCATTAGGGAAGCAACTCAGGGGAAGAGGAAAGGGAAGGGAGACACATACAGCATTCACTAGGGCTTTGTGTGCAATGCTATAGCTGGATATAAAAGTCCAAGAGACCACTCACAGTTACAGGGTCTAACACAGGGAGGAGGGAGGAAATCAGAGCCCCTAAGAGGCTGTATGGCATTGGGTACACAAGTAAAATATTTTGGGATTTTGGTCGATGTTGTACCTTGCATACTCTAACTGCTGCCAGCGAAGAAGGATCAGGCTCCAGAAAAAGAAAAGTAGAGCTCTGCAGTACCAGGGTATGAATTAAACTCTCCACTTTCCTCCCTTCCCCCAGTTGCTGTCGTCTCCTTAATTTCCATGGCAGACTTCTCCTCATTTTTGATCCCATTAATATAGCAATTCACGTCAAATCTATAGCAGCATAATCAGCACACTATCAGTAATTAGAGAAATTAAAACAAACACAGCTCTCTGGAATGGACCTTATGCAAAGCGGCACTGGGAAAAGATTAACATCTCATTTCCTGCACAGAGAGAGCAGAGATTGTCTCAGTGACCTTAGCGATTTTGTGAAGTTCAGTTCCTCCCCACAGCCTGCCTCTGATGAATCTCCCAGCACAGGGGCAGGAGATGGCTACCCCCTCACATCTCAATCCTTACTCAAGCAAATAAAAAACACAGAGGTGCAACAGTTCATCATGAAAGGGAAGGGGAAAGGAGACGGTGGGGAAGTTCATGCCTCTCCCAAAATGATTACAGCCACTGTTCTAATTAAATTTAAGTCTTACAGACAGCAACATTAATGCACTCAAGTGTTGTGAAAAGGCAGCCTGCAGAGGTCGATCCTGTTGAAAATGCCACGATATGGTTCTATTATTGTCTGAGCACTGCAAAATATCTCAAACTAGCAAATATAAATGAAGCAAGAAACTAGCTGAGCCACGTGCTCAAAAAGCATCTCTTCACTGAGGTCATTGCTAATATGGGGGAACAGAGAGTAGAAACAGGCTGTGGGAAGGTAACATCAGGTAAAACTACAATAAATACTCAGGCAAAGAGCTTAGTAAGATTCAAGAAAGGATTATTTATTTCTATGAATAAAAAAATACTTATCCATAGATAACAGTCCCAGGTTATCCCAAGTACACAGTGTAAAATATATATGGGAGGCAAATCCTGGTTCAGAACCTGCAAGTGGAATTGTCGGACACCAAGATGGGAGTGAAGCCTTAGCAAGTCAAAGCAGAAGACCCTTCCAGGCTCCACAATGAGGCAGTAAAGCTCGCAAGTGGCCCATCTGTCCTACTACTTCAAGGCAGAAGTCAACCATGGATTCAATTGCCCGATGCTAAGAAACTCCATCCCCCACCCTGGCTCCCTTCCACGTGCAACTACAAAATTTGCATTATGGGGTTATTATTGCACTTTCCTCTGAAGAATCTGCTACTGTCCTCTGTTCAGCCAAGATATGGTGAAAGGCGGCCACTGCCACGATCCAAACGGCAACCCCTTTTGCACCTACACCATGATCCTGTTAGCACACGCTCTTAGCACAAAGCACCACGGAAGGCTCGAGAGAGAGGTTACAGCACAGCTACAAAAAACATGTGAGGCTGTGGACAGTAAGCAGCAGGGAGGGCAACAGAGAGAGGCTTTCCAGGCTGAGATAGCTGCACATCAGAGGTTTCACTGCACCTTTTTCGCATTCTCTTTTCTAAAGCAGGGAGTGCTGGGGAGCTTCATCTCTAACATATGGAGATTGTACAACCCTGCGCGTGGGAATTCACACCCATCATGGGAGTCACACACTCATCATTTCAGTGTAAAATTTCTGGAGGCCACAAAACTGAGATGGGAAAATTAAGGGGAAAACATGGTGTACAAGGAGCTGCCCTCTCATGTGTTATGGGAAAGGAAAATCCCAGAGCTACTCTGTGGTCTCTCAGGACTGGCTCAGCAGCTCAAGTGTTTCTACTTGGTCCCATTAGGGAGCTGTCAGGGTACTGGAAAGCTGCAATGCTATGATGTATTCAAACGCATTTCCAGGATAAACATCATTGCCGGTCTTTCTACAAGGGATAAGCGTTGCTTTCTGAACATTTTTACTGAAGTTACTATTACTACGAACAGGATCTTTCCCAACAGGGGATATTAAGTACTTCCATAGCACAAACCACATGTCAAAACCATCACACAGACAAGTTCAAGTCATTCACTGCCATGGATTATCTGCATGCCTATCAGTCAAGCAGCAGAAAAATCAGGGGAGAGTAATTCAAGTAGAAGTCGTGGCTTCTTTTAATCATCAGTCATTGATGGAAGCAAAATTCTTGAGCAGCTACAACATTGCAAAATACACATTTTTAAAATACCATAAATACAAGAAATGACCTTTCTCAATCCTGTTGCATGGCTGAACTCTGTTCTCATCTGTACCTGCAACATTCTCCAGTGGCTTTTTGAAAGCAGCAATTCTGGTCCTGATTTAAACCACTGGAAGTAAAGTCCAAATACGCGCCTCACTCAATCTTTACTTTCCTCAGTACAGTCACTCAATTTTACTCTCTCTCCTTATCTACATGAAATCAGTTTGAACCTGAGGGTGAACGGTGTGTATACATACCTGTTTGAAAACAACTTGCATCATGATATGCCATGATTATCTTGTATCTGTTATCATTCAAAAATACAGGCACACCCAAAAATCAGGTACTATAATAAACTGAAAAAAAGTTGTTTATGTTTGATCATGTAGGTGCCTGCCCTGGTAAGTATGAGAATATGTCCTCTTCAAAGAGGTTATCAACTTCTGGAGGCACTGAGAAGGCAACCCTGACCACAGGCTTGGGTTCTGGCACTAGAAGACCACTTCAGACCAGAGAACAGGTGCACTTACTGATTATCCCATGAAACTATAGTTTACCGCTGCAAGGTTGACATTTTTACAACTTCCCTCACCAGCAAAACAAAACACTTGGCACACACAGCACCACCGCGTATCCATGACAGCGTTTCACTATGTTTCAGACTTTCCATGAAAAAGGACATACCAAGCACACAGAGAAACTTGAGGATGCCATGACGAGGTCTAACCCTACACCTTACAGTTGCTGCTCCTGAAGGTTCAAATGGTGCAGAAGTAACAGCACAGGCAGCCAGGCAGAGAGTGTGCTATACCCTCGTGTTCAACACCACCCCTAAGTAGGTAAAGGCAACTTTCCAGAGGGAATCTAGGCCAGTTCCCCCTCTCCTCCCCCAGCCTGGGAAGAAGAGAGCTATAAGGGCTGTTGGTAATAAAATGGGCAGACCCACTCAGGTGTTCAGGAAAACCGAACAGAATCCAGAGACAGGGAAAGAGAGACAAATAAAATACCCATTCTCAAAGACTTTCTTAATAAGCCAGTCCAGAAACAAGTGGAGATGGACATTTGCCACTATAAAATATCACGTGGATTCAGATTATTTGACCCCCAGCATACTGACTGCAGAGTTTCTAAAGGACCAAGCAAAGGAGTTTCTAAAAAAGGGCCATACTTGCACTGACCTTGTCTGCTCTACAGACACTGGATATGGAAGAAACATCAAATTACAATCCTCCCCTCCCACTATCTTTCACCTACTCCAGCCACTTACTTTAAAGTGAATAACGAGACCAGTGTGACTAAAAAGGAAACTTTGACAAGAGTATATAGAAAACAGCTGGCAGGATTTCTCATAGAATATTGCATCCTGCACATTTGCAGGCTTCTCATTCTGCATTTTATCCTATATATATACATATATATATATATACACGCGCACACACACACAACTATGTATGCAAGAAAGACAAGTATTACAAGAGTCAGAAGGTCTAGCTTACAGGGAAGGAATAAAGGAACCACAGAGACAAAGAGAGAGATGACAGATACAGCCCAACAGCCAAAAGGAAATAAAGGAAAAGGAAGATATATCTGGAAAACATTGTAGAAAGATGAGCTAACAAGAAGCTGTGATTAAAACATTAAGATGCAACGGGAGACCACTGAAGGAAGCTCAGTTACATCAAAAGAAATAAAATCTGCAGGCAGGTTACCCTGTACAATAAACATTTTTAACAGCTACTCAACAATTTATTTAACAAGCTATTTAACAGTTTTTTTTTAAAGGTCCCTCTGGTCAGCAGTCTATGGGTATCAGAATGCAAACTAGAATAAACTGAGCCTTCTGCTGATCAACGCATCAGATACAAAACATTGTTGAGAAAAAGTAAACAAACCACCTTGGAGGATAGCTTGAGACACAGTAACATCTTTTATTTCCTCTAAAACGTGGTCCTTCAAGCAGAAAACCATCAGCATTGGCAGAACTTTAAGGAGACTTTTTAAATACGTTTCTAAAGAGACAACTGGGCATGGCACAGCATATCTGGTTTAAAAGAAGAAAAGATGAGCTCTCACGTGTTTGAAAAGAAGCTGAAGCTTCCTAGCAAGCCATCCTTTTAAGAAAAGGTAGGTGACAGGATGAGAGCAGGGACTGAATTTAACAATACGGTCTGTATTCCAGGGAGAATGACAGGGTCGAGTGATGGCTCTTTATTAAATGCTTTCTCCTCCATTAATGCTGCACACTCTAATGATTTGGCCATTAGCATTAACGAATCTGCAATGTCCCTGCCTGGAGCTAATAAGTAATGAACTAAGCGGGTGAATATTCTGTTGTGTAAGGAGTGCTATTAGCAATCCTTTCCCAACTGCTCTAAAAACAAGAGATGCCTTCCAGGTACAACCTGTCCATGTGATGGGGTACATCCCACACAGCCCTTATGCTGTGGAAATTCCACAGGCACTCCCAGCACTCAGAATGGGAACAAGAAGTGGATCACTTGCTGCACGGTGCTGCTGTATGGGGCTGGGCAGCATACGCTGCATCACAAAGCACAGGAGAAAACATGCTCCACAGAAGAGGCTTGAAGAAAAATGGTGAAAAGGACAGAACATGGGAAGTTCTGTTCCCAGACCTGCTACACACTCTCCAAAACAAACTGCAGCATTACCACAGCCCTCTGAACCTCTGTTGTGCCATGGGGGCAACAGGATAATGCTGAGCCCACAGGCCTGTCGAGCCCTGGGATGGCTAAGTGCAAAAGCATCAATTTAGCTATTCTTCTGCTATAGCTTTTCCTGTTCATTAAGTTCCCCAACTTTTAATTGTTCCTTTCAACCTTTGCATTGCTTTTTCTTCTTCCTCAAATTATTGTTTTAGCTCATAATCCTGAAGCACTGCTTATGACACTGCTCCTGGCAAAAGAGAAGTGCTAACATTTCGATCCGGTTGTCTTTGGCTTGTTTTCACAACTAAGCATTGCTGGTTCACACCTGAATGGACACTGCAGTGAGAGCCCCTCCACTGTTACCATAAGACTGCTTGTGAGCTGCGAGCACTGCCTCACTACAGAAATGAGAAGCTTGGGAACTGAGCCAACCGAAATTTTGTAAATCGCAGTCATCTTTAAGAAAAAGAGTGAAGTGCTAGTTCCAGGCCCATTTTGGCACAATACGAAAGCTTGTCTATGGTCCCCATCACTACACTATCTACATAGGCCCCATAATACCACTACTGCTTTCCTGTAAAAGAAGTGTTCTTACACTCACCTTTACAAGTGGACGGACCAAAACATACAGAGACCAGGCAATTAGCGCATCAGGAGCACAGGGCAGAGAAAAAACCTACTCTGACACCTTAGAAAATAATACTCTCTCCTAAGAACGCTATCAGGATCTAAACCCAACTGTTATAACTTGACAATTATACCATGATAACGCTCGGAGGCAAGCTGAACCACAGCACTGTTGTCCAATGCAGTGGAGAAACAGTGCAGAGAACAGCCCGTGCCCCACAGAGCTCAAAGCCAAAATAGTCAAGACAGAAAAGCACTGGAGGAAGAAATCTTTTTGAATCCTATTTTACAATCAGGAAACGGAGACGCAGGAAGAAGCGGCAAGTTGCCTACATCCCATCCTGACTCTTTACCCACAGTGCCGTGTTTCTGGGGTTACACTGCTGCTCTGGAAACAGAAGGATGAGCTAGAAGGGAAAAGCCAACTTCAGTGAAATCAATCAGGTGAGCTGACATGCAGATATCATGTAAAAGCTCTCAGAAGGCATTATTTCATTTTGCATTTTAATATTGATTTTAAATACCCCTCAACCTTCACAGGCACTTCTGATTTCTAACGCTCCTCCTTGCCAAAGCATAGACTGAAATCTTTTGACTCACAAGCGCATAGCAGAGTTTGTCTGCACCAGAAGAGAGCTGTGAACCCGTTCCAGAAATATGTCCCTCCTCTGCCACAAGAATCAGGACAGAGGCACTCCAACCCTTCCCATAGTTATGCAACTGCACAGATCCAGTTAGGAAGGCAGGTTTCCTTACCCGACCCAACTATCACAGCAAAACTGCCTTGAAAAGCAGCATAGCTTTCCACTGGCACAGACAGAGCAAAAAAAAAAAAAACACACAAAAAACCAAACCAAACCAAACCAAAAAAACACGGGGGCATCAATCACCCCCGTCTAATCAAGCAGGGTGTGTTTAACACTCAAGCTGATCTGTGAGACTGTCAGAGATACAGGGAGGGGGGACCACAACAAACTGCTTACAAGAATCATGACAAAACAATTCTTCTGCTCCTAAAACCAAGAAGGTGACCGGGACAATTGCCCAAGAATTGGCACGTTCCCAGCATTTGAGGACACACATGTTCATACTAGCAAGCATCCCCCTAACTCTTTCCACCACAAACCCTTCCCCACAATCCTACTCACACATAGCAATGGCTGAGGTTTTCGTTAGGGGAAAATTAACCAGATTTTTTTTTTTTTTTTCAAGCTGGCAACAAAGACGTGAGACTTTTCCTGGCATTTCTCCTGTTTATACAGGACCTGCCAAACCGGTTGTGTGATTTTTATGCTGCTTTCTTTTCCACAAAGTCCTTCGAGAGGCAGAATAACAGAAAGCAAATAAGGAAAAAGTTTGGTTATATAGGTCCAAAGATCAACCCTTGGTAATACAGCTGAAAATCAAAAATTAACTAGAATCTTCCTAAATTTAATTTTGAATATCCAAAGCCCATTGTTGTTTGTGTTTATGAAGACTATGCTGAAGCAGAGCAGTTGCTCTGACTAGTGAGAGGCAGCCCTATTTCTAATTGTTTAACATCTAAACAGGTAAGGTGTGCAGCAGGTAAAACGGAAAATGAGGCGCAGAGCAGTCAAATGAATTGCTCAAGATCACACAGAGCCAGGGAAAGAACGCAGATCTTCTGACCATCCGCCAAGCTCCCTGGATACTGGGTCATGCCACTTTCCCCACGTACGTGTGTCTAATTCCCAACCAAGGTTGGCCTAGTCTATGTGGACTATCTGGTGCTTACCTCCAGCACCAAACAGTTCCTAAACCTAGAAAATTATGCTGCCTTTCCTCCTATAATGCACTATACAAGCAATAATTCATCCATCGTAACTGCCCAACTATAAGTCCATTGGTGGGAATCTGAAGACCAGAAATGGTAAGAAATTTTACAGTACACATTTCCCTCAGTACCCACAATTTTGCTAAAAATCAAAACATTCCACCAAAAATAGCCCTTTCAATTACTAAATAGGGGGGTTTTGGTTTTTTTTTTTTTTTCTTTCAAAATAACTTATCTTGAGTGCAGCAGCACACTGTGCTGCTACACCTTCCAAGGGGAACATTTGGTCTTTGATCCAGAAGAAATTTCTGTTTCGATATTAATTTTATTTTGCTATCCACATTCAAAAACCTGAAGCAAAATGAAAAAATAAAAAAAAACCATGCAAGTTTAGCTTCCCATTCAAAGCACTCTGGTCTTGCTCTAATGTCAGAATTGCCCCACAGGATGAAAACGCTACGGGCATGAAAAATCAATCCAATGTACTGAACTGGTCACTCTACCTACGCAGCCCTGGGTGCCCAGTGTTTACTCAGGTGTTCCCTATCTTCTCAGATGGCACAGAAAGCACAGCTTTCCCTTCCAGCACTCGGGTATCGCGCGGCTCTCACCCATGAGGCCACCTAGTACACAGGGAGCCCGCCACTCAGATGGCCCTGGTTTAACTGACACAGTAAATATTCATTTTCACTGCGCTGTATAATAAAGGATGAGATAAAACCTTGAGCAAATAAATGGGCAAAGTTCAAGCTTACAGCTGCTCCTTGTGGGCCACTTTGTACTGACACACCTGCTTCTTTGGCAAGTGGTTTTGCTCCCAAAGGCTTGGACTTTGCAAGGCTGCCACAGCAGGGCTGGATGATATGTTTATACAGAACCTGCCTGCCAGCCAGAAGGATCCTGAAGTGATTTACAAACAATTTAGGAGTGCTCACTGCACAACAAGTGAACAGGCACCACCACTTTACACACGGCAAGTAAAGAAACCACTCACCAGGTTCCAGTTACACCAGAAACGCAACTGTTTGGGAGCTCTTAAATTGGCTTAAATGAGAACCGCCAGCCCTCACGACCCTGCGAGCCACCCAGAAACAGCATTCCCTATAGCTGTAAGCTGTCTGAGCTGGTCCAGATCCCTCTAAGTGCCAAGCGGCCACCACAGAGTATCCACATGCAGAGCCACGTAGCAGCGTGAGAAAGGATCCCCTGTAATAGCCTGGATGTTTAAAACTGCGGATCAGACCTCACAGGCATAACGCAGCCATCCTACACAGACTCCTCCTCTACAGCATGCATCCTCAAGCCTCTTCTAGGCTCAGGCATAGACATCCCACCGATGGCCAGTGCAGCTCTTGGCACCAAGAGAATGCGGTCTGAATTAGACAGTGTGGTGCACACTGTACGCGTGATGGGACAATGTCCACATAGCAAACTGCACTCATGCTACAACTGGCAACCACTCCACTTGTCTCCTGTCTGCTAATCCATTTCTGCTGCGATTAGTGCTAAAATTACATAACTGAGTGAGCTGCCACAGAAAAACGTAACTTTTTTTTCTTTTTTCCTTCTCCAAAAGCTTCTCCTCTTCCTATGCCCACCCAGACTGGAATCCTAGCAATAAAAATACAATGATCCAAGGCCCCAGACTAGAAATGCTGAAATTACTACCACATTTAAAAGCAGCGTAGCACAGTTTGTAAGGAAACCTGTAACTTTTTATTAGGTTAGTTGGTGTACTCGTTAGAGTAGACAAGCTCCTAGGCAAAGATCCATCTTTCAACACATGCCTGCGTGTGTGCACATGGAGGTATGTACATACATATCATTACATACCTCCAATGCAACTTTAACCTTAATGTCAAAACTTATATTAATGATTAGAAACCTGTGCTAGAACTCATCTAAACCTGTGAGCCTGTAAAAATAAAACCACAATCTTAATCTTGCTGTTAATCTTAATGTTGAATGAACTAATCTTAAAAAAACTGTGAGCAAGCATGTGCATTCCTACCGACAAAGGGAGCTACCGGTTTTGCTGAACACTGGAAATTGCAAAAGTGGGAAATGGAGACACTGGTATCTTTAGTGAGCAGAACTACCTGCTCCTATTACTTGCAATAGCTGGCTGGTGACAGTCTGTGATACATTGCAGCATGACAATACCCCTTGCCATAACTAAGCCCATAATTACAGAACAGTCGAAAAAAATGCATCAACCCTGCGTGGAAAAGAAAATAAAAGAGCGAGAACAGAGCTGCATATAGCAATCTTGGCACAATAGAAATGTTTATTAGATGTTCACAGAGCTCCCGGTTTGGGGAGAGAATAAGGAAGCCTGTTACTGACAAGGGAGGATTTAAGGGCACATATTCCCTAGCACATGGGAGAAGAGACAAAATGGGAAACACTGACAGCCCTAGATATACCATAGAACACAAAAGAGAATCAGATCTCAATGATGGGCAGGGAAAGGAAACACAAGACGCCCATGAGGGCAAAAGGGAGGAAACCCCACGAGCTCCCTGGTCTGTAGAAGCAGCAAAGACTGCTACCTTCAAGGTTTAACCGTGAAAGCTGTGAAAGTCAGAAAAAGCATTCTTTTAAAAACTTCTTTTTTTTATTAAAGATTTTTCTTTTCCTTTATGGAAACACAAAGCTCTAAGGGCACTAGATGGGCAGACTTCAGACACAACTGCAAATCTAAAAAAGCCAGCAAGTCCTAATGAACAGAGACCAAAGTATGTGTGTGCCTACTGATACAATGAAGAAAGCAGTCTTTTTTTCCTAAAAGAAAAATATTTTATTCCACCCTAGCACCTTAACAAAATTAGTTCTCCTGCTTAAACCAAAATCTGGAGATTTCTTTTAGTCAGTGTGGATCCATTAACGCCAGCTGCCTCTGAAATATTACTTAGACAAAGCATCCCCCCATTCTTTATAGGGAGACAACTCAATGCTAATCTTGTGATAAAACTCATTGCTATGCTAGGGGTCATCTAGAGTTTTGTTCTCCTGTATTAATTCAAACTAATTTATCTCAGTACGCACGAGAACACTCTGCAGGTCCTGCAACAAACATATGGCATGCCGCCAGTCTCAGAAGCGGTGTATCAGCCTAGGAAAATCACCCAAAGCAGGCGTCCTTAAAGAAACGTTGGCTGGTTTTTACAACTGTGTTAGTTCATTTCAATTTACACTGGACTGCAACTTCGAGTCTAGTCAAAGCACAGGGTTTAGCAAACAGTTGCAGTGGTTTAATTGCTGCTCCTTACCCCTGCAGCTGCTCCTTACCACCCGCCCACCAGCAGTGACTACCCCAAAGCAGATTAGGCAGAGCGTGAGTGCTCTTTACCCCCTCCAGCACAAAGTCCAGGGCTTAGCTGAAGCCACTGGGGGTTCAAGCCCAAGCAAGAGTGACCCCCAGGTTAAACAGAGGCATTTAATTAGCAACACAGTGACTGCATCAGCAGCTGCAGAGTTAATGTAACTGGGACTGCCCTCTCTCAGCCACATCCGTAACTTGAGCTTCGGCAACACCGAGGAGTTTCAACAGTTTAAGCTCAAGGAGAAGGCAACACTCAGGTGGAGGAAAGGATACGCATATAAACAGGAGAGTAGAGGAAAAACTGGAGTTACAAGATGAACTCTCAGAGCCGTGAAGACAGATCTTTAGTGGCCACCCTCTCTTGAGACAGTTTCTTCCACAAAACAGATGCTAGTTACACCATGCTCTATATCACTAAAACAAAAAGCAACACACTCCCCAACTCCAAAAATTCTATTCCAAATCAGACAGTCTGTGTTTCGACGTATTACGTATATATTTAAAATGCCTACCTCCCTCTTCCCCATTTCCATGCATGATTCCTAAACTCCTGGCAGCCAACCTGTACAGTGACAAGGGTAATTCCAGGTGCAAGTGCTCTGCTCCCTGACACAGATTTACAGGGGCAATTTGTATCATTAAAGAACAATAGCAGCCACACGACTATTTGCCTATCTTTTCCTTTGTATCTTTTTCTACCTATGAATTTCAGAGACTGTGAACACGAGAAACAGCAGCTTTGTTCACTTCACCTGCTGACACAAGATCTAGGCCAAGAGTAGGTAAATCACCAGCACCCAGAGAGCCATTCGTGGCTAGTTTCTGAACATACAAGTAAGGCTGTGGTTGCCCGTGCTAACTGCTGTGTGCCACGCTGGTGTAGACAGCAAAAGCCTAAATAAGCTTTGATGGCTGACAGCAGGGCCTGACCAAGCTTTGAAAGTAGAAGGGGTACAGCCACGCGGAGCCTCGCTGCCCTCACACTGCACTTGTCCTGCGCTGAGGTTATGACTCCCTGGTACACCTATACAAACATTGGCCAAAATGACATCTCAGCCTCCAGAAAACTTCAGGTCTGTATAAACAATCCATACCTCGTTATTCCATCCTATAAGCAAGCACTTCTAAGGACTTTTGTACAAACAGCAGCTGTTGCATGCTGTTTCGTTGCTGTCATTCAGCTAGAATTTAGAAGTTCAGAGCTTTATTCAAAGACCTCTGAAGCCCACGGGGGAAAAAAAAAAAAATCTGATGGGGAAAAAACACAAATGAGTTCTTCAGTTAAATTTTACTTGTACTGATGCAACAGATCTCCTTCACCACTGGAAACCCACTGAGTCTAGCTGAACTTTAGCCTCATTTTCTTCAAGTTTCATGCAGAAAACAGGCTTCCAGACAACGTGGACATGGTTTTGTCCCTTTAGAAGTACCTGAACCATAGATTAAACAAACTTTTGACTCTTCTTAATCTCCTTACCACAGGGATTACTGTTCGCACTTCTCTGTGCAGCTTGCTGCTGCTGAAGTATGTCTCCTGCCACTCAGGGTAGGTTAAGATTTCAGGTGGGGGATTAGCAAGCAGATTCTCAAGAGGTTAAAGATGATGTTCTCATGACAGGATAGTTGCAAGGAAAAGCCACGGGAGAAATCTCCTCCCCCTCTCAATTACATCAAAGCAGAATTTTGTCAAGTAAAAATTTTGTCCCAAGTTTCTCATCAGTGGCCCTGTGGAGGAAATATTACAACGTATTTCCTTTTCAACCACTGTCAGCTGCTTCTGTCAGACCACAAACATCTGATCATGGAGCCCCTAATAAAGGCTCAGCACCAGACAATTTCAGGAGACGACTAAACTGTGGCACAGGAGAACAGCTTCACCGCCCAAGGAATAGCCCGTTGCTACAGCATAGGTTACAGCCACCTCCCTTCAGCCAGGGCTGGAAGAGACCAAGCCTGTCTCTCAGCACGGTCATCCTGCTAACGCCCAGGCTCATTGCTTAATCCTATCTCAAAGACCTCTGCAGCATCCTTCCTAACAAAACATGAAATCAGCAGGAAACAGAGATGGTTTACGGACTACACGCTGCTGAGTGAAAGCCTTCTCATTTGCAACATCAGTTAAATTTAGTATAAAAGAAAGGGCCTAAAAGAAGGGACTGTTTGCCCCATCAGACTGATGAAACCCTCTGCTACCAGCTCTTTTCCTCACTTACTCTCCCTATCCTTTTGGAAAAACAGAGTCACTTTCTCACTAGCTACCACTGGGATGAAAACTGAGCTTGAACAGATGTTGCAGGGCTTGTGATAGAGAGTGATTAACATTAACATACAGAGTACATGCATAATCGCTGCAGAGGCAGAGTAGCCTGGTTTTGCATGGAAGACCTCCTGACCCCCGGCAGTAACTCTGCCCAGTCAAGCCAGAACAGTGGCAGTGGGTCAGCCGAAACAAGGCTGGGATCAGAAAATACATCATGGCAATGAATTACCTGCTGATTAAAGCTGCTGGGCGATAATTTCAATTACCTGCAGCTCTGAAACCCAGCCTATAGGCAGACGGGAACAGCACCTCAGCTGTACAGATCCTAAACCGAGCCATGCTCCCTGTACCACCTGCAAGTAGTTTGTAGAATGGTTCAGGCTATGAGGGAGAGGAGTCTCTACCTCCCCAGCTGCCCACAGACAAGGCAACTCTGCAGCAAGGCAAACCCCGAACTAGCAAAGCTGAGAGACCACGGCACTGCCCCGGCTGCTGCGGTGCCATGCAGCAGCACAGCCCGAGGGCAGGAGCGGGCTGGGTGCGTGGAGGTGCCCTGCGTGCCCAGCTGATGGAAGGACAACTGGCAGCCATGCTCATTACATCTGTTTTCAGCCTGCATGCTTTCATTTCTTCTATGGTTATGAGAAAGTGGGAGCTCTCAACAAAACATCCCTTTTGCACCATCAAGCTTTGACATCCCTGAACAGATCTCAGGCATGCACCAATGCCAGCAACATCAGCACCTTCTCCACGCAGTGCCTTACAAAGGAGATCAGTATCTTACATCTCTCCGAGTAGCACACAAGCAAGCAAAGCGTGTGTTCACCTCTCCAGCCAGGGACAAAGCCAAGGAAAGCAACCTGGCTGCCTCCTGCCATCACCACTGCCTGGCTGGCCGCACCGCACGGTGGGACACTGCGGCACATTGGCGCATTCACAAAGATGGGGTACACGTCCAGCCTGAAGTATGGACGGTTGCCACTCCAAGGTACTGCCTTCTGAGGAGCCACACTGGGAAAGGGCCACCGCTTCTGAAGAAAACACGAGATGCAGGCTGCACAGCACTGGCGTGGTTGGGGTGTTTTCCACACCATCTCTTAATTCAGAATTGGCCCCGCAGGAGGGGCGAGATCAAGGCAGCGGGAGGCACCAGCAGCAGCACAGCTGCTTGTTTTCCCTTGTTGGGGGTCCTGCCCGCCCCAGCTTTCTGGGCGACGCAGCCCCCATGGGAACGAAGACGGGGAGCCCGCCTGGGGAGGAGCACAGAGAAAGCACAGTCCCTCCCCAGCACTCCTGCCTAGGCAGCCCCCAACCCGTCTCAAGCTGCGGCCACAGCATGGGTCAGGACACGTCTCAGGCAGCTCTGCAGCACCTCAACGTGCAAACCAAGACCCTCCCCACACCCTCACCAGAACAAGCCCTTCCCCAACAACAAATAAAGTAACTCGCACTGCCAAAAATTCCTGCCATCTGCTTTCCATATTTTCCTATAATGGAAAAATAGATCCTCTGCTATTTTTAAAACAAACTTACTTTGCTGTCTTAACTTCTTTGCTTTTTAATTAACATATTTACCTCAATATATATGTGCCACTAAGAAAACAGGCTGTAAATACAGGAAAAACCTGGCTCAGGAAATCACGAGGGACCCTAGGACCAGTTGGAGGCAAATCCCTCTCCCTCTCCATATTGGAAATACTCTCTACCCCAGGTTGAAGCCTCTCAAAATGCACAGCTGTGGGGGCAGGAGAGGAAGAAGACGTGGGTTCGAGAGATGGGAACCTCAACTTCCCAAACAATTTCACCACTTAAAGAAAATGTCGACTTCCTAATTAAAAAAAAAAAAAATAATAATCCAATATCCAGAATATATTAATAAAAAAAACAAGCAGATAATTTCACTAGAAGTGGATTAGGAAGCAACTACAGAGGCAAACCTGAGAGAGTAAGAGCTGGGCTGGAGGTGAAAAAGCAAATGATATGGCAGTAAGTAGCTGAGGCAGCACCTCTTCAGTCCAGCTTAGTTGCAGCTAGAACATCACGTCTGACCAGGTCTTCAACCCGATTTCTCTGAGTCCAAACCAGTGACATGCTGATAAGCTTCCACATCTATTTTAATTGATGACAGATGAGGACACTCAACAGTTTTTAGGACAGATGTTCATAGCAGAGATCTTAAGATGGGAATGAATATGGAGAAGTGGTTGATTTTCTGTTGTGGTTTACAAAATAAGTCCTTGTATTTATGGAAAACTGTGTCTTTTGAAAATGGATATAAAAGAACGTGTTTTTTTTATTAGAAAGGAAAACCTACGAAAATATAATTTCTTTTGACATTTTCCATGGGAAATGCCACTTAATACCAGTTTATTTCTATGTAATAAACAGGCCACGTGGATATAAGAGTACACAGCATATGCAATGTATTTGATTAATTAAAAACAACAAAAAAAACAAGCACTAATTTGTCTCATCCTGTAAATTCCATATTCATGCATGAATTTATATATTACAAAGGAAGGGACTGAATAAGTCTTGCTTAAACCTTTTTTTTATTACTATTTTTTGTTAGTTAAACTCCTGCTTCATTTCTGAAGTGGGTACTTTAACACATCATTGTGTGGGCAAATTTCTAAAAACTGGTTCGTGAAGCGCCTGGAATTAGTATCACGTATGTGCATATGTGTAGGATATTAGCCAGTATTCATGTTAATGTAAAAGTTAGAGGGGTTAAAAGAACAACTAAAATAGAAGAGAGTGCAGCTTTGCAAATGTGCCTAAAACGCTTAGGCCTACAGATCTTGTTAGATCCATGGGATTCAGGCACCATCTATGGAAACTGTAAAATCTTAGCCTTGGGGTCTGCTCCAAGTCCACTCACAGTATCCATACACATGTTGCAATACAAGTTAATTTACTGCGTATTTTCCTTGTTTTGTACTAGCACAAAAAGGCAACGACAGATAAAACTTTTCCTCCAGATTGCTTATCAACCTCTCCAATAACAGGGCTCCCATTGAAACGTCAGAGCAGGTAAGCTTGCTCAGGGATCTCAAAAAGAGCATAGTTCCAATGTGCTGAACCGCCTGGGTCATAACGCAGATTCCCCGTGCGTTCACCCCAAAGCAAGAGCAACACTTGTGCTCTTTTACTAGTACGGGGCCACAATGCTGCAATCAGATCTGTGTAGGTGGGTATCTACACATATAGAGAGTCCCACTGAAGTAACAGGCACAGAGGTCCACCTACACAGATCTGATTGCAGGATCAGGAGTTTGGCTGCAGTCCATAGTAAGGGCTTGTCTACACTTGGGTTTTGGGGGTTGGGGTTGTTCTGCTTTGTTTTTAACTAGGATAACTACAACTCAGAAAAAAATCACAGCAGGAAGGCTGTGCTGATATAAAAAGGGATTCACTTCACTGCCATTCACCTTGGTTTAAAACACACCTTGCCTACAGAAAGCAACTGAGTAGCACAACCATTGCAGATGAAGCTATGAAGCTGTTGCCCAATTTTTATTTTGGAGTAGCTCCCCATGTGGAAACAATTCTGGAATCAACGTATTTTTGTTCCAGAATAATTATGCTGCTAGTAAGGCAGGTAATCTATTCCATGGTAACTAAATTAGAGCAGGATAGCCATTCTAAAAGAACTAATATAGTTAAACATCCCACCACCACCCCACACACCCAGCAAGCTAGGCCATAAGGAATACGGGACAGATCCGAACACCAGTTAAAAACAGTGGGAGTCTTCCCAAAGACTTCAGTGGGCTTTGGCTGAGGCACTGCGTAAAGGAAATTGCTAAATTCCTGCGTATTTTTAAAAAGGACTCAAAAAAAAAAATCATACAAAACTGAGCTGCAAGCCTGCAGGCATTCAGACACGTGAGTAATCCCACCAAACCCAGTGGGACCCAAGTGCATTTGTAGAACAGTGTTCTTGGTGTATGAAGACTACATCCATACATGAAGAGCAGCCAGAGTAAATTATTAACTCTTAACTTTCTTAGTGAGAGGTAGTCCGAGAGAAAGTCTCAAAGCCTGTTCAACCACAACATACACTTTGCTTTCATCTACCATCCTGTCTTACCTTGAGCGATATGAAATTAGTAGTGTGAATTAAGTATACCAAGGTGGCAAGCGCTGCAATCAATTGCTTTCAAAAAAAAATTCACTCCATATAATGTTTCGTCTTTCTTGATAGATTTATTTTCTGGTTGTTTAAGCATCAGTGAATTTTTTTTTTTTTTTTTTTTAAAGGATAAAGTCTTTCCATCTAAAAATTCTAACCAGATGTGGATTTCAGACTTCCAAATTTGGGAATGTTCAGATCAAGAGCTGTTGTTTTAGTCTTTTAGCCATGATCATCACTGTAAACATAAAAGTTTTCAATTATTTCACTCCCAAACCATCAAGAGATTCAATCTATATTTGGCCAAAACTAAGTGCGGGTCCATAAAAATCTCAGTAGATGTTTACAGGAGCTAGGCCTAAGTCACGAAAACTTAGATCACACAAGTTTTGCACAATTCTGCTAATTTGGTTAGGAAAGTCCAGCTAAATTCTCTAGTGTATGGCAGTTACCTGAGTGAGTTAAGGACAAGTTTCAAACTTGGTTATATGTGCTTCCCTCCCTCAATTTGCATCACAAATCGCCAGTTTCTAAGAGAGGGAAATATATTCCTTTCTCCAGCAGGTGTGTTAATTGCTAATTCTGGTCTTCTGAGATGCTGCAAAGATGATCAACCCCTTTCTGAACCACCAGTTCCACCAACCCCATGCATCTCCCAAAACAAAAGAGAGAAATGAGAAAATATTCCTTTGTATTATGGCTTTAGCTTTCTACTAACTATTGAACGAGAGGGGTAGGGGGAAAAAAAATCACTATGTTTATGTTATTTAACTAATTCTTAACTCTCCTGCCCACGAAACTAAGTGGTCAAATTAACTTGACCCTTACCAGTTCAGTAGTGTCTTTACGGCAGTGACCAATTTCTGTTCTCCTTCCACATATCAGTCCTCTCTTTCCTTTTTCACTCGTCTTTAGACATCAATTCACCTCCTTCAATCCTTCACAGAATTTGCTTCTCCTCCCTGGAAACTAAGTTATCCACATGTTTCAAACACCTCAGTCAACATCAGTCCATCACTGCTACCAATTTGTCCTTACATTCTGTGGAAAAACAGGTTTGAGGATTGCTGCACACTGTACAGACAACAGAACAGTTAAAAGCCTCCCAGCACTATAAGGCAACAGAGCAGCACTCCTCCTTTTTTAAACGCAGGGGAAACTGAGGCACAGAAGAGGAGCACATAGGGGGCTCAAAGAACAACCCATAAGAAAATAGCATATATCACATACCATACTATGATGTATATAAAGTATATTGCACATACCATAGCACATAGTAGTAACACACAACAGCAAATCATTTTGATCCCAAATTTATGAGCAGAAATTGATCTCAGTGACAATTAGTAATGAAAACTCCCATTGGTTCTAATCGGAATAGATTAAATCCTGATGCTAAGATTATACTGCTCACAAAAAATCTGGATTTATAGACGTAAAGAAACAAAAGCATATATATTCCAGAGACACAGTACTGAAACTTGTCCTCTTGTAAACAATCTCATTGAGTAAATCCAACCCAGGTGAAAGTTCTGAATCATATCCTTCCAAAATCAATGGCAAAGACCCCAAGATGATCAAAAGGCCCAGAGGGATATACCGAACTGAGATCGGCCTACAGAGTAAAAAATAAACAGTGTTTCACGTGATATATGAGAAGAACTCAAGCAGCAAATGGACTTGTAACACTCTCTCTAGGCACTGTAATCCCACCATCCTGCAAACAGCTCCCAAGTCGAGATTCTGGAAAAGGTAATTTTCTTGGCAACAATAAATTGCTGCTCGTACAAATACTAGGCTGGCTGTAAAACCTTTGGGTTCATTACAGCAGCTTCCCCCACCAACCTGAGTCTGCCCCTTAGCATAATGACGAAACATTTTATGCCAGGATGACTGCAAAGACTGAAGCTCTCTTTGAAGACAGGCGAGCAGATGTATGGAAAGAGTCACTCTGTGTTTGGTTTGGGGTTTGTTGTTTGTGTTTTTAGGGTTTTTTTTGTTTTGTTTTGTTTTTTAAACTGAGGTACTACATCATTTAAATGCTCAAGGCATGACTAATAGGGGTGAGAGCACAGCTGTATGGAAATGTTTGCTCAGCAACCCTGTGCTGTCGCTGTGCGACTGTTCCAAGTTCACCTGGAGGTTCAGGAGGTTTCTTTTCAAGCCTGCTCCATCCAAGAGCCAACCATGAGGCCACATTTGTTTGTCTCCATCTCCTGCAACCCAAGTGGTAACCTTTCTTACTTTTAAGGATGACTGTTTGCCTCATCTCATGCATCCTTACTGGTAAAGCAGGTTCTACAGGCCAGATGTTGACATCCTTTATACCAGCAAATACAGCTTTGGGTGATGCTAATGGGTTGGCATAAGCGGAAACAGCCCTGCAGTCTGGGTTCAGTGAACAGTGCTGTTCATGATGTTCTGAAAAGAGAAGGAACTGTAAGGCAGCAATTGGCATGCCTATCATTAAGCACATGCGCTTAAGTGCTACATAGGTGCCCAAAGCACTGGGCTAGAACAAACTAGGTTGCTATTCCCATCTTAGGATGGCAATGCTAAATAAGCTCTTCCCTTTTCACCACTGCTCCTCTCTGCTTTGGCTTCCCAATTAGAAAAACAGATGAAACAACACCAATTTGCTTTGTAACACCTTTGGAAAAAGCGGCAGGAACATGAAACCAAAGCTGGGCTTGCATCCAAAGTTAAGCAAGACCCTGGTTATTGCCCAGCGGATTGCTTCTCTCAGAGCCCACGTTCTGCTCCCTGTCCTGTGGGTGCCAAGGTGTTTTCAAAACAATGCAAAGGAGAAGATGGCCAGTGGACTTCTGTCGTTCAGTGGTTATGTGGCTGCTTAAAGGGGAAGGGAGGACTGCCCCTCTCTGACTATGCCACACGCAAAGACAGCTTTGTTACTGCAGTATCCAGGATCACACTGAGGAGCAAAGAGCTCACTCAATAACACAACAAAGAATTGCTGGGCCATTCAGGAGAGGCTAGCAATGGGGCAGGAAGGCCTTGAAAATCTAACACCGGAAAAAAAAAGTGGCGTTTGCCATATTAGCACTTTAACACCCTTTGGGGAACAACCCTTGGCCATCATCCTTCTCTTTGAGAAGGAAGCTTAGAACCAGAGTGAGGTAAATGAAGTCTTGTAAGTGTGGCTGCTGGTTGCTACCATGACCGGAAGGCCAGTCCCCACTGTCCCACCAACATGCTACGTGCCCAATATCTGACACAACTGGCTTAAAGGCAAGGAGTTTCACCATTCTCAGGAAGTACATTACATGAACTGTAGGAAGGATGCAAGCACTGATGGACCAGTGCCCAGCCTGACACACCATACACTTCACAGACCTGCAGCAGGAGAACACCCAGCTATCTCACCTCTCCTCCCAGGTGCAGTGTATGTCACAAGATGTGATCCAAGTTGTCCCTCACACCTCTTCCATCATTTAGAAGGGCTGCACGTACACGACAGGCATATGCAGACCTACCACTGTCCATCAGCTCTGCCTAACAGCTGTGCTAGAAGTGTGCTCCACGGACTCAGCCATGCTGATAAAACTGCACTCACATTGGAAGAGTACGCTTCACTAGAGGACAGTGGTGATTTCTACTGTGCTAACGCTTTGCCACGTGGCCACATTTATCCTCAGGCCACTCTGTCAATATGCTCTGTCTGCTATTCTTGTCCGTGTAAAGCGCTGATATAGCTTCAAAAAGATTTCGCTTCCTTTCTCTGGCCTGTACTCCCACACTTTCAGGAAGCTGTTTGAGCTTCCCAACCTCTCATTTGCTAATCTGCTATTCCACACACACACACACACACTCCCCAGCAACTCTGCTTCAAACCACAGGTGGCCAAAAATCCACCACCACTGCAGGACTGTGGGAGTCAGGAGTGGTACATAAAAACGTGCAGCACCACTGCTAGAGATGCAAGTGCTAAACAAGCCCCAGTTCCAAGAAGTGCAGAGCGAGGCACATTTGTACGCACCACAAAATGGCTACAAGCACAAGCAAAATTCCTCAGGGGTCCCCTGGGCAATGGAAACTCTTCCAGGAACCTATCCCCCTGCCCTTTCTCAAGGCATTTAAGAACCAGCAGTTCTTCACAGGGATATCCCACAGGCAAGGGAAGATGCTCAAAAGGAGCTCCCTCCCCTAGCACTTCAACCACCTTCTTGTAAAGCATCTGAGTGTAGCTCACATTGGCACGTAACTTACAAAGAAAACCTCAGCTGTCCAGTAAAACATGCAGGAGCAACCTTTGGTGGTAAGGGTAGAGTACAGAAAGAATTGACCTACGAAAAGTTGGAGATTAGTATTTACAGAGCAGAAAATATCCTCCCACACATATGCACACACCTTTCCTTGTGTGCTACACTGGTCCCAAGTAGTAATTGCACAAGAACTCTTCTTGAGCTGATCTAATTCAAGGATGGATCCAACAAAATTGATTCTCAGAAACATAAGTGAGCCCAGCAGGGGCAGCTCCAAAATCCTCTGTTCAGCTGCTCAAATAACCAAAGATGGATGTAGATGCTGTATGAGCAGCTGCTGCAGCTTGGAAAGTGCCTGTTCTCAAACAAGGTGGCAAAAATTTACCACTTCAGCCTAGAAAAGGAAGGGGAGTAATCCCTGGAAGCCAACAGCCAGGTCAGAGCCACTGTTCCTTAACAGACACTACCAGTGAGGCAACAGTGCTTGTAAGATATATTTCAGAGAAGCATGGAGGGCAACACACAGTCATTCAGTAGGGCTAGCATGGAAGCTATGTTTCTAAACCAAGGATTTCCATTTTTACATAATTTGCCTCCATGCAAAAAAAACAAAAAACAAAAAACAAACTCCTAAATATCTGAAAGTGAGGTATCTGATAACTACAATGTTCCAAGAGCCAATGGCTATTTCTTAATAGCCAAGTCTTCTAGCTAAGGCTTCTTTACTTTTCTAAACTAAATAAAGCAAACATTCAATGCAGCACCTCTTCACTGCCTGGTACCAGTGTCATTCTCTCCATGCTGAACAGGTCTGCAGTACTACTAGTCTGCCCTCACACCAAAGTACCTATGAATGGTGCAAGTGATTGGGTAGGAGTGGGAGAAGGGAATCATATCTCTGAGATGTGACCAGAGACAAAACCAAGACAGACAAGCACTGTAAGTATACCAGAAAGTGATTTAACAACAAATGGAGATTTCTTCCAATCGCAATACACACAAAGAACTGATAATAGAATAACAGCCAGATGAATGAGTGGAAGTGTTCAAGGCCAGGTTGGACGGGACTTTGAGCAACCTGCTGTAGTGGAAGCTGTCCCTGCCCATGGAAGGGCATTGGAACTAGATGATCTTCAAAGGTCTCTTCCAACCCAAACCATTCTGTGATTCTATGAACGGAAGACAGGTGGGTAGCAGCCGACCGAACTAATTAAGTAGCTGCTGCATTAGTTTCATACTTGTCTGAGAGACCTCCTGGATGTTTTACATTTCACAGGAGGGGGGGAATTAAGAGAGGAAAAAAAAAATACAAACCTGTCCAAAGTATGTGAGCCTAGTTTCCAACCTGCAGGCAGTGCAGAGGCTTGGGAGGAAGAGATGCCTCCATGTAATGCAGGGGAGCACTGTAAAGCAACCTTGTATCACAGCCAGCATGTATCCCTGCCGCCTTTCTCCTCCCATCAACAGTGCACACACATCAAAGAGAGCTGAATCATCCAGTCAAGGTCAGCCTTAAAATCTGACAGTCTCGAGTTGTAAAGTTTTGAGCTGGTGCTGGGAAAGGGACAGGTAATCAGACAACGAGTCACCTCTTGTGGCTGCAGAGAAGCAACAGCATCAGGCAGAGATGCTGCTACCCGTTGTTTGAGAGCAAGAACAGGCAGCGAGTTGCCTCGCTCCCTGACCAGGCTGCCTGGCAGAAAGAGACACCGAGCAGGCTCAAGAGACACAGTGCCTGCACAGTTTCAGGGGGTCACCAGCCTCACTTGAGACTGGACGTGGAATATGCACAACTAGCTGGGCTGTGGGTCAAGAACAAAAAAACCAGAGGGTTTATCATCTGCCTATGCAGGTGTCATGGGTAAGATGTAAAACACTGATTAAAAAGATGCAATGGACTCCTCTCATGGCTTCTTACTGGCCCTCTGGCCTTCAAATTAATACATTAAAAATAAATAAATTACAAAAGCTACTTAGTGCCACCACTTCCCATTTTTGTTGCTGTTGGTGCCATCATCTGTGTAGCTAATGAGAAATTGTCATTACTAGAAGACATCTGCTTTCTTAGGGAAAGGTGTTGTTTCAGTCAACTTCCTTAAGCTGAGTCCGGAAAAACAAATGAAGAATGGAATTCTGAAACACTGATGCATTCTGCTTTGTACAAAAATAAATCAAAATAAATAATAATAAAAAGACAAAGTGACTTGCCTCGTAACAAATTCTTAGCATTCTGATCAGACTGCCAAGTTTTCTTAACTAATGACATTTTTTTCTCCACATGCTTGAACTTTTGGAAAAGGAATTAATTTAAAAGCAGTGATGTTACCTGTATAACATAGAATCTGTCTCTTGACTAGCTTTCATTATAGCCAGTGCCACTAAATAATAGCACGTTTTCCTTTATCAGTTATCCCTTGATCAATTATCACTTCAGGCTTTAGCCAAATCCTTTTGAAGTCAATGGAGAACAGAAATCAGGTCCACTAAAACATTACTGTCTGCTGATCTCTGGTGAATACTTGTGTCTTGAAGAGTGACTTTCCTCCTCCTTTAGCTACAGAAGTTTCAAGTAACTTTGGCAGAGGTAGGAGAATTTCTCAAGTCTTCACCACAATGATAATCTAAGCTGCTGTCAGCTAGAAGGAACTCTTCCACTAAAATCTAACCAAATCTCCAATGCTGGGTTAATGCAAACTGATAGCCCAGTAGTTCTACATTGCACAGATTTTAGTATTAATTTTCATTAAAATTTAAGTTCATTATCCTAGCCATGGCTCAGGCCTCCTTTCATGCACGGATGAACACAATAGTGTCTTTGGGAGTCTTCAGAGTTCAAAACAGAAGGTTTAAAAAACAAAAAGTGAACTGACCAGAAATCATACACAGGTATTGTTAAACCCTGTGTCCTACCGACTGTAATCTTTCAACATTAATCATCCCAGTAAGGGTTACAGCAAGATCATTGTTAATTATTCGTATTACAGAGCCACAAGCAGTTTCTACCCTTGATCAGATTCCATTTTGCTAGGCATTACACTTTATAGAGGGGCAATCACATCAAATGACTTCAAGGTCACAGTGGCAGAGCAGGGACTGAACTAAAACCTCCTGTGTCTCTGTACAGTACCTTTAACCCAAAGCCTATCCTTCCTGTCCAGGATAATGAGTATACATGCCAGGTTGGTATATTTTTATAACCATGTAGCAAGGCCAGCATAGAAGGCATAAGAAAAATAAAACAAAATCTATAAGCTGCCCCTACAGAAAGGATGTCAGAAATTCCTTTCACGCCAAAGCCAATACAAGGCATAGATTGAGTTCCCAGGAAAGCTGTGGTGAGTGTGGCTCACGAACAGCTAGTGTTTATGGGCTGAATGTATCATTTCCATGTTTGCATGTTTCAGGTACACAATTTTAATAGATAATTGAAACTCTGAAATGATCTCTAGATTAGGCACATGGGATGAACTTCCTCCCCTGACCCAGAGAGGCTTCACGCTTTGATGCACGGTTAAGCAGGTCCAGACCGTCTGTCAGCACCAGCAGTACACAGCAGCATAAATCTGCAACTATAAAGTGGGGGGTTGGCATTCGGTGTTCTCAGTCTATCTCAGAAGACTCGATATGTGCAAGTGCCTCCTCGTGTGAAAGCAGTATTCTCCCACAATTAGATCTAAACGTCACAGTCAAGGTGTGTTCAGAAACACAAAGCAAGCCACAGCACAGTTGGAAGTCCACAGATGACAGCAGTGGGGCCTCATGCTGATACCAGAAAGCTCATTCATACCTCCAGGCAACAGCTCTGCCCTTCACACCAGAAGAACAACCCATGCTGCTTCAGATGCTTGGTGTCAGCTGGCATAAGAAAAGGAGAAACAGCTTCACAACAAACAAAGAACCGTGTTTTAACAGCCAAAAGCTAACAGTGACCAGTTTTGCTGTAGCTACTCTATCTAGCCTGAAGGGACAGTCCTCATAAAGAACGCGGGTGGGAATCTTTAAAATCTTTGGTTCTGATTTCAGGTAACACATATCTGGCCAAAGCCTTACTGATGAGTTTCATCAGCACTGTAATCCCAGATCAACTGACACCACCACCAAAAAAACATGCCCTGCCCTCCTCATGTTCCCAGCTGCTCATTCCCACCTCCACACCATTCTCTGCTTTTTGCTAGCACAGGCTGTCCACTTTAATCCAGATCTGTTGCTTTATCCAGTGCACATCCGCCCAAACGTTTGTGCCAGCCTGAGGAAGGAGGAAGAGGAAGCGTGGGACAAGATCTTTCAGGGTGCTACCACCTTATCCTGAACTAAGGTCCTCACCAAACTACTACTTCAAAATAACAATGGTGCACTTTTGTAGTGCCTTTAAAGAATGGTAAAAAAGCCTGCACAGAAGCAACCAGCTTCACATCAGCCGGAACTTGGACATGTGCAAATACTCCTTCACAGAGACATCACCCGAGGCAGGGAGGGAAGGTGTGACAGTATCATACAGCCACACCATAAAAAAATTCAGGAACTTGCAGGCCCAGCATAGGATGAAGATCCAGGACCTCTGATGAAGTCACAATTTTCACTTGCCTCACTATATGTTGAGCAGGACTCCTCTTCATATCATGCTTAAAGAGCCTCACCCATAACAAGTACCAGATCCCACTGTGCTTCAAAAGAAAACAGTTTTACCTAGAAGCTCTCACTGAATAGCTTACAGCATAGTCTGACAAGATAGCCTGTGACCTCCTACATGCACTTTACACTAACAAAGAGTTAGGTCAGAGTTTAGAAAGAATACTCTTACCCTATGAAAAGGGAATTGCTAGAACATAAAAGAGGCAAAACAGGAGGCTAGACACTAGTTGGCCACGACAGAAACAGATGTCTCAGCATAAACAACTCATGCCTGGAAAAATGCTTGGTTTCCAGGGCTCCTTAACGAGCCCACAGCTAGTAGAATTAACAATGGATGGCAGCGAGACCCAAGAACAAGGAATGGAGGGAAGGAAGTTAACAACCTGGCCACACGAGCAGCCTGCTACTTTTGCACATTGGGATCCATGCATTGCCCTTTCATTTTAGGCAGATGCTATGCAAGCCAGCAGCAATGGGAAGTCAGAAAGGCTACTATCACTTTTCATCTGACGCACTGTTAAGAAATCAAAGTTCAGGTACTTTCCATTAATGGTCTAAACCAATCCCAGTTTACCATTGTACTGCCATATAGATTATCAAGCCCTAGCCTCTTTTTCACTGGAAGGAAAAGATCAGATAAAATACCGCTGCTTTTCAAAAATATCATTTAGCATATCATTTAGCTCCCATTTCGAGCGACTTGAAGAACAAAAGGACTTTGCAATCTCCAAGGGCTGTGTTTTCCCACTAGTCTTGCCACCACCACTTTTCAGGGCTGGGCTTCAGTAACGTGAAAGAAGAGGTAAAACTTGAGGTACAAACACAGCATGGAGACTGTACGTGAATGAACAGACTATCCATTTGGAAATGTGAGAAAGGAGCAGACTGAGAGCTGATAAAAGCTGGCATTAGAAAATTTAGCCCTGCTTCACCCAGCCTAAAAATAGGGCTATAATCAAGAGTGCATAGTTAACTGCTCATTTGTCCACTGTTGGTGTTTTAGCATCCAGTTCTGTGGTGCCTTGAACAATACTCATACCCAAAGCCTACGTCTGAGTGAGATCCAGAAATTAAAAAGTTGAGTGCAAACAGCTAGGATATCAGATGTCTGACATTAAAGATCATCAGCAATGCCTGAGCAAATAAGATACTCCTTGGTCACAGGACCATATTACTACTATGCTCACATGCTGAGTCAGGAAAGCATGTGTCCTGACTCTGCATGTGGTACACAGACACACTTTAATTCCCTTTTGCATGGAATGATAAAATTACCTTCCTTATGTTTAACACTGAGAAAACAGAATTCCCTCAGCCACCAGCGTCCTTCGGGAATTTCTGCTTTTGTTTCTGCATGTTGGTAGCAGGTATAACATCTTCAGACATTTGGGTTCTACAGCCAGGACTTGGGAAGAGCCGAGGAAGAGCCTGTCCCCAGAGGGACCATCCAGGCCGGTGCAGGGGGACAGCACTTCGGGAGGCAGTTCAAGGCGAGCAGGTTGTGCAGCACAGACATTGCAACTACATTCGGACTCTGCCCCAGCTACAGGCTAAACAAGTACGTATGTACCGCAGAAGAGCTAGCTGCTCTGTTACTTGTCTGCTGTAGTACACCACTCGAAATGTAGGGCTTGGTAGAGGACACACAACTATTTACAGTTTGGTTTTTTTTTTCCTCTTTTAGCCAGATCACCTTTCTAGTTTTAATTGCCTGCTAACTGCATTAGCGCAGGACAAGCATGGTTTGAGAAACAGTTCACTTGCACTGATGGAAAACGTTTTGAGTATACAGGGTCCCAAGAGAAAGTCCTGTTTGCCAGCTCACTCATTTCTTAATCATTATGTGTAGAAAAATGAAGTCCGGGCACTCAGTAAACAACACTTCCTCCTCAATTTTCTCAGCTATTAGGAACTTGAAAAGAAGAGTCAGGGATCGAAAGGCAAAGAGATGGAACTATCAAATTAAGATAGTCACTCCAAAGCAGGTTGTAGGCATGCTGATGGAACACATTAATGGAAGTGCTGGAACTGTCCCCGTATTGTATAACACCTGTTCATCAGCGACACAGTCATGCAGTTGCATGTCTGTGTCATCAAAACAAACGCATCCTCATCTTGCAAGGAACTGTGCTCACTTGTCTCTTATCAACCATCAGAAGAGGTGTAGCTGACACAGCACGTAGCAGTTGAATTATCTAAGAATCTAATTATTTTTTCCATCTTCTGTCAGCCTAATCTTAGAAAAAACCTAGAGAAACAAAACAGGCCAAAGTACTTCATGCCAGTAAATGGCATCACAGCCCAGGAGGAGAATCAAGAACAGGAAAATCCCCAAGAGATTTTTTGGAACAACATTCACTGAGAAGTCCTTCATAATCTGGAGAACATTTTTCTCATGAATTTCAGATGGTCAGGCTGCCTATGCTGAGGAAACATCACAACAGCAGCGAGAAACAGAGCAGAAGGCCTGATTCTCACAAGTGGATTTCTCAACTACTACTGTCCACTTTTCAGAGGTATCAGTGGAGAGTGCAGCACCCAAATGTGAAAGGTCTATATGGAAACACAATAACAGTAGTTCTGGTCAGACCAAAGGTCTGTCCAGGCTAGTACCACATTTCCAGTAACAGCCAGCAGGAAATGCTCAGGGAAAGAGTGTAACAAACTCTCTTCTGTACACTACCCCAGCAATCCACGGGTTCGGGGCTTTCTGAGCCAAGGACTCCATCATTATCTTGCAATTAATGGTCCTACACAGATTCATCTAGTATGAACCATCTTTTGAAAACGGTCTCCTGTTTGGCCCTACATTATAACTTCTGGCAGTAAATTTGGTAGCCTCACATTATGTTGCGTGAAAAAAAACCTCCTTCTGTTTAAAAATGTTGGATGCTTCCATTTGATCCTCCTAGCTCATAGGGAAGATCGCATACAATGGATTTCTCATATGATGAGAAATAACCATTCCCAATTGAGCTTCTCTCTTCCTCTAGAGAGAAATTCTTTCTAGAGCAAATTTTCATGATTTTTCACATGAGTCTGCAATGGGCCCAACTGCTTGTAGTTGCTGTCGCAGCAAACTCCTTCCCTTTACTTCTTAAATCCTTCACTCTCAATCCCACCTTATTTCCCCGGCTCCTCTTACCCTTCCTCCACTAACTCTAGAAAATTGCTACAGTCCCATAGCTTACAGTAGGTGACTAGAAACATGGGTACTCGATCTGTGCTTGGTTCAAACAGCTACCTATCTATACAGGCCATACACACCTATCTATACAGCCACCCCACGTCAAAGCTTGCATCTTGCAGCAGTGCTGAGTAAATTTCTGCAGGTCTAGCTGTGAAGGTAGATAGGCTTAGAGCTGTACACATGGGGAGCTCTGATGGGAATCCAGATGGAAGCTCCAACCATGAAGTACAGCATTGCTCATGTGGACTCTTTCATCACCACCAGCATACATCTAGAAAAACCTGCAGGTGAATGATTTGTTTGAGCTTTCAAGACTATGACAAAAAAAAAGCTTTCTCAGAAAACCCACAGGGATGAATTCTGAACAAAAATGTCTGTTTTTCAAATACAAGTCCATACGGGATTAGGAAACTCCACTCCATAGTGAAGGAAAGTAGCGCTCTCTTTCGCAAATATTTAAGTTCACCTTATCTCTGACTAGCTGAAATGATGGTGATACAACTCTTTGCCTCCTAGGGAGGAGCAGCAGGACCGCGAGGTAATTACCTCTGTAAGCAAGAAGGCAGACCGTAAGCGATGGGACAGGCCAACCTAAGCCCTGCATAACCTGCCAAGCACATAGTGTGAGGGAATCTCAGGTAAGAAGCAGGCAAAGGGCCCAAGGAGACTATGCTGGGAGACCACAGCATTATTTTACTGCAGCTATCAGTACTGAGAAACTACTTGAAGCCACTCAGCTCCTTCTGCGTGAAGCAGTGCAATCACAGCTCCCTACCTCACAGGGAACTCGCTGCAACAACAAACACATTAAAACATTGAGCTAACGGAGACTTTCATGTACCTTAGAAAGCATATAGACACCTATACTACAGGATGCAAGTTAAAACCTGTTCTTTCAAAGGCTTTTTAGGGTTTTTGTTTCACTTGGAACCAGGAAACTTGTTGGACATCTACAATGGCCTCCCCCATTGTCTGCAAAGCCAAACATTGATGCTAAACTGGAGAAATAACCCTAACGTCAGCTGATTTTCTACTGCTTCAGCCCTACATTGCTAATGAAAATGGGTCTTACCACTAAAGCATTAAATGAAAAAAATCACAATAGAGGATAACTTACAGAGGCCAGAAAGAGCTTCTGACTAATGTTGTATTCTAGATGCACCAAGGCATTACAGCTAAACATGTATAATCTTTCTAAGCCACTTCATTTAAATGTGAAACTAAAGAAGTGTATTAGTGTATTGAGACCCAATCATAACTATAATAAAAGAAAATAATTTTAAAGGTAAATACCAAGTACAAAGCTAGCTAAAACACGAAAGAAAGTCATACCACTTGAATAAGTTGGACCCACTGCCATACACCTAGAGCCTAAGCCTGCCAAAGAGCCAAGCCAGCTTTTGGCAACAGGTACAGAGAGAATATTTCCTTCTTTCAATTTAGTCAATTATCTCATTAAAATGACTAGTTCATCCAAAGCTGGAAAATGCTTTGGAGCTGCAGAAATGGGAGGCTTGTTTTCTTCCTCCAGTCAACAAATAAACATGAGGGGTGAGGGTGCAAAATATACTAAGACTAAATCAGCATGGTAAGAAACAATCAGTGCAATTACAAAAAAAAAAAAGGTATTTCATTTGCTTAATAAGAAAAACTTGGTTTTTTAATCAATTAAATAATATTACCTCAGAATGTACCAGATGCTTCCTTTTCATATGCAATTATCAAAAAAAAAAGTTAAGATCTACTTATAATGCTCAGGGTTTGGGGCAGGGGGTGGGGAGGGAAGGTTGCACTTGTAACTACATTTCACTTCAAAGCCAAGTGCAGCCTACCATAAACAGCACGTTAAAAAAAAAAAAAATCCAGCAAATAAAGTCATTCATTATTTTACCAAATCAAAACATTTAATAAAAAGCTAACTAAGTCTGCATGAGGCTATCTAATTACTTAAGTAGATGCTTATGGACACTGTACAGATCAGCAGAAAGGAGAACTAAATTCAGGTTAAAGGCCATATTTAGCTGTACATCAACATGTTTTAATGACTTTCCACAAATGTGAATCAGTCTCTCTTTAGGAAAAAGAACTAAGAAGTACACATGCAAAGCTATCAAAACTGATTTTGTAAATCCATTCCTCTCCTTGCTGCTTTAAAAAAAAGAAAAATCACAGCCCAAGCGCGATGCAAAGACTGTACATACAACAGCATTTCTACACAAATGAGATGGTTCAGCAACTGCCTGCAGCATTTGGCCAGGTAGCGAAAGCAGCTACTCTTATGCCCATCCCTGCAGGCTCCAGTGGGGACACCGTTTGTCGTGTATGTGAAAAAAGAGTTAATGCTTCAGGAGCACATTTCACATGGGTGATAATGGGAACTGGGAGACCTTTGGAAAAGCATAGTTCAACCCACATTTGGCTCCCAGAAGTAAACAATGTCCCTCCCTCAAAACCAGAAAACTTCCGTTTTTTAAATGCTGATCTGTAATTCCCCTTCCATGCATTCCCTGAAGGTTTTCCCCTCTTTCATTTGAACCTGAATAATTAAAGCAACAAAACCAATTTCTTGCTACTCCTAGCAATCCAGACTTCACAAACCCCTCAGAGAGTTGCAGACAAATTCTTCCTCAGCTCTCTTCCCAAATAACAAGTGCTCTTGAAATGAAGAGCTGGAGGCTGAGACAGAGACTTCGGAAACAATTTGGAGGAGACTAATAACTTCTTGAGACCAGCCTTACACTGTGCAAAATTTTCACTGGAGCATCTGCATGCCTGTATATCATCAGAGCACATATATCTTGCTTGGGATCTTGTCTCTAAAAGAAGTCCGTTTCAGAAAAGGCTCAACAGACTGCAAAAGCAATCTTTCTCCAGTGTAATTACAGGGTTTTTTTCCCCGTAAAGTCTGTCAGGCTTAGTATCTTCCTCGTATTCGTCTACCCTCCTTTTTAAATCCATTTGTACTTTTAGCTTGCACGGCATCCTGCAGCAGTGAGTTCCATAATTTAACATAGATAGAAGAAGTATTTATTTCAAACTTGCTGGCTGGTAATTTCATTGCCTGCTCCAGTTGTGTACTATCAGAAGTAATTGCTCCCCATATACTCCTACTTTGTGATTTTATAGACTTCTGTTACACCCCCCTCAGCGGTATCCTCTCCCAAACGGAGTCGTTTGGGGAGTCATAGCGTATCTTCTCTTCCTATGGAAGTTTCCTCAGGCTTTTCAGTAACTTCACTACTCATTTCAGTTTATTTTTCAGCGCCACTACAAGCCCTCTTAATAATCAGGAAAACAGGCTGTGACCAGAACTGATAATACAGCATGGATTCAAAACGCAACACAGGTCACTGCCATTTTGCTCTCGATATTCCTTTCTTACAAGTTTTAATTGCCTGTTTGACTCCCAGTTGAAACCTGAGCTCAGTTTTCTCTCTAATTTGTCCACAAAATTGTTTCCTAAAATCAGATCCTGGCTGCAAGACCAGTTCTGGAAGGTCTATCAACAGACAGAACAAGACCGACACTACAAGACTGACCAGCTCAAGGAGACCTCATTGTTTCTGTTAAGCAGAAGAGCCGTGAAAGCACCCTGCTCAAAACTACCAAGCGGAAAAGAAAAAAAAGAAATACTTCATTCTGTCCACTCCTCTGAGCCTGCAGATCCCTGCTACTGCCCATCAGCATGGTTCAGTTGGCTGTATATGCTACTAATTCTTCTTACTTTGAGGTTTAAGAGAAATTGTAATTTGTCCCAGTTGGGAGGTAATAAAAGCCAGCACATGGTCAGTCATGGATGGCTCTGATGATTCAGCTGGTGTGGGGTAGCTTGCTAAGACTGTCTCCACTGTGCCTGAGCCCAGTGTTTACTGTGCAACTTGCAATACATATCTCAGGCCACATGCCATGAAATATTTTACAGCCCGTAACCTTCTTCCCCTGGAAGCTGCTCCCACACTCTTCCCCACATTCTCTTCCAGAGAACCCATTTGCTCAAGTCATTTGACGGTGACACAACCACTCAGACCGCCAACTGAGAAAAATGTTTTACTTCTACCAGCACTCCTGTTCCTGTAACCTGGTGCCCTTCTGGGCACCCTGGGACTTAGTAGGACCCTCATCCCTCTGTGAAAACAGTTCAGCCCTTCATTTCCTCACCTCCACAGTCACGGCACAGCCCCAGCTGAGCCCCTCACCACAGCACCTACCCATGCCTACATCATGCTGCCCGACCAAGCAGAGCAGTGCTCTAAACTGGAGGTAGCTGGTCCTCCAGAGCTGGGGTGAGGCTGCCGGGATCAGAGCCTCTGCTGTGGGAAGGCAGCAGCACAGCTGACAACAGCCCATCACTGCTACCTCAGTGGCTCTGTGGGTTTCAAGCTGCACCTCAGTGGTGCCCATTGGAAATAGCCGAACCGCTCCTTGGTGACATGGCAGGGAGGAGCCATCTGCTGGAGGACAATTCTTCCAGTGGCCTCCAGTGATAAGAAGAAGCCTCACTCCAGAACCTCTGGTTCCTCACATCTAACACCTGTAACCTCAGGCCCTGGAGAGGTTTGAGGAGGTTTGTTTTTACATGTGTTTTTAAGCACACGGCAGGTATGAAGACGAGAACTCACCATTCAAGGGGCAATGTGCTGTGACCACATTCTCCTGGCTTCCTCCACCAGAAGAAAAAAGAATTACATCGGTCATGGGGAGGAATCCCAACACAGACCTCAGATGAATTCCTAGAAAGTTGGAAGGAGCTCCCTAATATTGCTGTAATACTGGGCTTGTTCCATTTGACCTCCAAGCACATCAGCAGAGTTTCACAGCGCCCCATCAACAATGGAAGCTTCTTTCACAGAAAGATCTTTTAAGGGGAGGAAAAGAAAAAAATAAAAGGAAAATGTGGTTTGCAGATACTGAATGCCTCACTCTGGCCATACTAACTGGATCAATCTGTCTCTGAATTCTAGTAGTACTCTCTCTGACATTTTTATGAAACATTTCATTTATCTGGTAGAACTCCAAGCCCCTGGATTTCCACAGGATCCCATACAATTTAGAAAACATTCCTAGTTTCTGTTATAATAGATGTTTTGGAGGAACCCACTGAAGGCATAACAGAAAAATCACTTCATCCATACTATGTTTAAATACAAACTATATAAATAATCCCATTCTCCGCTACATCCCATCAATTTTAAGGATACTCCTTACTGGGTGCCAGTTGGTTTCCCCCAGATTAAACTCTCAAGAATTTTCTAAACAAATAATTTCCAAACTTGATCAGACCCTACCCAGACTAGCTGGGGAAAAAAAATTCCAGACAGCAAGAAATCACTCATAGTTCCTATTTATAACAGCATTTTATTATAGAATTAAAAATCCAAACTCTGGATTTAATATTAGCCAGCTGTTAATATTTTAACGTGTAAAGCCTGGTTGTCACATTCGAAGTATTTTTGTGAGGTTGTACTAACATTTAACTCTCTCAGTCACACCCAGTGTTACTCTTGGCATTATACACATTTAAAACGATTTACAATGCTATTTATTTCCATGCGCAAACATTCCACAGAACACCAACATAAATACCACTGTGAGTGTCTGTCTCTCTCTTTCATACCCATTTGCTCTCCAGAGTATCTTAACGGTGACACTATTTGCAAACTATACAAGGCCCACACTGAAGCAAAGGAAACTGTGTGCAGCTTAACAAGGAATAACCTTTGGAAAACCATTTAGATGAAGAATCATTTATAGCTTTCCTTAATTGCTATGCCCAGTTCACTTTGGAGCTCAGTACTATTACAGTAAAGAAGCAACATCATCTACCAGTGAAAAGCTTAACTCTATTCAAAATCCTTCATTTACTGCTGCTCCAAATATTCCATAAACAAATTCAACTTCGGCTGAAGTTTTCTACATTTATTTTCTAGCTAGCAGTGGCATTGTTGAAGAAAAAAACCCACAGTATAATGTAGTTTTGAGTTCCATATGCTACTAAAGCAAATAGCTGTCCTCTGTGCTCCAATAAAACACTACTTAAAGACAACTTAGCAACACCAGAACCAATATTGCCTACACTTGGGTCGCGTTGAAGACCTAAGAAATAACCCAACAGCAGAATCAATTGCTGCAATTCTGCTGTTAGAAGCACAAGAAGCTTTGGTGGCCTGCTTGGTCTCTTTGCTCAGGCTGAACCTCAGCAGCTCCTGGGCTCGCGTGGGCTTGGTTGGCCTGCTAGAGCACAGGTTTTCAGTGCTGACGAGGCTGGGAACCACAGTTTAAATTGGCAAGCGCGCATTCCAACTTCACAGCCACGTGAAGCAACACCTGGGACAACCAAATACGCAGCCCGCTTTGTACGTGGCTTTAAAGACCCCCGGGAGAGACGGCCGTCGGGGAAGGCAGCAGGGATGCTCTGGCTGCCCCTGCCCTGGGCTGTGGCAGGACAAGCTACGCCTGCTCCGCAGTCCCGGCTCTCCCAAAGCGATGCTCGATGCGGCCTGCGCGCACACGAACACCGCCCTGCCCGCGCGTGGCGGATCCGGCCGTACGGAGGCAGACAAGCTGTAACGTTGTGCTCTGACTGCTCAGCAGTGGTAGGAGGCCCCTGCCAAAAGAGCCAACAGCCAAAAAACAACCACCGCTGCCGCCCCGAACCCGCCATCGCTCCCCACGCACCACGTGACCTAAAAAGCCAGGAACAAACCAGATCACTCTGCCACTAACGTCTGTGATAAACGCCATTTGTTTCCACGCTGCGTTACAAACAGTCTCGCTACTGCCCTGCAGAGGTAAGTTCATTATTATTTTGTGCCTGTTTCACAGATAGGGAAAGCAAAGGCCAAGCGAACATTTTCAGAAGCACTTGCTTATGATTTGCTGTTGCTCTGGGGATTTCCAGCTGATGGCACTGAATCACAAAAATGCCAAAACAAACACATGCAAAAAAAAAAAAAAAAGCTGCCAATTTTTGGACTGTAGGTCAGAACCATACTACTGCCCAAAACCACAGCTTGCCCTAGCTCTCTCTTCTCACAGTAAGAAGCTTACGAGGAAGCCTTTTGTCAGAAGACTTCAGGATGCAAGCTGTCATTGGGAAGCACTCAAGGACCCAGATAACTTTTCTAAAAGGTAGACAATTACTTCTGTGTAACCGTACAAGACTTCACCTGCTGCTTATCATCATTTCTATCAGCAGAATGTTGCTTAGCTGCCTCCCTCCAAAAGGCACTTTGAGATGCAAGGTGCAATATACATGTAAATTATCATTAAAGTATCCTCTGTTTAATTGGGGCATTTCAGATTGGGGCTGCTGTTTTAATGGGTTGCCTCCCAGGAAACTGACTTCACCTATAATGACACAGTGAATAGTAATGACCAGTGTTTAATTGGGACAGTGTTAGTAAAATTTGGCTTCAGAGGGATTAAATTTAGCTGGTGCCAAGGAGTTAAGTGATTAATCAGATGTTAAACACGTATGTACTTCTAAACTCTGATCTTCTCCCATTCAATCCTACACCCTCTGAACTTAATGGGAGTTTTGTCATTGACACTAACATAAAAAGGATCAGCCTCCTAGTACACAAGTCGCTAATAAACATTGAGAAGCATACTCTGCGCTAACAGATACTCAGCCTTGTTTAAGGGTAACAGGATTCTGCCTGCGTGATGCTCAACAGTCCCTCCTCAGCATGGGAAGCTTTCGGTGGGAAAGGATTACTCGCAAAAACATCATGGCATTAATGACATATTAGGAAACATAAAGCACTACTTAAAAACTAAATAAAACTGGGGAAGTCAGTTAAGGTTGAAAACTCAAACACTGTGCTGATTCTTTGCCCTTCAGCTTACATGAGCAGTCTTTTCTTTTCCTCGTTTTTTTAAACAATTACAAAGTACATCCTTGAATCTGAAATGAGCACCAGTGAGACAAATCCTCAAGATACATGGTTGTGTCGGCTCTTGCAATCCATGCAATCACAAGGCCCACTGCAAGGGAAAGTGCTCACATCCACCAGAGCACAGATTCATAAAGGCGACAACGGGAGTCAGTTGTGAAACCTGACACGCAGGAAAGCTTCATACGTCCAGTGCTGCCCACAGAAAGCACGCTCGGCTCAAACATCAGCTAGACACATGCAAGGGAGTTTGGGCTTGGAGAAGCCCTGGTCTCCGGGATTTGAAGCAGCTGATTCCCTGCACATTCCCAGTATTAGTTTCCCCACAACTCCACGCTTGTGCTAACACAATTGTTTGTATGGTCACATGGTAAATCAGACTAAGAAAATGAAAGTGCCAGATTTATTTTATATATATTTATACTTATTTATTATATATGAATATATGTATTTTTATATATAATTTAAACCATGTCCTTTGGGACCTTTCTATTTGCCTGCTGACTTTTGAGCTTCCACATGACAGCACAATGATATTCTCAAGGTATTACTATTTCAGGGGAAAAAAAAAAAAAAATTCCCTCACAACCAGGAAGCTCCAGGTGGGGTTTTAAACACAACTCATTACCACGTGGACCTTAATTAATCACAGAAATCACTACCAGTGTCCAGACACCAAACTTCTAGCCCTGGCTCCTGTGAGTCTTTGCTCTGGTGTAAGCCTTTGCCAAGATGTTTACACTCTCCTTGTGCCTCAGTTCTCCCGCCCGGAGGAGGAGAGTTAAAGCCGTAAGGGTCACTTGCTAATACTGTACGGAGAGTGGGGGGAACATCAGGACAGTATGTATGATACTATATCGGTTAACTGCTATGGCTCAGGAGCAGAGAAACAGGTTTGCTACCGAAGTATGTTCCATCAGCTGGGATAAAAAAGGCATCCGATTATGACGACCACACCAAACGTCCCTTCCCAACCCACTTTGGAGTCAAAGCCCTCGGGCTGTCCCAGGCCAGAGTCTGCCGCAAGCCTGAAGCCTACCAGTTCACGACTGCGAGCACGCTGATGCCTTAAGTTGTAGCCAACACCGAGGGCTCAGCCTTCACACTAATCTCTGACCCCAGAGATCTCATTTTCAGAATGTCAGCAATGACTGCTCTCTGCAGCTTTACACCCATCATGCAGACACTGCACTTGCTTGCCACAACAGGACAGCTGGAGTTCCCGGGTCTGCTTGCCACCAAGCAGGCAAGCACACACCCAAGTGCTGGCAAGAGCAGAATATTAGTGTTGTACTTCTCCTCTCATGGAGAAAGAGCTAGTGTAAGTAAGTACACACATGCATACTTGCTGCAAAGCAAACGTATCAATATACAATCGCACATACACACTGATAAGTACGTGACATGAACCAAGATATTACTGCAAGTTTATATCGATTACAAGCAGTTAAACACATACCAAAACTTCACCTCCTCAAAGTTTTCCTACATCTTACTAGAGTGCTTCTCTTATAAGGTAGATAAGGAGACCGTGCATTGAGCATCCCAGCACAAAGAAAGCACTAGCCTTCACTCCCTTCGTCGAAGCTTTCCATGGTTCATCACCCCAGCTGCTGTGGAATTTACTGCACGCTGCCTTGCCCCATGTCGGGGGAGGGAAAAAAGAAAAACAACACAAAATACATCCACCAGCACCACCGCTTCCAGTGCATAGGCTCCTAACGAAACCCTGCAACACTCTCACAGTACAACACTTGGCTACTTTTCAGAGCAACGCAGCAGATTAGCAGCCACATTGTAACACAGTACGGAGCTCGCTCCTCCGCCTCTACCCCGTGCTCCGTGAGCTGGACTGCCGTGCTGAAGAAATAATGGATCGTACTTGTACGGTCACACTACCACTTAAACAACTCCTCTGAAATCCAGCTGCCAATCGCAACCAGCTTTTGCTCGGTCTGGCTGAAACAAGTGTCCAAAAAAAATCAACGGTATTTAAAAAAACTGAAGAGAAAGTTATCCAGAACGGTTTGGTGAAGAAATGTTATCACTTGAAATTCACATTTCTGTCTGAAAGCATATACGTCCTATATTTGAAACTATTAAAACCATCACCAGGAGAGAAGCAAAAAAAAAAAAGATTCTCCCCACTTTTTCCTCTGTCTCCCTTTTAACTTATTCCTCCATTTCAATTACTCTGCTTTTACCAGCACTTGGGACACCATCTGAAGTACTTCACCTGGACAGTAGTTTCTGTCTCTCTGCAAAGATAACTGCAAGGGTCAGCATGTAAACAAAATGCACACTAAAAAATAAAAATAAGTTCAGACTGCGATGGTTAGAACAAGTTGCTTAAAATAGGCAGTTTCACATGTAATGTGAAATGCCTAATTAAATGTAATGAAAAATTGGCGTTTAAATGTTTTGAGACTCCAGTAGACGTTTTCTTGTCTCTCTCCTGCTATGTTGCTAATCCCTTACAACATGACTCTACAAGGTACCTCAGTGAGGTGAGGGAAGGAGCAGTTTTACTGTTCCTGAAATCAACAGTAGTTTTGCTGTTGACTTCAGCAAGAGCAGAAGTAAGCCTCGTATTTTTCAAAACAACCCATTTCTGAAAGAAGGAAACACAACTCATACGACACTACTTTTTCGTGACATTTGTCCTCTCGTGCCCAGAGAACACATCCTACAGTCCCACAGGATCTACTGGAAAAAAACAGCAGTTACATTTCAGTTCGTGTACGCGAGGAGCTGCTTAGCCAACTGCACGCATTTTGCCCGCGTTCGCACTTGGCGTGCCGCAGCACCCCAGCATCCAGCCTGCCCGTCTTGCGTTCCGAAAAGTCCCAACCCGACTCCCCGGGGCGCGGGCCCGCACGCACCTCGCTCGGCGAGCGAACGCAAACCCCGGCACCTCCGGGCTGCGGCAGCGCAACGCTGAGCGCCGGCCTCCCCCCGCAAACGCACAGGCATGCAGGCGTCGCGCTGCGAGGCTGAACGAGTAAGTTTTTGTTCCGGGCTCGTCCCCCGGAGAGGGGCTGGAAGCCTCCCTCTCCTGGCAGGCAGGGCGCGGCGGCGGGACGGGGCGGGCGGCACCGCGGCTCCCCAGGAGAGCGCCCGGCCGAGGCACGGCCGGGGCCGGGGGAAGCGGAGAGGAAAGCGCTATTTCTAGCGGCCCACGAGATAGGAAGGACCCGGACAAAAAAGGAAACTGGGTTTTGTTTCCATTGTCTCAGCTCCGCGCTGCCTCCGCTGACAGCGGGAGGGCTTGGCGGGGCGAAGCCCTCGCAGGGGCCGAGCCGCGGCCGGCGCGGGTGCCCTACCTGCGCACGGGCGAGGCGCCTGAGAACGGACACGAACGCGCACGGCTCCCCCCGGCCCGCGAACAGGAGATAAAGAAAAAGAGCCCCAGCACCCCGCCGGCTGCGGAGACGCCGCCGAGCGCATCTCTCTCCCACGGCGGCAAACTTTCTACGAAGTTTGCGGCAGGGGGAAGGCGCACGCACGGACCCGAGGCGCGCGTGTCCGGAGCGCTGCTGTTCCCCGCCGTGAAAAAAACACGCGCACACGCGAAGCCGGGCCCTCCGCTCCCCGGCACCGCGCACAGCGGCAGAGCTCCGCGGCCTCGGCTTGCGCCGCCACGGGCTGCGTACAAGGAGGGGGGGGGGAAAGGGGGGGATTGAGGAAAAAAAAGAAAATGGAAATAACGAAATAACGCCGCTGCCCCAGCGGCGGAGCCCCCTCCCCGGCCGCGCCGCCAGGCCCGGGGTCTTTACCTTGATGCAACACTGGGCAGCGGCCTCAGACATCTCTCAGGAGGAGCGCGGCGGAGCCCAGCGGGGCGGCCGGGAAGTTCTCGGGCTTTTCCCACTTTCCGCCCCTCCGCCGGCCCCTCAGGGGGAAGTTGCTGCCGCCACCATCGCCCGGCGGCGGGCGCGGCCCGCGGAGCTGCCCCGGGGGAGGCG